>UESW01004574.1:27533-60735 GCA_900491605.1 Calamus simplicifolius | reverse complement strand
GGTTATCCTTCTCAAAGTTCTGTAACAACCCCAACAAACCGTGGTAGTTGACTGCAGGCTTTGTCATTTGAAAATGAGTATGGAAAGGTCAGAAGGATGGAGGCAAGGAATTAAGGATCGCATCTTTTTCCAGCTGCTCATATAAAGGAAAGCCGAGCTTGCTTATGAGTTCTATCTTCTCGATCATATACAATACATGATCAGTGACAGGAGATCCATCCCTCATTCGAGCATTGAAAATTTCACAACTAGTCTTATGCCTTTCAACATCGTCGGGTGTGCCGAAAGATTCATTCAACGCTTGAATGATTTCTTCTGGCTGAGCATTCTCGAACCGGTGACCGAATTCATTGTTCATTGCTGCTAGCATGATACAACGCATGCTAGTTCTATCATTGAGCCACTTCTGATAAGTATCTCTCTCAGAACATTGGGTGTTTGCATCAGGTATCTTTGGTGCATGATTATTCAGAATATATAGAATCCTCTCATGCTCAAGGATGATCTTAAGTTTTCTGAACCAGCTATTGAAATTGGAACCATTCAACTTGTTACTATCCAATAGAGACCTTAATGATAAATTAGTGGCCATGTTCTGCATAAGAAAAAACTAAAGTTTATTAGTATATAAATTGATTCATTCTAAAGACTTGGACTTTAGTCTAAAGATTTTTCTACTATTTTGTTCAAATTGGCAGCCTCTACACCCCAATTCGAAGAATTATTCTTAATTCTTTAGCGGGCACTAAGATCTACATAAACTACATACAGGCCCAAGTGAAGCTTGGCTAACCCATATGCATTTAAGAGTAGGTTTAAAACCAATTGTTTCTCCAAACAATTCTTAGTGTTCAGTTTTGCCCCATATACCTCTTCAGCAGGCATGAAGTGCCTCCACTGAAAGTTCTAGTTAGGTCCAACCATTAAATGATATAATCAGTGTAACCTATCAATAGACAACCAAGCCCGAGTGAAGCTTGGCTCACCTGACTGTTTATTTAATAGTTACGTTGACTTATCATATAATGAATGATAATTTCGATGGTTGACAAGCACCAAGCATGGAGTGCCTCCAATGATTATCAAGACATCAAACTTATTATCACCCACCTTAATGGGAGGCTATGATCTAGTTATCATATAACTATTTCATTTTAAGGACCTAATAAATTTAGAGGATTTTAATAATATAAAGATAAATTAACTAATCAAGTTCTCCCACTAAATCTATGAAATCGGTAGAATGAAACAAGATTAAGTCAGGTTAAGTGGCACCAAAATCAGTCAGACTGATTTTCTTACAGGCATGGGTCAACCCGAATCAGGTAAATGATCTGAATCATAAATGGTTCACCACATTGACCAGGTGAGTGAGATCGATGGGAGGGATATGCCATTAACTCGTTAAAGACGCATCAATACGAGTAGCTCCCAATTAAAAATCATTCGATCGTTGATCCTAGAGCAACTTGCCAACCCACCTTGACATCATATGGTTAACTAATTCTGATTTGACCATCTAAGAGATTCATGCTCAACCACGGAGCCTAATCTACTTCCATTTCGTTTAATCAAAGAGAAGGATGTGATCAACTACAACTATTGTTCGATTTAGAGCATTCTTAACCTAATATAATTAGATTTGATCAATACTCTTACAGTCCAGTTGATTTAAACCTTAGGGTCTAACCCTTTATGGACCCGATTTAGCTAACCCAAAGGATTAATATATTTTATGTTTACATGTCATATTTCAATCAAGCATCATATGTATTATGTTACTACTCATAATTCCTATATTTAGATCATATCTAAAGAGATTATGAATTAACATTTGACATTCAAATTAGATTCTCATAATATTTGTATGTTTTATAACATAGACATCATGCCATCATATATCATATCTATGTTTTATACTAAACATGCAAATATCATGTTTTATATAACATCAAAATGTATCAAATATAAAACATATTTTGAGAGTGTGTGTAATTAGTGTTTTGAAGCTAAAGATCAATTTAAATTATCACGGAAATATGTCACAGAATACCTCGTTGAATGGGTAATTTGGATTTTCAATCTATCTGTGACCGAATAGACCTGAGATTTATTTTAGCCTTGATTATACAATTAATAGGAGCATTAATTTACATGCAATAAATTAGATCAATACGAAACCATCTCTCTGATACCATTTGTAGAGAGAAACAATCTCCGAGGCATGCATGTTTTAAAAAATTTGATAATAATTATCAATGCGGAATTTTAAAGATTACATACTAATCTATCTAACATGCATCAAGATCATATCTTTGCCTTGTATATAGGATCGATTGATCCAAAATATGCATATAAATAAAAATATCAAGATCATATCTTGATCTTTAAGATGACTAGTTATACTACTTATCTTGAAGCCTGCCTTAAGATCTAGGGATCAAATCGCTTACCTTAAGAACAGTAGATAAATCCTTATTGCTCTGCAGTCGTTCAATCGTTCGGCCTCTAGTATCATCCACGTAAAGCCCCGAATGATCGGATTTTCGAGAGTGCTAGCTCGCGGAAAAACAGCTTTGCTGATCTTGAATCCTTCTACTTGAATCTTCCTCTAAGATCCACCACGCTTTCACTAACACCAGAATCACTAGAATTTTTTATTCTAACCTTTTTAGAATTATAATCCACGACATATCGTGTATTATTGTTCTATGTTTTCTGGTGAGGGAATGCCCTCTATTTATAGTCTCAATTTAGCCTTAACATTGAATTCTGACATTAAGAATTTCGTCGTTTGGTAAAAGCGAAGAGACGCCAAAGGCGCGGTGCTTGGTTTAATTCCTACGTTCCGTGAAAACCAAGGAGACGTGGCTAAATCCGACGTTCGGTGAAAATTAATGTTAGGCATTAAATTCTACATGAGAATTTAATCTCTCATGAGATGAGATTTTAGCCATCTCATCATATGAGATCCTTATGCGAGAGGTTTGGGTTCAGGTGATGGTTTAATCTGATCTGAATTTATTTGACTAAACCCACATAGATCATGGTCCAAGCCCAAATCAAATTTGGCTAGTCCTGAATCTATTTAAATCCAAATCAAGTCTAATTTCAAATCAATATTTGAAATTAACTAGTCCTTCTAATGGACTTAAACCAAATTGAATCTTATTCACTTGTACTTAACCCAATTGAGATAATTCAATCAATCAAATTGATTAATTAAATCATATATGATTCTTAATCGTTGATCAGCAAACAGATCATCCTAGGAAACTTCTATGTGTGTGACTCTCTAGGTTCGAACCTAAGCCGGTAGCATAGAAACAACTTTCTATACTAATCGATGTGCCCATCTAGCAATAGAACCCGGCGTCCGGATAGGTTGAAGAGTTTCGAGCAAACTCCAAGAACCCTAAGAAACAGTTACCATATAATTCATCCTCTTGACCACAAATGCTAAGGATGGCTTAAGAGCCTGTCAACTCTAAATAGCAAATCCATAAAGTGATTTCAACTTTAGTGATCATGTGACTTTCACATGAAGTGCCTTGGCCAAGGTCTTGCTAAATTGAAACACAAGCATTTCTCCTTTTAACGGGATAGGTCAAATTCCATCTTGATCCATAACTGACTACCACAAGTACTTGACTGCACCCAGTAACCTTTCGTAGCTGGATTAGAAATCCATGTGGTCCGGCACCTAAGTACAATGAGTTGCTTGTAAGCCACTGGTTGTGATCTTTAGGTCTGAAGGATACTTATACCTATATCTTCTCGGATTAACTCTTGACAGTAGAGTATCCGGAAATGAGTCACGTTTGGTGAAATGTACTCCTACACTTCCACCTGTATGTCATACTAGTGTCTCTACACTCCTTGGTTAAGAGGACAACCAACAAATATGATATACAATGTCCTATAATTGATAGTACTATGGCCTTGTCGTAGTATATCATTTGGTCGCGAACTCTTTTAAGGACCTTCAAAGATAAATCCTCCTTTATCGTGAAGGAAGATCCTGAGGGCTTCATTACAATCAGGAGTATTAAGAAGATGTTCTTGTAATGAATAAACTGCCAAATAACTTTTATTAATATATCAATTTATATACAATTTACATTAGCACAATCATCAACTGATTGGCTTTAGGATATAATTCCCAACAATTATATCTTCTCTACAAACCAAGGAGAATCAGGAGGGATTTCTTCACGATACGGATTTATCCACCCTCAGAGCCACCATAGCCATCCATCACTCTCTTATGCTGTAGCAGGAAACTTATTGGAGGCAAAGGTCTTGCATTCAGTGGATTATGGAGGGAGATCACAATACGAGATTCTTTCATCAGACTACTTTACGACGCCACTCGGTGAATCGCATCAGGCATTTAGTTGATGATGAGGGCCACTCTGTGGATGATCCGCAGGCTATCAGGGACCAGTTTCTTCACTTCTTTCAGTCCAGATGGATCGAGATGACAGGGGATGGGTTCCCAGTTTATCCTGTTCAGCCTTCTTGCAAGGTCTCTGATATGGAGAATGATATTCTTATTAGGCCTTTCTCTACGGAGGAGATTCATAGTGCTGTATGGGATCTGGGTCCGGACAAGGCCCCGGGTCCTGATGGGTACCCACCCTTATTCTTTCGCCATTATTGAGACATAGTTGGTTTGGATGTGATCCCGATAATTCAGTCTGTTTTTCAGGCCACTCATATGCCTTCTGACTGGAAGCGGACTCTTGTCACCCTGGTGCCTAAACGTACTGATGCGTCTTTCCCTTGCATTTTTGGTCTATCAGTCTGTGCACCACATTATATAAAATTTGTGCTCGGCTGTTAGTTACTCGGATGGCTTCGGTTATCCCTCATCTCATCTCTCTGGAACAGGGTGCTTTTCTCAGGGGGCGTAGTATCACGGACAATGCCCTGTTGGCTCAGGAGTTTATGTCTGACCTTCAGAGAGCCTCGGGACGTCAGTGCCTCATGGCTATCAAGCTTGATATGGAAAGAGCTTATGATAGACTGAGGTGGACTTCTTTTGTAGTACCATGTATGAGTTTGGATTCCACAAGACTTTTGTTGACTGGGTTATGGAGTGTGTTCAGAGGCCATCATTCTCTCTTCTGATTAATGGGGGTCGGACGGAGTTCTTCCATTCGGCGATTGGTCTGAGACAGGGATGTCCTCTATCTCCATTTTTGTTCATCCTCTTTGCTGATGCACTATCCCGTGAGCTTGCTATGGTGACGAGGACTTCAGCTATTGACCCATATGTTGCGAGCCCCCATGGTCCTTCGCTGTCTCACCTTCTTTTTGCTGATGACTGTCTCCTGCTGGGGAAGGCCTCGACCTGTAATGCCACTATCTTTGCTTCCATTCTTCACTCTTACTGTCGTACTTCGGGTCAGTGTGTCAATCTCAGCAAATCTTTGATATGCTTCAGCCCGAGGACGTCCTCTGCTATGAAGAGGTCTATATCTCATATTATGGGGATTCATGCTCAGTCTGATCGGATGTCCTATTTGAGGATACCGATCACTGGGAGACGACCACAGTGCTCGGATTTTAGTTTTCTGGTAAGACAGATCCATGATCGTCTGGATGGCTGGCAGGTGTCTGACCTTTCTATGATGGCGTGGATCACTTTGATCCATTCTGGGCTTTCCTCGATGTCTTGCTATCTCTTACCTAACACTGCCATTCCGATGGCATGCCTGTGGAAGATTGAGAGATACTTTTGGGATTTTCTCTGGGCATCGATGTAGGGTGGCCACGGTATTCATCTCTTGGCTTGGGACACTGTTTGTTTGCCATTGATTGAGGGTGGACTCGATATCCAGTCGCTATTAGTCAGAAGAGAGGCTCTGACTGCTAGGCATGCCTTTCGGTTCCTGCTTGATCCGCATTGCTTGTGGAATTCCTTCATACGAGCCAAGTATGGTTGCTGGAATCCCTCTTCTCTTTCTCAGCCTAATCGAGGGCATTCCTTTTATTGGAAAGAGGTCTGTCATTATGCTCCGACTATCTTGAACTGTACTCTTGGATGATTGGTGATAGCACTTTAGTGGACGCCATTCAGGATACGTGGATTGCCGACCTCCCCCTGTCTCGGTGGCCGACCTTTGTTTGCCCAGATATTCATTATGGCATATGTGTTAGTGGCCTTATGTCTTCGGATTGCTCTACTTGGGCATATTCTCGGGTGTCCAGGTTTTTCGGGACTAAGCTCTATCGGTGCATTCTCTCCATCCCTCTTTCTCCGGATGCTAGTTCTGATACAAGGGTCTGGAAGAGATCTTGCTTGACTCGGGCTCCCACGAGGGACCTCCTATCTAGGTTTAGAGACTACCCTTAGGATTCGATGGATGGGGATTGGATTTGGCATCTGCCTGCTCACCCTAGAGTGAGACTTTTCATCTGGAAGCTGGCTCGGGAAATTTTTCCTACATGCTCCACTTTATCGCGTCGTGATCTGAGTATTTTGCCCACCTGTCCAGTATGTGGTACTGAGGAGGAATCTGTCGATCATGCTATATTCTATTGTGCCAGGGCTAGACAGATTTGGCAACTCTCTGGTGTTTGTCCCTGGACGGACTTTTCTGAATCCCACCGTATCTCTTTCTTGAGACTATTGAAGCAAGGAATTGGAAGGGGTACTCATCAGCGGGATCCTTTATGGCATATATTGCTTATCAGATATGGCTATCCCAGAATCAGATTCTATTCTCGGACAGGGTTCTTCCTCCTCACAGGGTTCTCAGGGCTGCTGTATCTCTCTATGCTGAGTATACCTCCCATCAGGGGTCCTTTGATTTTGCGAACCTTGGTCACTGGGGCTCTCCGGCTGCTGCGGCAGCGAACCGTCGTACGGTTTTTATTTCTTGGGAGCCCCTTCCACTAGGTTTGTCAAAATTAACTTTGATGGGAGTGTCCGTGGCAGGGTTGCTGGATCTTCTTATGTTATTCGGGATGCGGATGGTAGGATGCTTGCGGCAGGGGGCTTTGGTCTTCTTGATTCCTCAGTACCTCTGACTGAGCTTTATGCGGCATGGGCAGGTATATCTTATGCTGTTCGTACCTTGGGTGTCCGCAGTCTCATCATTGAAGGTGATTCCAGCATTGTTATTCGTTGGATCCATTGGGAGCACACTTCTAATTTGCCTCCTATCCCTCTATTATGTGACATTCGCTCTATGACCTTGGAGGTACCTAATATCCATATTCGACATGTCTACCGTGAAGCCAACGCTGTTGCGAACTGGATTGCTTCCAGAGTGGCCTCTCACTCTGGTTACTGGCGATGAGATCTTGGAGACTTTTGCCCTTTGATTTTATCTCAGTTATTAGCTTATGATATCTCGGGTCTAACCCGACCTAGGGTGGTTTGAACCACCGTTTGTACCCAAAAAAAAAAAAGCTTGTGGTGCTCTTGACAATGATTGTTGCGCTAACCTTTTCCTCTTTATAATGGTAGTTACCTCACCTCTTTTCTATGTTTATTTTTTTTATTTTGCTCTTAACATGACATTGGTGGCATTGAGCCATCTAAATCAAATTCCACCTTCAAATCCTCCAATGGATCGAGGAGAAGAAAAATGTATTTGCCCAGTATTTTCAATTAAAACACAAGAGATCAGCTCTCTCGTCAAAAATATTTGCATATCTTACCATTGTTTATTTATATATGAACAAAACTTACGTGCAATTCAAAGAGTATTTGTCATTAATTTTTTTATTTAATAAATGATATATGTAACGGCCCGAACCCTGGGCTCATAGCATCCACGAACTTATTTTGTTACAAAAAAGCATAAGGTCCATACTAACTTGGGCTATCACAGCCCAAAAGGGATTCAATTGGTACTTGTCTATCTTTCTTAACTGGTTATAAACCTTACAACCAACTCTCAATTTTTCGATATGGGACTATTAGGAGGGGCATCACAATCTACCCCCTTAGGCGACGTCCTCGTTGCCAGGAGCAATTGATCACAACCATCAAGCAGGCAGGATTCTAGAAGTGGCCCCTATAGGTTCAAGAGGTAGCTCCTATCAATGTAGCACTTTGCCCTGTGGCCCTCACAGGTTCAAGAGATGGCTCCCATCGATGTAGCACTTTGCCCTGTGTGACACTTAGCTCCTGCACTTTCGACTGGTGCATGACTATGATACCATATTGTAACGATCCGGGCTTCGGGCCCGCAGCACCCACGAGCTCGTTTCGTTACAAGAAAGCAAAACGGACAAAGTCCACACCAACTTAGGCCACCACAGCCTAAAAGAGGATCCAATTGGTACTTTGCCTTCTTGCTTAACTTGTTATAAATCATTCAACCACCTCCCAATTTCTGATATGGGACTATTGGGAGGGGCATCACAATCTACTCCCATTACAGAGGCGATGTCCTCATCACCAGAGGCAATTGATCACAACCACCAGGCAAGCATAATTCTAGAGGTGGCCCCCACAGGTTTAAGAGTTGGCTCTCATCAATGTAGCACTTTGTCCTGTGGCTCCCATAGGTTCAAAAGGTGGCTCCAATTGATGTAGCATTTTGTCCTGTGTGACATTTAGCTCCTGCACTTTCGACTGGTGCGTGGCTCTGATCCGGGCCTCGGGCCCGCAACACCCACGAACTCGTTTTGTTACAAGAAAGCAAGACGGATAAGGTCCACACCAACTTGGGCTACCACAACCCAAAAGGGATCCAATTGGTACTTGTCCATCTTTCTTAACCGGTTATAAACCTTACAACCAACTCCTAATTCTTCGATGTGGGACTATTGAGAAGGGCATCATAATATGTCTATAAGTATTATGGTTAACAAATGATATATTTGTCATTATTTTTTTAACGGACATACATCATCTATTAAGATTGATGGTTATATTAGGGGTGACAATTTATATTTTTAAAAAACTAAGATATAAAAGTATTTAGATTGATATAATATGACATGATTAATTATGCCAAAAATTCAAGCACAAAACACATATAACACAACATGGATAATCCATTTAATAAACAAATTGTATTAAATTGGCATGATACTTCTCGCTCATCATGCATAGATATGATTTGCTTAATGCAAATGATACAATTCGACCCATTTAATACAACCCACTTAATATATCATAATTAAATAATTTTTAAATTAATAATTGTTTTGTATCATAATCATATTGTCATGTTTATGATTTGCATATTTAAAGATACAACGAGTACGTCGTCATGGAGGTATTGTATCCCCTGGAGGTCTTTTCCTAAGAATATGAGCTCCTCTTACTTAACCTTCTTAGATGGAGGTAGCTCCTCATCTGACCGACCTTGGGATGAGTCGACCATGGCGATCATATGAACGTTGACAGCCGTCGACGGGTTCGATGGGGGTTGCTATCGAAACTTGGGTGGATGCTCTGCTCTAGCGTCTATCTCCGAAGGTTCTCAGTAATGTTCAATCCTTCCTCGATGGATCAGTTGATCGATCTTTTGCCTGAGTTTCTAGCATTCCTCGGTATCATGCCCATGATCACAATGGTACTGGCAGTACTTGGTCATATCTCTCCGAGTTGGGTTTCCCCGAAGAGGCTTTGGTCGAGGGAGCTAGTGTTCTATCTCCATCAGGATTTAAGCCCAGGACGTGGTGAGAGGAGTAAATTGGTTGAACCTCCGCACTGGGCTTTGAGAGCATTGCCTAGGTGGCGGAGCTCTTGGTTGGTGTGGGCTCGCAGGGCAAGTCGATCGACTTTTATCTGAGCCTTTCTTTTCCTTCTTCTTTGATTGCTTGGCTCGTGCCGACCTTCAGGATTTTTCTATCCTAGTATATTTACCTGCCAGGGCCATCATGTTGAAATGACTTTGTGGGTATTTTACCTTCAGCACCAGATAGAAGTCTCCCTCTTTTAATACTTCTTCTATCAAGACGGACATAGCCACCTCATGATTGAGATGGACAACCTCGAATATGGCCGTATTGAAATGGCTCAAGAAGTTCTTTAGTGACTCCTCCTCCCGTTGTTTCAGCTCGAAAAGGGTATCCGATCTTCATTGATAATGATGCTACTGATGAACTGGCTAGTGAAGGATTGGCCAAGCTCGTCAAGAGAGTAAATCGAGTTTAGCTTTAATGTGCCGAACCATACTCTGGCAGGTCCCCTAAAGGTTGAGGGGAAGGCTCAACATAGAATCGCATCTGAGGCTCCATGGAACAGCATGATTGACCAAAAATTGCTCAGATGGTCATTCAGATCTATCGTCCAGTTGTATGACTCGATGGTAGGAAGCTTGATGCGCGATGGGATAGCCTCATCCATAATCTTCCTAGTGAAGGGTGGACTTTGCTCTACCCAAGACTCTGGCAGGAAAGTGTGCTTCATAACATCTAACTCCAGGCGCATCTCCTAGATTTTTTGCTTATTCTAGCTAGACAGAGAGGCTGAGCAGGAAGATCAACGTCTCGGCATCGAATCACAAGAAGAAATTGGAGATAAGGAGTGGACCCGATGGGGCCAGGGAAAGCCCCTATCTCCAGCTTTTAGTGGAATAAGATTCGCTTCCTCCTCAAGGCTGGGTTGCTGTGGGACACTTGTAGCCTCAAACTGGCCAGGTGGAGGAATTGCCGGTTGAACCGGTTGCAGCTGCTCCACCAGGATGTTGTTGGTTGGGCGCAGTCAGAAGAGGGATTCCTTAGAGTCCCTATACCAATTGTGCCAATGCCTGAACTTGTTGGACCAGTGCACTGAATTGGTCCTGCATGATGGGGGCCGCGAGTGGCGGAGAAGCATTAGGTTGGGATGATTATGAGGATGTTGTGTTCTATGAAGGATTAGGCCTTTAAGAGGCGGCCTAGTCAGGAGCATTTACGGTTGCCCTCTTGCGATTTACCATTTTGAATTGTGTTCTCCTCTTTTAAAACCTTTTCTCTAGAGATTTCAAGTTATGGGGACTTGAGGCCCTTCCTCTAGCACTAATCTAATGCTGCAGATTTTCGTTCTCCGACTTAGGGACCTGCAAAATAGCATCCAATCGCAGGGAAGGAGGTGGGTGTTTATCACGAAAGATCCTCCGGCGTCCAAGTCAATCAATAGTCCTCAGCTTTAGATAATGATGAGAAGATTTTTTGAAGAGAAGAGCAAAAGGGGGTTAAGTTCTTACTGGATTCCTCCCTCTCCCTTAGGGCTCTTGGGGCTCGGTATTTGAAGGAAAAGAATCCGATAAGCTATTACCTAATTTTTGAAGGGTTGTTATGGAAGTTGGAAGGTGATAAGGCTGAATTATCATATACCTTATCGGGGGGATTCGTGATCCCGCAAATCATGAAGAAGGGGAGCCGCATCAGGCTCTGGCTCATTTTCGTTTATGGGGAATCACTTCAGGAAGGAGTTCCGAGATCTTCATGATTCTGAGATCTGATAGTCAAGATATTCGGTGCAGGTCAGGGGTCAGTCGAAGAGGAGGGCTAGCTGCAGAAGAGGGTCGGTCGAAGAGGAGAGTTGGCCAAGTGGCTTCCGATTGTTGAGGTTCGATCGCTCTGGCTCGAGAGTAGGACTCAATGAAGCTGAATGTTGGTTGACCAAGGCTTAATTGGCAAAGCTTGGTTAGCTGAGGCTCGGACGGAGATGTTGAGTCAAAGGTCAATGGGGCATCCTTTGATTTTCGAGGGTGGACCATAGTCCCTATGTGGGCTCGATCTATCTGCCCATGTTAGCCAATTTATGCTAAGACTTTTGTACCCCGCATCACTATGTATTTTATTTTCAGCCACTCACACGCTACAGTATGATTCTTCTTCTTGCTATATATGGAACAGAAGAGTACTGATTTAGACCCACAAAAAAATCTGTTGAGTTGCACTTTGCTGATGAGTGAGTTTAGAAATGGTAAAATCGAACATAATTTATAAAATAAATTTAAATTTAAATTTAATATTAAATAAGTAGATTTAGATAAATATTAAATAAATTTATCTTATAAATATTTTAATATGACTATGATATGAAATAATTATATATTATGAGTCACCTACTAATCCAAAATGATATGTTTAGATCCCATTTAGTTAATGATATATCAAATGAGTCAGGTTAAGCAAATCAAGTTGCATATATTTATATTAAGTTAAGTCTACTCATATTGAATAAATTGCACCATATCAATTCAATATGACTTGTTTATTAATGAGTTATATGTGTTGTATTGTACTACTTTTTTTAATAATCATATCATGTTTGTATTTAAATTTTTGATATAATTAATTAATCATATGTTTGTGTTATATATTGTTATACTTTAATTTCGATATAACATGAATACGACACGGAAGAATGAATTGCCACTCCAAAGTGAGACCACCCAACTACGTGTCAAGAAAATAATCATTTACCACTTCAATCCCAATAGATTTCAATCTCATGCTGTGAGCCCAAAGTTCTATATCATCCATCAGACTAAGTCCTGTTTAGTATAGCCATTAGCGGTAGAATTTTTAGAAGTAATGTTTTTGACAGTAAAACTTTTAAACTAGAGTTTTTTTAAAAAAATATTTATTGTTTGATAACTATATTTTTAAAGTACTTCAAACTTTATCATCTATTTCATAAATAAATTTAAATAGTGCTTTTATAATAAAAACAATAAAAAACATTGTAAAATATTTTCAAGTATCCATTCTTTTAAAACTCATTATTATAAATTAATTTAATAATATTCTAATATTATAATATTATTGTAATAATATTAAATATATCATATTATAGTATTCTAATATATTATAAGAAATATAATAATATTCTATTTCAAATGCAATATTTATAATGTAAAATATTATAATATCTTATGTTTACTATTATTAATAATTATATTATAAAATATTATTATAATTATAATCATTATTATCTAATAATATAATATCCTAATATTGTGATATAATATTATAGTCATATTAAAAAATTATAATGTTATATAGTATAACAATATTGTTTTTCTAGACTATATTATAGTATTTCATGATTATTATATTATTTTATTTTCCACTGCATAACATATGATAATTATAATAATATTTTCATAAAATTATAATAGTTTATTTTATTTATTATAATATCATAGTAATATTTGGATATAATATATATATTACATTAAATTATATTATTATGGTCATAACATATTAATATTATGTTATAATATCAATATTTTTATTCTCCTATATCGTTATATAATATGATATAAAAAATATAATAATATTCTAATATAATAATGATTATAATGTAAAGTATTATAATATATTGTTATTAATTAATAATATATTATAATAAATTTAAAATTAAATTCATTATTATCTAATATATAATATCATAATATCATGATACATTATTACTCTAATATTACAAAATTACAGTGTTATTCTTTAATAATATTATTTCAATATTATATTATATATTATATAATTGATAAGTCTATTTATTATTCCAATTAAACCATTAAAATAAATATTAATTATTTTAAATTTATTAAGAATTGATACTTTTATGAATGTTTGTAGAAAAGGAGCCTATAATGGAAAGAGCTTAATTTTTGAAGTCCAATAATGACACTCAAATCAGGACTATGTTTGCCAAAAAAAAAGAAGAGACGATTTTGCATGGTAGGTGATGTAGAACGGATGGCTGAGAATTTTTTTACAATATCTGAACAAGTTTGAGCTCGATTGACTCCAACTTTGACCGAGAGAAAGCCCTAGACGAGCTCTATAAAAGAAGGACCTCAGGGTAGAAGGAAGAAGTTTTCTTCAAAGTTTTTTTTTTTTTTATTTAGATCATTGTATTTAGGCCTTGGAGAGAAAATCATAGAGGGAATGCTGGTGAAGCAATGCGTGACTAGATTTCTTCAACTTAGGATGATGATGAAGCATATAACCAAATTCTATCTTTCTTTTTGTTCTTAATTTCTATGCAATAAAAATTATGCTCTTCTTTCATATATCTTTTGGGTTATTTTTTTATTGAGATTTTGAACTGGCATACACAGCCTATACCCTCTATCGATGTGCTATGATCTCAAGATACGGTACATGCCTAAAGAGATAGATCATAGCATGATAGTTTAGACATCTAATTTTGTAAATAATTAGATAGTTATAATCTAAGCAAACGTTCTGTGGTCTCCTGATATGGCCTGTGCCTGACAAGAGATAAATTATTCTAATCCTAGATTTACAAAAATTAATTATTATTGCAACATAAAGAAAAGAAGATAAAACCTGTGTGCATGGTCGATTTGGATTTCTGAGTTGCTTCTTCTATTATTTTAATTTTATTAATTAATTAATTAATTATCTTTTAATAATCACTATTCTTAATATAATCCTTTATAGATAAATTTTTTTTTTATGAAATAATTACCATTGATCCCCAAGGATACTATCCTGATTCACCACTAGCTATAGTAGTGAGTAGGTTTTATTTTTGACCGCCAACGACAGCGACCAAATTTTGGCGCCATTGCCAAGGATCCAGGCATAATTAGTTCATGAAAAAAAATTAAAAATAAAAAAATACCATAAATTTTCTCTTATTTTTATTCTTAATTTTATTTTTTATTATTTCATTATTATTCATTCTTCTATATGAAAGAAAAGAGTAAAAAAAATAAAAAAAAATATTTTTATTGAATAGTTATTGCTCTCTTTAGCTTATTTTTTTTAAAGTTATCTTAATTATTAGATTTTCTTATTTTCTTTTTAACATTAAAAAATTACTTTTCTTCTTATCATAAATTCACTTTTAACCTAATTAACTTTTTCTTTTAATTAACATACCTTAAAGAACCTAAAAAACCCTAAGATAATTTTTATAAAACATAATTAATTTAAAAACTAAATAATAAACTTTAAAAAAAATTCTAACTTGTTTAGACATCTTGTTTGAATTGCATTACATTTTCATAAAATACTTTAAGGGTATAAATCTCTAATCAAGATAAGGTAAGAATTTCATCACCCTTCCTTGGCCCATAAACCACATTCTTCATTTTGCATTAACCCAAGTCTTTAACTCTAAAATTAACTAGACGTCAGCTCCTAAGAAACTCGAGCTCAATAGGATAAGGCACCCAAAAGAGTTGGACCAGATCGGGATTGACTGATTAACTAGTATCTAGAAAAGAAAAGTGGTTATTTAATTGGTTCTGTTTGCTTACCTACTAAGCAACGGGGGACTCCCACGACCTTACCCTTACTAGCTAGTTGAACAGCTAATTTTTAACTTGGAAGGCTCCAAGGCGGTCTTGAAAGTTAGGAGCTGTCTAAATCTAGGTTAAGTCTAGAGTAGAAAGTCTAATCTTTGTTAACTTGATTGCTAATAATTATTAAACCCTAACTAAATTATTCTTCATTGCTCTTAGTTCTAGGAATCTTTTAGGATATTTTCTTTAGAACCTTCTCCTTTCTCTTCTATTACATTAATTAAAAAAAAATAGAACTGAATTACTGTTTGCTTTCGAGTGTATTGGTAGAGTGTATGCTTGGTCGCCGATCGTTACAATCTAACCTCATACCCTTATATCCTGAAATAGAGAGAACTTGTATAGCAAACAGAGCATGCATTATGGATTTTAATCAAAAAATAATCCATCATGTCAATTGAACGAGTACTTCGTCCCTTCACAATATACATATTCACCATGCATATAAGTACCCCTAATAGAGGCTGTCCAATATGAAATTAAGTCCAGTATAATCCAAATGTTACCAGCTTTTCATGGATTTACAAATGAAGATCCCTACAAACACTTGATGAATTCTTGAAAATTTGCTCAACTGTCAAGATTCAAAATTTCTCTATTGAGGCACTTAGGCTTAAGTTATACCCTTTCTCCCTAAAAGATAGAGCCAAGTATTGGTTAAATTCACTAAACACTATTATAATTTCAACTTGGGACCAACTTTAGAGTGAATTTCTTAAGAAATACTTTCCTATAGAAAAAACGAATCAAATCAAAAAAACCATAACTAGTTTTTCCCAGTTAAAGGGAGAAATGTTTCATGAAACGTGGGAAAGATTAAAAGAATTAACTAGAAAATGTTCACACCATACAATACCTAAATGGTAGTTAGTTCAATATTTTTATGATGGATTGCCAGAAAGGCACCGACAAATGGTGGATGCCTCATGTTGAGGAATATTTATGCTAAAAAATAAACATAAGGCATGACAACTTTTTGAAACTCTAAGTGAAAATTTCTTGCACCATATGTCTGCTGCCCATAGAGATCCTCCCATAGAACCTAAGAGATGTGGAATATATGATATAGGTCAGTCTATAGATATCTACATCAAATTTGATGAACTATCCCAAAAACTTGACCAAATTCTACAAGTTGGAAATACCTCTTCCCTATCTACTCAATTACATGAGGTTTGTATAATCTATTCGAGTTCGACCCATTCTATAGGTGAATATCCAGCTGTATACCAATTTCCTGAGCTTGTTCAAAAGCAAGCCCACCAAGCCCAAACTCGAATGGCTCCTAGATCGGGAAATGATCCATATTCAAATACTTACAATCCTAGCTGGCAAAATCATCTAAATTTTTATGGAAACCCCAACCTATCATCAGTTCAACATCAATTAGGCCTAATCGTCAGGTGACCCAATTCAGAAGCATATCCTATTCCCAATATCCAAGTGCTCCTCAAACTCCACTAAATAATCATGATCCTACTTTCAAAGAAAAAGTATTACAAGCATTGAAAGGGCTAGAAATGAATACTCAACTCCTTCATTCCCACACACAATCCATTGCAAAACTAGAAATCCAGATAGGTCAAATAGCTATAGCATTCAGTGAAAGAGAATGGGGTAAGCTACCGAGTCAGCCCGAAGCTAACCCTAGGAATCTAAACATCCAAGGATCAAAACAATGAGCCTAGGTTAACCAACTAAGTGTCATTCTTACATTAAGATCTTGGAAACAAATAGATAACCAGATGGGTACATATGAAGAAGAAGAATTAAAAGTCCCACCACTTAAACAACTTATTGAGCTAGGTCAGTCCAAAACATCTGAGGCATCAAAGTCTAATGTAATGCCCAACCCACCAGCTGAGCCCATTTCAGAAGGAGATAAACCAAAAATTAGGATTGTAACACCATTCCCAAATAGACTTAAGTCCAATCGAATTTAACCTAATTCGATAAGATTTTGGAGGTCTTAAGCAAGTTAAAGTGAACATCCCCTTACTGGATATGATATAACAGGTCCCAGCCTATGCCAAATTCCTTAAGGATCCATTTACCAAAAAGAAGACTACAAACGTGCCCAAGAGAGCCTTTCTGGTAGCCAGTGTGAGCTCTTACCTATCAAACCATATGCTAGTGAAATACAAAGATCCAGGGTCACCCACTATTTCATGCATTATGGGGAACACCCTCATAAATAGGACTCTATTAGACTTAGGGTAAGTGTTAATATATTTTCATACTCTGTATATAAGCAACTAGGGTTGGAAAAACTAAAGCCTATGGAAATGACCCTACAACTAGCATATCACTCTTTGAAAGTACCCAAAGGAATAGTAGAGGATGTGTTAATCAAAGTTAGTGACTTTATCTATCCGGTGGACTTTGTGATTTTAGAAACTGAACCGATGACAAACCCAAAGAGCCATATCCCACTGATTTTAGGTAGACCATTTTTTACCATAGCTAATACCCTAATTAATTACTGAAATGTCAATTGATCTTAATATTTTCAATCTTACCAATGCACATCAAACGAGTGACTCAAATTATGTTCAGGATATTGTTTATGATCCAATTGACCTTAGTGACGAAAAGCTTAACCTAGAAATCTGCATAAACCAAGATGGGGAGCAAATTAATGAGGTTGCTATAATTGATGAAAAATCAAGATGGAAACTTCCAACTGAACCACTAAAAAAGTACCTGAACCATTGTCCAAACCATCAATAAAGAAAGCATCCAAATTAGAACTGAAACCACTTCCTAAGCATCTCAACTATGCAAAGCTAGTTCCATCAGAAACCCTGCCCGTGATTATTTCAACCGACTTAAACTCTTCATAAGAAGAAGAACTATTGAATGAGAATAAAGAAGCGTTAGGATAGACCATGGCTAACATAAAAAGGATTAGCCCCTCAATCGTTCAACATAGTATTCACTCAGGGAAAGAAGCCAAGCCTATAAGAGATCCCCAAAGGAGACTTAACCCAGCCATGAAGAAAGTAGTAAGGAAAGAGATCATCAAACTCATTTATTTTAGTAACAATGATAATCAGAGTAAGCCATGGCATCTGGCTGAAGACATTAAACTTAGCGCTTTTGGGAAGCAACCCAAATTTTTATTTTCTAACCTTTATTTTTGTGATTCTTATTTCTAGGAATAAGAAACTGCTCCACACGGTCACTCCAAACATTACACAAGGCATATCTCATCCAGATTATATTTTTTCTTGTTTTATTCTTTTTACTTCATTGAGACAATGGGAATTAAGTTGGAGCATAAGAAAAACATTTTTCAAAAATATTTGAAAACACCTTGGCAATTTTTAAAAATTATAAATTTTTTTATAAATCATGTGCCATGAAAGAAATTCTTGAACAAATCGACTAGGAAAAGGTAATAGAGTTAGAAAGTATTGGCTAATTAATGTAGCGAGCCAAAGAGTAGATTAGTTGGTCAGACTTTTAGCAGCCTACTTATATTATTTAAAAGCTATTAGCATTTTATTGCATATGCACACTGACGAGGTAAACTAGGTATTAGTTGTAAGGTCAATTGAAGATTCAATCATTATTAAAAATTGTTAATTGATATACATCCCAATGAGAGAAACTTGAATTTAAGAAAAGAACTACCTGCCTGATTATATATATATATATATATATATATATATATATATATATATATATATATAAAGTAAGTCTAAACATTGATTTTCCATCGAGCAACCAGGCACCTTCATCTAAGTAAGCATTGTTGTTCGCATTAAAAAGTGGACAGTATGAAGATATCACTAAAAATATTTGTAAAAATAAAAAAATATTAATATATATATATATCAAGCAGTGTGAAAGCTATCTCAGTCATATGTTTAATTTGAGGGTGTATAGAAAATTGATCAAAGTAGGTGATAAGCGAAAACACCATTGATCCTTACAAGCTAGTACCAAAATGCTTCGTTAGCCATCACAAACACAAGTGTTGTAGATCTATGGATGAACTCTAAGAAAGTTTTTGATAGTTCTGACTATGAAATTTACTGCAAACTCAATACTTAATTAGTGATACTAGCTAGCTTCTTTCAACCTTAAGCATGGATTTAATTTTGCAAAAGAATCTTAGTGACACATGATTTTATTTTAATTACATTGCTAAGGGATTAGCAATGATTAAGTTGGGGAGTGCGGTAAGTCTATTTATTATCTAAATTAAACCATTAAAATAAATATTAATTACTTTGAATTTATTAAGAATTGATACTTTTTATGAATGTTTGCATAAAAGGAGCCTATAGATGGAAAGACACTACAAGAAAATGTCAAAATAGTGACAAAAATTAGTGATGGAAATTTTGTCACTAAATTGTGACGGTTTAGTAACAAAATAGTGAAAAAAAATTAAAATCAGTGACGGATTTTTTTTGTCACTAAACTGTCACTAAATTAGTGACAGACTATCACATCCGTCACTAATTTAGTGACGGATTGCCCTTCCATCACTAATCCATAACAAATTAGTGACGGAAGAGCAATACATCACTAACTTGATGATGGATTGCTTTTTTGTCACTAATCCGTCATAAATTAGTGATGAAAAATAATCGTCACTAATTAGTGACGAATTATTTTCCGTCACTAATCCATCAAAATTAGTGATGGATGAGAAATCCATCACTAATTTAGTGATGGATTGCCCTTCCGTCACTAATCCATAACAATTTAGTGACGGAAGAGCAATCCGTCACTAAATTAGTGACAGATTAGTGACGGATATTTCTTCCGTCACAATTAGTGACGAATAAAACAATCCGTCACTAATTTTGTGACGGATGAGGCAATCCGTCACTAACTTAGTGATGGATTGCTTTTTCGTCACTAATCCATCACAAATTAGTGATGAAAAATAATCGTCACTAATTAATGATGAATTATTTTCCGTCACTAATCCATCAAAATTAGTGATGGATGAAAAATTCATCACTAAATTAGTGACGAAAGAGCAATCCGTCACTAAATTTAGTGATGGATTGCCCCATCCGTCACTAATTTAGTGACGGATTGGCCTTCCGTCACTAATCTGTCACAAATTAGTGATGGATGAAACAATCCATCACTAATTTTGTGACGGATGAGGCAATCCGTCACTAACTTAGTGATGAATTACTTTTTCGTTACTAATCCATTACAAATTAGTGATGAAAGTCACTAATTAGTGACGAATTATTTTTCATCACTAATCCATTAAAATTAGTTATGGATGGGAAATCCATCACTAATTAGTGACGGAAGAGCAATCCGTCACTAAATTAGTGATGGATTGCCCCATCCGTCACTAATTTAGTGACGGATTGGCCTTCTGTCACTAATCCGTCACTAATTTAGTGATGAAAGAGCAATCCGTCACTAATTTAGTGACGGATTTCTCCATCCATCACTAATTTAGTGACATATTGCCCTTTCGTCACTAATCCGTCACAAAATTAGTGACGGAAGAGTAATCCATCACTATATTAGTAACGAATTAGTGACGGATTGCCCTTCCGTCATCAAATTTATACTTTTAATATTTTTTTTGTTTGAATAAGAAGAAAGAAAGTAAAATAAAAAAATTTAATAATTTATAATAATAATAAAATTTTTATTATAAATAATTGCATGTCTAATATTTTTTTAAAAGAATTAATATTAAAATAATAAAATAATAAAATATTTTTAAAATTTTTCTTCATAATCGCTTTAATTTTTTTTAAAAAAATTAACAATCTAACATTTTTTTAATTTTATTTTTTCTTTTATTTCTTTCTTTCTCTTTTTGTTTTTTTTCTTTCTTTCTACTTGCCTCTCTATCAAACACAGTGCAAGCTTTATCACCGTTTAGAGTTGTTACCTAACCTCGTACCCTCCATGCCCCACAATTAATGAAGCAGCGGTGGAAGGCAGTTTCAATGTCTTTCTTTGTCTTGAGCGATCTTTCTGAACCACTACAACATTTACTCTTATTAACATATTATATAACGTTAAAAAAAATTATAGTATTAAACCGACGCGTAGAAATTGTAATTAGTGGATATACGAAGCATTGAAATTGGGATTTTGGAATTTGCTAAGCTGCGCGTGGACGGAGAGGGGATGTCGTTGGCCGTCAAACACGGGCACATTGCTTGCCTAGAGGAAGGGAGTGTTGAGAGACGTCCCTTGGAATTCTCAACACCTATGAACCGCTTTAAGATCGTATTTTAATTTAGGTTGGTTAACTGTTTCCTAAATTTATGTTTAGGAAACTGTTTCCTAAATTATTTCACAGCCAAAGTATTTTAATTTTAAATAAACAGTTTCCTAAAAACTTGGCAAAATAATTTAGGTTGGTTAACTGTTTCCTAAATTTATTCAGATTTTTAGAAATTAAAAAACTAACCCAAATCCACTGCCAGATCGATGAGCCTTTAATAAAAGGGTAACAAAAATTAGATTCATAATATCAACAAAAGATTCTGCTACTTTAGTTAGCTAAAAAATTCTATTATATAAAATTAAATTAAAATGCTAGCTAGTAGTAGTACCCTTTATAATAGATTCATATTCACAGTGAGAATGCTGGGGCTATAGAACGAGATGGTAGAAGCTTGCGTGCAAGCTATCCAACATTTGCCTAATAATTCCATCACTAACATCACTAACCCCTATCCTATTCTGACGGAATAATAATTCCGTCACTAACATCACTAACCCCTATCCTATTCCGTCACTAACATCACTAAGTAACCCCTTCCATCCGCTTTTTTTTTTTTTTCCAATCGGCGCCCGCGCTTCTCTCTAGGGTTGCGATCTTGACGGAGCCGAAGAAGGAGGCGGAGAGAAGGGGCTAGAAGAGAGAGAGCAAGAGGGTATCGATCTCGAGTCGGACCAGAGAGGGCAAGAGGGCATCGATCTTGGCTTCTACGCTTCGCCCTCGTCCGGCTCTCGCCTTTCTTCTTCTCTCGCAAGGATCCGCATCAACCATTCTGGTGGTCTACGGCTGATTGAGGTGAGTCTTCTACCTCCGTTATTAATAGTGCACGGAGATGAGATGCAAAGATATTCTCTCTTGCAATCTTAGGATGCAACCCAGATGTCTAGATACCACTGTTGAATGAGTTGAGTCCTTCGATATAATTTTCAAAACACGCATGCCCTTAGAAAATACGAAGAAGAATCCTGGGAAGTTTCTGATGAAGCTTCGTTGTCAGTTTAGACTCTCGAGCAAGCATTGTATTCCAAAATGAACGTTGATTACTTAGCGATCGTTGGGGCCCCTGAGTCAGCTAGCTCTGACCTTCCGAGATTAGTGAATTCCCGGAAGCTACCTTCTATCTGGAAGGTGGAGGTCAAGCACACGCTGATCTCATAATCCTAGAATTTGGATTATTAGAGCACTGCCAAATGCAAGTTATGACTCAAAATCCGGTAGTCTCCTTTAAATTTGTGGTCCATTAAGGCAAATTACAAATGTAGAACAGTATGAGAGACCATTTTGTAGCAAAAAAAAAAAAAAATCATTATAAATTTCAAAACAGCAAGTCCTTAACATTACAAATGTAGAACTACAATATATAGGAACATGGAACAATATCCTGAGGCTACCAAAGTTCCTGGAGTTCTAATTGTGAGAGTTGATTCTGCCATCTACTTCACGAACTTCAACTATGTCAAGGAGAGGTAATGACATGTTATACCATCTTGATGAATTTGTTCCTTTTGTTTCTCATTTTTAACATCCAAGGGCTACTAGTTCCTGATTTTAATTCTATGAAGCTTACATCTGTCAAAAAATATAAGGCTAAACATGCATGTCTAGACTTTAGTTAGACTTCAAAAACTTGCCAAAGGATAAACAAGTCTTAGGGATTGCCTGGACCCCTGCTTCTCAGCCCGCCTGCAGGTGGAGTTGCTGGGGATGCCCAGCATGCATGTCTGGAGACCTGCAGCTCAACTGCATTCTGCAGTGTGAGCTGCAGGACTGAAGAAGCTCAGGCCTAAAAGCCTGCTGCTTTTTTTTAGAGATGGTTGCATACTGTATGTTAAATAATGCATCGTTTGTACATGTACATAACTCAGAGGACTCCTAACGTTGCAATTTTATATATTTTTTTAAGAATGTTGCCTCCGGGCCATATCATCCAATTCTTCATTCCAAATCCCCATTGATTGGAGCAAGCTAGAAAATAGCTTAATATTTACATTTGGCTTTGTGGAGTAAGTTTAGAAAAGCACCAAGAGAAATTGTTAACTTTCTGGTGCTGCCTCTCTTTGTACTGTTATTCCTCCTGATGTTTCAGTTATGCTCTTCCAAGATAGATTTAGAATCTGAACTAAAAATGCCATCAATGATATTCATTTCATCCATGCTTGTTCTCTAGCTTTGAAGAGATCCTTTACAAAATTCCATGTATCGTGCCACTCATTTGTCTTTTCATCATTTCTCTTATATTTTAGCCACCAAATTTCAACAGATTCACCATTTTTGGTATAGCTTGCATGTTGAGGATTTGGAAGCTTGAAACTTACACGAGCTTGCAAAAGATAAATTCCCCATAGAACAATCTTGATGGAGAATTCCATTGTAGCAAAAAAAAAAGAAGAAAACAATGCAGAGACCTTATAAAGCGGTTCCAGTGAACTCACCATGGATTTTGAAATTTTAAGCCACATCAAGTGCTTCCCCACTTTTTCTTACCCTTCTTTCAGAATGCGCTTGGAGGTGCATATGATGTGGTTGCTAATGATCATATGTGAACTAATGAACAACAGTTCTAAGGCTATATCCAAGGCATACCTTCCCAATGCCTCTTAGTGAAAAGTAGCAGTTTCTATCTTCTGTCTCCTTAAACTTTTAACGCTGACCGCATCCTTGGATACTCTCGCTTTCTTGAGAACTCCTAGAGTAATCAAAATCAGCTCTCCATCTCTTGGGAACTACCTTCGATTGTTTATTATAATTTAAGCTCCTTCACTCTCCAGAGTAGGCTATGACTCTGCTGCAGAAAACTCATAACAAATCATCTCCTATTTCAGGATCCTAAGATGGTTGAGAGATGAAGAAGAACAACTTAAAGAAAAACAACTGCCGAGGATTGATTTCTTGATTGTCGAAATGTCACGTAAGAGATACAGAACTTGTTTCCCTATTCATCTATATTGATCTTCCAAATTCATCGAGACCTCATGCGTGCAAGTCCTTAACATTCACTACTTGTTCCTTGCAAATGTAGAACTTGAAGCTTTTATAATCCTGTTAATTAGGAGGCTGAGTAAATATTATATATTTGCAAAATGTACTGTACCATGAGACAATCTACCAACTTGAAGAGTACTTATTAGAATAGTGTATTTGGCTTAATTTGTGGTCAGAAAAAGAAAGGGAATTTATTATCCTCAACTTGCCTAATGATAAATCTTGGAATTCGAGAGTGCTAGAAAATATTTTAGGACAGTGGTATTTGATAGGTCATCAGGTTTAGTCAACAGAAAATAAGATAAATTTTGCCATTGTGATTGAGACAGAATAATGGAAGGGCTTTACAGGATTTATTATGGACTGGACCAGATAGGGAATGTTGAGAAAGAAAAGGTTGGACTTTGATGGATATGTTCGATTTTGTATGAATATCTTGATCAGTGCACCATGAATCTTTGCATAGTTAAACTGGTTTCTCACAAGAAATTTTCTTTAGGGAGTCTTGCTGACTGGATAAAATTTGACCAGACTTGCTGTTCATCATCAAACACAAATATAGTATTCTGTATATTACAAGATAAATTAATATTTCAACTTCACAGATTTATTTCTCATGCTGGGTTTTGATTCAATATTACTTTAGCCTGACATATTCGGCTTGTTTACATGTTTTCTGCATCATTAACCTTGCAGCACTTCCTCTCTTTTAATTTCTTGTTGGATCCATATTCTTGATATGTTTTCTAATCCAAAGGAAAATGTTACGGTGTTCATTTTTTTTAATAATTCCTAAGTATATTGTATCTTTTGTGTCAAGTGCCTTTTGATGCACAGTCTCCTGTTCTCTCTTGTTCTACCTTCATGCACCCTGAGAGAATTAAATTGCACTAAAATGGAAGATCCACATTAGCCTTTTTTTAATCTTTTATACCCTTTGCTATGCCCGATATTTATTCTTTCTTAAGAAAGTTGCATACTTAATAATTAAAGAAAATGCAGAGGCTAACCAAACATTTGGATAAGGTAGCTGATTCAATTTTTCATGTGGTGAAGTATCTCTCAAGAGGTTGTTATTTTGTAAGTTAAGATGCTTACATTGTGTGACTCGGTTCAACTTTCAAGGTGATTGAGAGTGATATGGAGGTTCTTAATTTTTTTCTTGTGCATGTGAAGGTGCCTAAGGTTTGGGCATTCTTGTTGAATGGTGTTTGTAAATGAGGCTTTATGAGCTTACAAGCAGTAGTAAATAATGTTTGGCATCAAAAAATGAATCTGTTCTCAACCCTGGATTGTTTAGGGCTTGTTTTATATTTATAATGAAATTATCGTCCTTATCTTTTCTTATTTATGCTGCTGTTCCTATGATTTTTTTTGGCTATTTATACTTGTGGATCGGCAACCGCTTCTTTAGTAGGTTTTTCTCTCCTGTTATTGTTGCATTGCCCTTAACCAATTGGAAGTTACCCTAATATTAATTAAGAAAATGAAACCATAACATTGCCATCCTGGAATTAGTTTTTAGTAATGCGCATTTTCATAGGATTGAATATTAAAAGAAGACTTTATCGCTCTCTTGAACTAGTTGTTATATGATTTGGGAGTTTGGTACAATGACTTGTCTGCATTTGTCCTTTTCTTTTATTGCTGCAGTCTGAAGTGTTTGCTGTTGCATTTGCAATACTTGCAGCTGGTGCAATTATTCTCACTTTAAATGTTCTACTTCTGGTAAGCAGCTTTATCATTGAGAACTCAGTTATGCTATTCTGCATGCTAATTTTGGATGGAACTTCTCCTCTGGGTTTTTTTTTTTTTTTTGTGCTTTATGACAGGGTGGGCACATAATATTCTTCCAGAGTCTTAGTCTCCTTGATACTGCCTTTTTCCTTTGGATATTGGAGCTTTAATTTGCATGCTGGAGGGCAATGTCATAATCAAGTTAATTGTTGTGTCGATAACATTGGCATGGAGCTCATGGGCAGCATATCCTTTCATGAGTACAGCTGTTAATCCTGGGCGGAAGGCCTTAGCCCTGTATCCTATTGGTATGGACCTCAGTACCATATTATATTTACGCAGTATGCCACCTTGTTTTCGCCCTGTTAGGACAAATAGATATACCATTTGTCAGTTTGTTATGGCACTGTACAGGTCTGTGCTGCACCAATAATGTGCTATCACTTCCAACTCTTGGGTATAGTAACATGTATATGAGCATGCTCAATTCCAGCTCCTCAACTACATGGGGATGCAATATGATAGGAATCCATGTACATCATCTTTTTTATATGAGATACCCCATGGATTTCATTGCTGGGTATGTAAGAACTCCCTTGAGCTTGAAGAATACCTTTATCAGTTATCTTAATCTAGAAGGTTTTGTTTAGGGTCATATAAATTGCTTGAAAGCTCTCATTCCAGTTAGTTTGAGGGTTTGGCTGAGCGATTGTGGTTGAACATTGGAGAGAGCAGTCATCAAGGTGAAAGGCATCTTTCTAAGCTTGGAGCAATATTAGTAGGGTGAGAGATTTTCTTAATTTCCCAATTTTGTAATTGAAGAATTAACGTAGTTGTATCCTTAAAGATTTTATTTACTAGTGAAGGAGAAGGGAATGGTTCGATTCTGGTGTCCAGAAAGAATACTACACTCTTCAAGAGCCGAACTATGTTTCATAGTTTCGGTTTGGCTTAGGCAGCTTTCTTTATATCTAGTTGATGATTAGGGACAAGGCACTAAGTTTGATGAAGATAGTCCAATGAGAGTACATGAATACAATAATTGTGAAAGTTATAACAGATAATGGTTATCACTAATAATGAATTGCCAGATTCTAAATGGTAGGACTTCAAAGCTCTTCTAAAGCTTTTGTAAATTTAAGAAGCAAGTACAGGGGAGAAGCAATTTTTTAATGCGCATGAGTGCACAACCACTACCACTTGTTGACGGACAGAGCACAAATGGGCGCTTGGTGGAACTCCCGTGCAAATTTTATAATTTGCAACTATGTGGTAGAGCATGTACAAATAACAAGTTGCATATGCTTATAAATTACAATGCATCATCTACAGTTATCAGTAAAAACTTTAAGTGAAATTTTTGGAACACTAGAATGATATAATTTCTCATAAATATTTTTTCCCCATGCACTGTTTGGTTGAATTATTCAAAACAAGTGATATCTCATATCAAAAGAACACACTTTCTGCATATGGTTGGTGCATGATTAATGGACGTATGCAGCAATCTAGGAACATATCTTTGTATGTACTCGTTGCGTTTTCTCAGATTTGGTATGAGTTTGATAGGACCCTCATCACTTTATTATCTTTATATTAAAGTAATGTTACATATTTAATAATTTTAAATATTACAATTCATAATATGGAACACAAGGTTTCAATTGTACAAGAATGCTTTTATTTTGTCAAGAAGTGAAGCCTAATTCTTTTTCTTAAATGTTCTTGGCTGAAAGTCTATCATAAAATTAGATTCACTATTGAAGGCCCATCAACCTTCCATTAAATCAGCACATTATTTTTTTTGATTCTCATCCCAGCAGAAACCACTTATAGTTCTCCTCGATCTCTATTTATCTCACTAGTGACTTCTTGAGATTCCATGGTACGGTACCTTACTAAGAAGCCAAGTTTACTACTACTGCTGTATGGCTTTCAATAAGCAGCTTAACAGAACTTTTCTTCAAGCATACTCTTAAACCCCATCTTGCTGCTTATAATTTAAGTTGATCAACTCTGAGAAAACTGTAATCCACCATCTTTGCCTTTTTTTCATTCTCTTCAACATTATACATGCTATAACACAACATGATGGTCTATTTCATTTCAAATATATACTTGTTTGTAGCAATGGCTGGAGACTAATGTTGACTATCTGTCTGTCTAGAGCTGGGCCACCTTTCTGCAGTTAAAGCTAACTATTCTGCTTTTAGCATCTCCAATAATATGGGGATAGCAAAATGAATTTCATGCATCGTGTTACATTGAAAGTTTTTTTGTTTCATTCATCTTATATAGTCACATTGCAACTCAAGCCAATTTTATAAAAAATGAATCGATTTTATAGAGATAAAGGTAGCTTTGAATGAGCAACATAATTGTATGTGCACACCATGTATTAGTGACTTAAATATCATTTCTATATATAAAAATTAAATGTCCAACATAAATTGGTATGTCCACTTCTTTATTAGTGATTTAAATATCATTTCTATATATAAAAATTGAATGGACAGTAGTATAACAAACTCTATATAAAAATTGAATGGATACTAATATAACAAACTCTTGTTGGTTTTGTATAGTAATCTAGAATATCCACCAAACATGTATGATTTGTATCAATTATCTCTAATTCCAGGTGCTGACGCAAAACTCTTAATTAATGCTTATGCTTCCATCACATGAATCTTGGTTGCAATATCAGTAATGGTGATCTACATGAGTACTCAGATTATTGTGATTCAAAGCTGACCCCGGTCTATGTCCAACTTGGGCAAACAGTCAAAAATATATTGTAAGGCAGTTTAAAGCATCATAAGCTATTTCTGTTCATTAACCTTTTGTCCTATTCTTGTTTTAAAGGTACTTTGGGATAGGACCTTGGAGCTCTGGTTCTTACTGCAAAAACTATTTTCAAGTTCAAATAGATTACCACAGGTGCGGTTTAAATGAAACTTCACTTTAAATAAAACCTCTTAATCATTTTTGAGGTTGGCATTTTGGCATTTAGGTGGCTATTAGATGATAGCCGTTATAATACCCTACCTATAACGTACCTATGGGTAATTGTGCAACTATTTAGGACCCTGCAATGCAAATGCAAATGATTATTTGATATGATTATTTGATACTCTTGCAAATAGTTAGCATTTTATACATGCAATTGATCATTGATATGATTATTGAAAATTGCTAATTTTTGGAAAACTATACATGGTTTTGTTCATATATCAGGACAATAAATCATGAGTTCAGATAGGCAGTGGATGTATGCAAGATTAGAAAATGGATGGATAAGACCTGAATTTCTATTTGGGATTGAGCAATTTGTGGATTTTGCAAAAATGCATCCAGAATGTATGGATGGTGAAAGATTAAATGTCCTTGTAATCATCAAAAATGTCGGAATAAGAATTATCTAGATGAGAATACAGTTAAGGTACATCTTGGAACTAATGAATTTGTGGCAGATTATTATTGTTGGTATCATCATGGGGAAACTTATGTGCCTCAAGCAATGAACAAAGTACTTGTCAAGCTGATTCTTTTGTACATTGCGAAGAAAGCAAGACTATCAATGCAATGCAGTCTATGGTGTATGATGTTGGTGGTCCTTTTAATCCAATTGAAAAGGAAGAGACCCCAAATCCTATAACACAACATCTTTTTGATATGCTCAAAGCAGCACAACAAGAGGTGTGGAAGGAAAACCCTTATGGTCATTCTCAGTTATCTGCAGTGGCTAGAATGTTGAATATTAAGGCTGAACATCATATCTCTGAAAGGTGTTATGATGAAATTTGTAAATTGATGTCAGAATTACTTCCAACCAATAATTTAATGACTAACAGCTTCTACAGCACAAAGAAGTTAGTTCGAGGTTTGGGTTTGCCAGTGCAGAAGATTGATTGTTGTGAGCAAAACTGTATGATATATTGGAATTGTCCAGAAGTTAAACCATACATTCAGTAAGTGCACTATACTTTAATATTCTTATTGTATTTTTTTATATTGCAAAGTAATATGATCTTAAACAATAACATTAAATTTATTGTTATCATTATAGAATCTTTGATTAGAGTTGAGGCAACTTCGACCTAATATTGAAGCTTCACAAATTGATACAGAACTTGAGACAGTGTTTGCATCATGGTTTGAGAATTATGTAAGTACACTATACTTCAAAATATAATGCTGATTTAATAGATAGTATGTTGGTCCAGATAGCAACCCAAGAGGGGGGGTGAATTGGGTTTTTCAAAAATTTAAACTCTTTTGAAAGATAACCCCCAGCGGAAATAAAACTTAGATTCACAAATTTAAAACTAACAACTATAAATAGAGAGTTGAAGATAAAGAGACAATCACGGCAAACACAAGAGATTTTATAGTGGTTCGATGTACTTACACCTACGTCCACTCCCAAGTACCTCTTGGGTCCACACTATAATCAACCTGATTACAGGAGAGTTGTTTTGCAAGCTCACAACTCGAACTTGTTATTTTCCCGGGTGCACAACAAACCCAGCTGGTTTTCAAGGCTCACCAGCACAAAACCTATAACAACAAGCTAATGCTTGCTCAAGGCTAACAGCCTCAACTGAATCAATCACCAGATTGACCCAGCAAACATTATTTATTTTTACAAGAAAAACAGCTCCTTTAATGAGCAAATATACAATAATGAAACAATAATAAGAGATTAGGAACCAAAGCCTGATTCGCAGATCTTGGTGGCTTCTTCCTTCTCTTCCTTTGAATGGATCTTCCTTTGAAGATGCTCTTGAGACTCAGAAGATCAGAAAACTAGGGCTTCTTCCTTTTCTTGAGATTTCTTCTAAATAGAACAGCAAAGGCTTGGAATCTCTCTCTCTTCTTTTGGGGAATGACTATGATCTTTCCTTACAAGTTTTCCTTCTTTTCTTTTCTGATAGATCTCAAAGATTTTTCTCTATTCTTTTCTTTTTGCCTCTCTTCTCTCTTTTTTTTTGGATGCAACAGATCCTCTTCTTATAGATCCGATTAATCCACAAATAGTTTGAAACTATCCGTTAGAAGCAAGTGTAAGAAGGATTAGATCCATAAATAATAGCCGTTGGGATTAAAATAGATAAAGATAAAGTTTAGAGTCGTTCTGACAGTTTTGGAGCCGTGTCTGACATTCTGGAGTCGGCTCTAACTTTTCTGGAGTCGGCTCTAACTCGAAATTATTTAATCCGCTCGATTTGGAGTTGTCTCTGACTTTTCTGGGGTCGACACAAAGATTCTTCTGGAGTCAACTCTAACAGTCTGGGAGTCGACTCTAAGTCGTGGCCTGAAAATCCATCGTTCTATTATTTTTGATAGAGTCGGCTCTCACAGTCCCGGAGTCGACTCTAAGTCTGTGCCATTTTTCGGAGTCGGCTCTGCGATTCCATGTATCGACTCTAATGTCTGCAATCTTACCTTGACATTAGATTCGAACCAGAACTTGATTTGACTCTTGATTTTGATTATCAAGTAGACTTATAATCTGAAAAACTTAATCAAAATCATTAGTAACTTCAAATGTTATACTCAAATAGTTTTGTTAATCATCAAAATCCTCAATTGGGTCAATAATCTCCCCCTTTTTTATGATGACAAAAACTTTGAGTATATGCATTAAAAAATTCATTTGAATTGAGAATTATAGACATTGTTAAAGCTTAGAGACTTCCTAATAGAGAATTTGATGCCAATATTCAAAATGAATAAAAATAATAAAACTTGACATCAATCAAAATGAATTAACTTTTATATGGAGAAATTTATTAAGCTCCCCCTGCATTGAATAGCTCCCCCTATGTAGATAACTGAATTCTTTCTAAAAATTCTTTCTTTCTTTCTATCTCAAATTGTTCTTCATTTTTTTTCTCTCTCTCTTTCTTATATGCATATACACTTATCTCTCCCCCTTTTTTGTTATCAACAATAAGGTGAGTTTAAGAGCAATAAAGAATGTTATTAGAGCGAGAATGTTGGTTCGAATAAACATAAAGATAGAAACTTATTCATTGACATTCAATCAAACAGTCATAGATAAATTTGAAATAAAAGTGTAATATTCATTCAAGCACTTGTATTCCAAAGCAAGATTCATTACATGTATTTTAAAATGACAGATTTAAGTATGTAATCCTAGATACATGCTAAGCAAGAAAGCAAGAAATCCTAAGATACAACCTAGGATTGAATATCAAAATCAAATATGCTTATACACAATTTTCTTTAAATGTCCAATCATTTCCATAACATCATCTTTTTGAGTCTTCTTAAAACTTTCAAGACAAGCTTCAATTTGAGAGACGGCGAGGTCGATATCTTTCTTTAGTTGACTGGTAGCATGAAGATAAGTTCCAGAACCGTCTGCAATGCCTTCCATCCTTTCAAAAATCTTATGAAGATCAGTGCTAAAGGATTCTACAGAATTGCTAATGGAAAAAGAAATCATGTCAAGTCTTGAATTGATCTCATCCTTCAACTGATTGAACTCCTCTCTCAATTTACACATATCATTTGTCTTTGACTATCATACTCAGCCAGTAAAGCTCTGAGCTGACCTATTTGCTCCTCAGAAAATCTTTCAGATGCCAATGCTGACTGATGTGGAAGGGTTGAGAGCTAGGTCCAGCCTCTGAGGGTCCAGCAGATGGTCCAGCAGAAGAAGGTCCAGCAGATGGTTCAGGAATATCCTTCTCCTCTGACTTCCTCAACTCTAACCTCTTCAGCTCTGGCCTCATGTCCTCTTTTTATCCAATTTTCATTTTCTTTTCTGAAGCCCATCCGGTGAATTGTAGAGACACTATAGTATCTGTATGCCTTAATTTTCTTAGTGGCTCATTATCCATTATAAGTACACCTTGGCTTCTGAATACCAATGTCAAAACCATACCATATGGCAATGTAGATCTCTTCTTAGTAGCTGCCTCCGCCATATAGCCTATCATCATCCAGCAAGATTGACATGTCTTCCAGTGAGAAT
>UESW01004574.1:0-25363 GCA_900491605.1 Calamus simplicifolius | reverse complement strand
ATTTTACCCCTCATCACATGCCCCACACTCCCTAGTCCGAAGTGTAAGTTTGGATATAGGGAGTAGAATTATGGAACAATCTTATTTGGGAGATTCGAAAAGGCGAGCAATGATAATCTCATAAATACGTGCCGCTATTTCGTCATCATTTTTCATCGTAGCTCAAGGAGAAAATGCCTCGTTTTCAACAAGCCACGATAGCAGAAGTTCCACGTGGCGGGACTCCTTTATTTCTGGTGCCCATATTGAAAGTTTTGGCATCTCGGGCTTTCTCTCTGAAGCATTTATTTAAAGAGGGCTGGGGTGGCGCTCCTTCTGCAATGCTTCTTTGTCACTGTCATAGAGATTTTCATTCTTTCTCTAAGCCCTTGCTTGCTTGTTCGTATCCTGCCCCCCATTCAGCCAATATGAAGGGTCCAGGTGATGTTGCCTCTGAGGTAACCCTTGATGACCTAGATAGGATCCGTCGCCATTATAAGGTTCCTCTGGATGTAGCCTTATGGGTGTTGAGGATCAAGCACCGGGTCTCAACCGAATTAAGCCGAGGAGAGCTTGAGGGCAGGTCTCTGATTCCCTCTTCACCCGCTGATACAGGAGGTGATGAGGTTTTACAACATATGTCCAACAATCGTAGCCCCAAATAGCTGGCGCAATCTTATCGGCTCATCTCAATGTGCAGTCGTGTTGGGGTGACTGCAACCCTTCCCATATTCCGAGTATGCTACAACCTGGTTTCCGGAAGGAGCTCTGAGTGGCCCTACATTGGTCCCCGGAAGTCATTCAAGATGATTTCTGATAACCCGTCTTCGATAAAGGAGTGGAAGTCCCGACTTTTCATTACCAAAGGAAACATCGGTTTAGATTTTCTGAGAGGATGGGCGAGTTATGTGAAGGATCCGGAGGCGCACCTGGAGTTGAGCGAGCAGGAGAAAAAAGATTTGGTTACCCTTCGCAGTGGTCAGAGTTTCAGCACTCTGTTAGCAGAGGATGCCCTTTTCGCCATCGGGCATAGCTCTATTGACCCTCAAGGTGAGTCTTTGCTCTGATGGTCAGTGTGTTTATGTAATTCCGCTATTGTTTAACCGAACATCTGCTGTGTTTTCAGCCGAGAGGTCCGCATTTGTGGGCTAAATAAGGAAGGAGCTGGGCAAGCGCCACAGGAGCTCCAGCTTTGGGGACAAGCACAGGTCCGAAAAGAGGGTCCATCCTTCCGCGTCTCGCTCAAGGGAGCCAAGGAAATACTATGTCGGCCGCCACTCCTCTATCTTAGAGAGGGAGGAAGCGGAAGCATCAGCCGTAATTGATGAGCCCTTCCTGCTGGAGGGGGCAGGGTAGCAAAGGAAACCATTGGGGAGAGCTCGGGAGGAGCTGCTGAGGTTTCCCCTCTCCAACTAGTAATCATGTCAGATGATGCCAAGGAGATGTTGCCGGTCCGTCCGGCAATCCTCCTACCAGAGGTTCTTCAGTTACCAGCGGTGGGGAGTCCACTGCGCATGGAACAGGCCCCTGCTCAGGTGGAGGGGTCAGGAGAGGTAGTGTCAGCTATCGAAGCTCAAGTGGAGCTGCCTGTTGAAAGGCTGGTGGAGGTCGAGGTGCCTACTGCTGAGGGTCTCTCTCTCGTGGTCCCCGGGGACATCGTGAAAGAGATTGGAGTTCAGGTGGAGTCTGTCGGAGATGAAGCAACAGTCGTAGAGGAAGAGGAAGAAAAAAAGAATCATTGAATGAAGGGGACACTCGGGTCGGGATTCCCTTAATTGGGGCCGAAGCATCCGAGGCCCTACAGGCTAAAGTTTTGATGGAGGAAGCCGAGCGGATGACGGTTCCTCAGGCCGAAGTCCCTCAGGCCGGTTCTTCGGCTATGAGTTCTCTTGTCCACAGCCCAGAGGTGGATGACATGCTCACTGCCTTGATGAGGTCCATTTTGCACGTGGGGGGAGTTCCTCGACGAATGAGCCTGCAGTCGAGGATATCATCGATGCGGCTTTCGGTCGGCTTGGGGCGCCGAAGGATGTTTACCTTCTTCCCGAAATTAGTAACACTACTCTCATGAAGATTGCTTCGAACTACACCTCCTGGGTAAGTTATTGTACCGAGGTTGTAATTCTGATGGGTCAGTTTGGCCGTGGTTTTTACTTGTATTTTTCTTGCAGAATGCCTTGATTACAAGGGCACTGAATTGGCGCTTAAATTTGGCCACTGGGGCTTGCGCTCAGACCATGAAGGAGGCGGCCGACCTTCGGGCAAGGGTGGACTCAACCAGCCGGCTTTCCAGGGCCTTGGCATCCGTTAAGGCGGACTTTGAGAAGGTTGGAGAGTCTTACCAAATTGCAGCCGAGAGGGCCTCTCAGCTCGAGGCTCAAGTCAGAGAGCTCCAGGGTTTCCGTGAACAATCAGACAAGGCTTGCCTGGAGTTATCCCAAATTAAGGCTAAGCATGCCAACGAAGTTAAGGCCATGCAGTAGTATTTTGATAAAAGGTGGGACCAGTTGAAAGCTAGTCATGCTAACGAGAAGAATAGTTGGGGCAGGAGGCTCGAGGAGGAGGAGCACAGGTGCCGGTGGCAGCGGGATCAACTCGCCGGTCTGAATAAGGAACTTGTGAATATGGAAAATCGGCTGAAATGGCAACATGAGCAGATTGCTAGGCTCACCGCTGATCTCGATCAATCTCGGCGGAAAATCGGGGACAAACAGTTCCGAATTAACGACCTCAAGGAGGGTCTCCAACATAATAAATCGGCCAAATTGAAGGCCCTGGAAGAGGTTCATGAGCTGAGCAATAAAATGGCTCGGCGGGAGGAAGAGGTATAGTGTCTTCTCATTTATTTGCTTCCAATACTTTTCTTTTGCTCGTGGGCTCAAACGTCCTGATGTTTTGCAGATGGGCAAAATCGAGCTCAAGGCGCAGGAGCAATTTAAGGCTCTATGGGCGGAGTTGTCCATGAGTCGCCAAATGAACCTCGAGCTCGGGGACCAGCTAGCTGAAGCTAATAACCGAATCACCTCGGCTGTAGAGGAGTACAAAAGTTCTACTCAATTTTCTGAAGGGCGTAGAGAGGCTTGTGCTGATGCATTTCGGTTCGGTGAGGGGGAAACTCGAGCGAAGATCTCTCGAGCATATCCCAAGTTGGATTTATCCTTTCTGGAGGCCGAACGTTTTGATGCTTGTACCCTGGGGGCCGAAGAAGCCGAGTATGATGAGGATATTTCTGACGTCAATCTTGATGCTATCCTGGGCTCTAATGAGGTCGTGGCTCCCGAAGAATGCCCTCAGTCTGCTACTGAGGTACCCGAGATTTCTCTTCCAACAACATCTGAAGCGGGTGAAGCGAGTCAAGCCCTTCCGGATGTTATCAAGGAGGTACTCGGGACCAACTTGAACCCTGATTCTTAAGGGTTGCTTATGTATTTTCGCTTTTTCAATCTGTAATCCGATCAAAATTCAATGAATGAATATTTTGATCTCTTTTTGCTTTGCCTTATCGCTTTGGTCATTGCCTTTCTAAACGACCTTTTTGTCGGGAGTTCCCTCGATGGTAAACGAATCATAAATGAAATGCGCTTTAAGGTCAGATAGCCCTTGGGGGTTCCGAATCGAAGATTCTGCTCAATCAAAGCCGGATTAACTGGTTTTGCTAATGTATAAAATTGTTCGGTTTTGCCGTGGGACATAACTCCGACTTTCCTCGGTTGGGGCCGAGGTTATGTACGTGCAAACTTACTCGGTTTGCTAAGGCACGGAATGGTTTGGCCTGAGGGGGCCGAAAACAGCTCAAATACCTCGGCTGGGGCCGAGGTTAGATAGTTCGGTTTGTCCAAAGTAAAAAGTTGGTACGTTTTTTGCCGAGGCATACAAAACGGCTTTGCTGAAGGATGCTTTGTTTCTGCTCAAGGCATTTATCCCGCTGGCCTTTTCCAATGCGGGTCTTTTTAACGTACGCGATAAACATTCGATTGCCATTAGACGGCGTCATTTTGAAAGGGGATTTTCCAAGCCTGCCCATATCTCAAGGACCTACGGCCGATTTCCTACATTTAAGGCTCTTGGTTCAAGATCAGAAGGAAATCTTCTGCCTTTTGTCACAGCTTGGGAGGCGTGCTCGGTGCGCTTCGGAATGCACTCCTTTCTTTTGCCCTATCACGTGGCTGTGTGGCAAGGGTGTTTCAAATTCCGGGGCTCCCTTCTTTAATGACTGCCCTCGGCTTGCTTGCTTATAAAATGGGGAGAGCGGGCCATATTAGGCTATCTCCCAAGACCTTCTCTTTCTGTGAGTTGTAAGGGCTTTCATGGCGCTTGTTTCATCGAGGATTGGGAGATCGAGCTTCCCTTTTGAAAGCTGGTTCATCCCGGATAACTGGGGTGATGGAGAAGCTGCTGAAGAGTAGGCAGTCCTTAAGGAAGGAATTCTCGAAGGTCATATGGAGAGCATGGGATGCCCACAGAGGTCATATGGGGAGCACACATACGCGCTTCCTATGTGTCCTTTGTCACTTGCCATGGGGACCATAGGAAACGCAAAGCATACGTACTCCCCATGGTAGACATGGAGTTCACCTCCTTTCCCAATTTGGATTCCTCAGTTCATCCGCATGAGGAATCTTTTTCATGTGAAGAGGGAGGAGGGTGGTGTTGGTCTGCTGGTTCTCTGCCTATGTTGTTAGGCAGTGGCTAGCAGCCCAGCATCCCACTTAGGGGGGATGCTTCATTGGCATAAGCATCCACAGGTCTTTGACCTGATTATGATCCCCCAACATGTCCGTCCGAGGGATCCATGGATGGCCTACTTTGCTTTTTGGCATTAACCAGTGGCTCAACATAGCTGTCTGGTTTCTCTGATTTCTGGGGCCAGATGTAGAGACATCGTTATCGACCGAAGCTACTCAGCCGAGCTTTTATCTTATTTTTATTTTCTGTGCTATAATGCACTTGTAATGCCTCTCAGAAGGTTGTAATTTTTTCATCAATAAAGAAAGTTCTTACTTTTTCTTCTTCTAACATCTGTTTCCTTTTCCGATGTGATTGTATTGAGAGTTGCTACTCTCATTTTACGCTTTTTGGACCGTAGCATAATCTATAGGTCCAGCAGCACTTTTGCAACTTTGTTTTTGTTAACGTGATATTCAGTCCTCTGTGTAGGAAGTGTTCATCTCTGTTTAGGTCAGAGGGAGGCCTGGGTGGCCCTGTGAACTCATGTGGTAAACATGATCTTATTTAAGGGATGAAGTAGGTATTTCTTTGAAAAGAAATAACTTGCATAATTTTGCTGCTGAGCGAAGAAAGGTTTCTTACCTCTGCCAAAGCATGATAGGATGCCTTAGTCGCGTCAGAGTGTTTGAGAAATCGCTCGACTAGGCCAAAGCTTTAGATGATGTTTAGGAATACACCACTCGGTTTCTGGAGCCTGAGTTTCTGGAGCCAACTCTAACCTGAGAACAGAGAACGTATTTTTATGAACATTTTTGGAGCCGACACTCTTGGTTCCGGAGCCGACTCCCGAAAGCGACGTGCCAACACTTAACTTTCTCGGAGCTGACTCCTCAACAAATTTTTGTTTGCTATTTTTCGACACCCGATCTGGAGCCGACACCTGAAAAGTTGGAGCCGATTCCAACCTATCAGGAACGGATTTTTCCAGATGTCAGATCAGCTCCAACGGTAATATTTCTTCTACCTAACTTCTAACGGCTATTTTCTTTTGTATGTAGAAGTATCCAAGCATCTCATAATGGCTATATTTTCCACCTAACCTTGGATTGAAGACTATAAAAAGGGGATATCCGTCCATTTGAAAATATAGAGAAAAATACATAAATATAAAAAAAAGGAGAAATCAAAAAAAGAAAAACTCTGAGCTTAAGTCCATCAATCCCATAGAGTTCAAAGAGAAATCCACAAGCTTCTCAAGATCAAGTCAAGGAGATTTCCAATGTTAGAAGAAAGAAAGCAAAAGCCCCAAATCCTCAACTTCTCAACTGCAACTTTCAGTGAAGAATCTGAGCTGAGGCCCTGATTCAAACTTTCAAAGGAGAAGAGGAAAAGAAGAAAAGCTTTCTTTCAAAACGCTTCTATCAGGCTTTCCTATCCTTGTTTATTTATTTGCACATTTGCTCATTTAAGGAGTTGTTTTGTATTTTAAACTCTATTTTCCATTTGTGTTTGCTAATTCAATCATGGGATTGAAATAGTGGAGGTAGTATACCTCGGGACAAGCTAAGGGTAGCTTGTGGTTGGGTTTTGTGCTGGTAAGCCCGGTAAAACCAGCTGGGTTCGTTGTGATCCCGGAGGAAACAACAAGTTTTGAGTTGTGAGCTTGTAAAACAACTCGGCTGTAATCAAGTGGATTATAGTGTGGGCCCAAGTGCTACTTGGAAAAGGACGTAGGTGTTGGATACACCAAACCACTATAAAATCTTTGTGTTTGCCGTGCTTTATCTCTCTCTTTCTATCTCATTATTTGTGCTTAGCATTTATCTTGCACTCAATCTCTTTTATTTCAAAGCACATAGTTTTAAAGAGCTAAATTTTTTTTAAGAACCCAATTCACCCCCCTTCTTGGGTTGCCATCTGGGCCAACAGCTGGCTATAGCCCAAATTGATTAAGTCAAAAAGGATTATGAAGTCTTACATATCTTACTAGAGATTAATATGCACTATAATCTGCAATCAAATGAATTACTAAATTTTCTCATGCATTCAAATAGATTAATTTCATTAACATTGCTCCTATTTATACCTTTGTTGCGTAACTTTTATCTCCTATATTTGTTAGTAATAACCTTTGCTATAATATAAGAATCACAGACAGACCTCATACAATTTATGCATTTAAATATATTTTTTAGACCATCATTATATATGATTAAATCAAAATACATTAAGAAACATTTAAATTTACACAATAACTCCAACTTAAGTCAACCATAATTTTTGTAGCTTAAAGTATACAAACTTATTTATATGGCTTAAAGAACTTTTAAAATATTTATTATCAATAGATACATAGTTTGGAAAACAGTTGCAAAATTCACTATCATCACATAATATTTAAACATAATATACAAAACCCTTTTCAAATGAAGCTATTGAGTTTCCATAAGTAGAAGTATCCAGTTAGCACATCAAAATGATGCTCCTAGCATTTCACATACACAAAAGCCTCACAAAAATAAGAACTACAAGCATAAGGCACATCCTCTCTAATTCTTCTATAAAATAAGAAGGTATTGAGCATAAATACTTAATAGGTCCTCTGCAACCACAAGTCTTTACCGAAGGTTACAAAATGCTATTTAATATTAATTTAAATTACAAAATTTATCAAAAAAGTAAGTTTCAAAACGTAGCACATTTTATAGAACACAAAGTAGGAGGTTTTTAATCAATTGGTATTATTTCAAATACAAAATGAACCTAAAAATATCCTTAAAAAGACTACACTCTTTATTAATTATAGAGCTATGAAAGTTTCCAATCAATCATCGGTAGAATCTCCTGAAGCAAATCACTAATCATGGCCTATTTTCATACCAATCAGGCTAGAATTTATGTAAAATATACATAGAAATTCTTTACAAAATTTATAAACAAAGAGAAGCTTTATCGATAGTAGAGAATATACATAAGATTCAAACTCTTAGTTTCATCTAAACTCTATTTAGGATAAGGATTAAATAAGATGAACATATGAAAAATGGATATAAGAAAAATGGAAGGACTCAAATGGATGATTCATGGAAGGACTCAAATGGATAATGGATGGGGTACAGAGTGATGATGTAGATAAGAAAAATGGAAAGGCAATGTTTTAAAAATTAAACCATTCATCGAAGAGAAGAAAAGGTTGGATTATAGGTCATCCATTGAGTCAGTGGGTCAAGCCAAGTTGAATAGTAATGTCCTGTTGATATAATAAATATATTAATTATTAATTATTTACATAAAATAAATTAATATTATGAATATTATATAAAAATTTATAAAAAATAAAAAAATATCATAATTGTAAATATTATTTAATAGTACATAACTTTTTTGGATTATATAGCAAAAAATATTATTCTGTAGTACATAACTTGCAAAATATAAATAATAATGTAATATAAACTATAAACCATGATACAAATACAAAGATGATAATAAAGCACAAGCCAATATTATAAAAAAACATGATGATAAAGCATTAAAACCAAATATTATTACCTAAAAGCCATATAATATGATACTTTGAGTAAACTCAAAATATGATATCAAAGGTAATTCATCAACACAAACTAGTATCCAAATTCCAAATAACATATATCTAAATTAGTTTAGTATAAATAATATTAATAGAAATTCAACAAATACTATGTAACTACATTTTTTTGTCTTCTACTTCAATAATTCATATCCTTTTATTGGTCTTCGTAAAGTTAATTAAACAAATTATTTCATCATTACTAGTGTATTATGATACTAGCATCTAATAAATTTTTAGCAAATATTCCTTTGAAACTCATAATATATTATCCAGCATCATTTTCACAATAATATTCCCTCCATGAGAAGAAAAATAACTTCACATTTTTCAAGTCATCAAACTTCAACACTTCAGTTATGAAGAATTAAATTAGACCTAAACCCATGTATGATTTAGCATTCACAATCCAAAACTAGCCTTGTAATTCCAGCAAGCACATCTTCTCTTCCCTTAAAAGAAAAGGGAGAAAGAAAAAGCAAAAGATGATAAAGCTATCTGGCATCCCAGTGGTCGATGCCATGGCATCACTTAACAAGGTTCACCATCCAAACCATTATCATAGAACCTTCTAACATTTTCCTTTGTTAGATGCTTCTACATTCCTCAACCTATATAGAATAATCCATCCACACATCTTGAGCATCTCCTCCTGGGGACAATAATCCAATGAATTGTTGCCGGAAACCAACGACTTCCTTACATTCAACTCATTCTACAAAAGGATTTGCCATTATATAAGCTCCTTGAGAGGGTTTTTAATCAATTAGCCTAGAGAACTTTGGATCCTCTTCAGATACATGGAGAGTCTAGCCAAAAAATGTAACTAAAATCCTTCATATATAATGACAACAGTTGGACTAGTTAGCAACACTAGTAGAAAAAGCATTTTTAGCGACCACCATAGGCGGTCGCTAAAAGTTAAAAAGCGGTCGCTAATAGTTTTTAGCGACCGTTTAGCGACTGCCACGTGCTGGCCGCCAGAAACTCGTCGCTAAAGACTTTTAGCGACCACCAATGGCGGTCGCTATAGTATTGGTGACCGCTTGAGCGACCGCTTGATGGGGGACAAAATTTTACTATTAGCGACCGCCTGAAAGGCCTTTAGCGACCGCCTAGGCGATCGCTAATACTATAAATTTTTTTTTTTTTATTTTTTATTTTCTGACTATTAGCGACCGCCTGAACGCCTTTAGCGACCGCCTAGGCGGTCGCTAATACTATATATTTTTATTTTTTTTTTTGCTATTTTCTGACTATTAGCGACCGCCTAGGCGGTCGCTAATACTATAAATTTTTTATTTTTTTATTTTCTATTTTCTGACTATTAGCGACCGCCTGAACGCCTTAGCGACCGCCTAGGCAGTCGCTAATACTATATATTTTTAATTTTAGCATTTTCTATTTTCTGTTCTGAAGAAGTAAAGGCGAGATCCTTTAAGCCTTTTGCGACCGCCTAGGCGGTCGCTAATAGTGATTTTTGTTATTTTTTTAATTCGTTTTGTTTTTAGTTTTTAAATTTTTTTTTGTTTGGGTACCTGTACCTGTTTTACAAAATTATATAAACTAAATATTAAAATTAAATTGTACACACACAATAAAAGTATAAACTAAAAAAAACAATTTATTTATATTAATAAATCTACAAACGTCTTTGATTTACAATCCAAAAAAAAATATATATATCTAATACAATTTTCACAAAAAAAACATAAAGAAAACAGTTGTCCCAATGCAGCACCAGTCAATCAACCTGAAACAAAAAATTAAATTTATTAATCAATAAAATATAAATATAATTAAACAAATTTGATCTACATTCATTTTCATGGACCTATATGATGGCAGAGCTAGAGTACAGCAGTTAGTTAATCAGCAGGCAATGATTGCAATTTATTTTCAATAAAAACTCTAATGCAATAAATATATTTTTTAATTGTTAGATATGGCCAAACTGTATCGAACCAAAGTTCTGGGCAAACTATACCAAATCATTCCAGAACTAGTATGGTTCAATGATTTAATACATAGGCCAAATCACCTCAAATCGATCCCAAGTACTTGAACCGTGCAACTCAGTGAGGCCTCTCATAAACTCACATTAAAACTCTCTTTATTCTATTCTTCTCCCTGCCCACTTTCCCATGCCTTCACCCCTTCCCAGTTTAATTTACTGCACCACTAGCTGACATTTATTCCACCGTAGAAGAAGAAAGAGCCTGTTCCTTTCACCTTGGGAGACCTAAGAAAACATGCTTGATTTGATGGTCCCAGACACATAGACCTCATGTGAAAGAAAAGAATAAATATCCAAGAAACGATCGCATGAATAAATGATATTGGCAAGGTTCTCATAGGGGCAGCACCAAACTCTAGAGCGTACAAGGATAGCAAAAGGGACGAGTGACTTCTCTATGGATGTATCTAAAGCACATGGATGTCCAACAGTCACCAGGAACTACTGTTTACAATGCATGAATCCATATCTGACAAGGTGATAGATTGTTGGCAAACATCACAAGGTGATAGATGTTGGCAAACATCCAAAGTGATAGATTGTTGCACCTGCAATCTGATCACTTTGAATCAATGAAAAATACAAACTGTCATCTATCGTGTTTTGAATCAATGAAAAACATTTGCAGCATAAAACTACAGAAATAATGAGAAAAATTGATGCTACTGGATCAAGCATATTCATAAACTCATACCCGATTATGTTCATTTGAGCCCTCACCAACTGAGTCATGTCTCGCCTGGTGACTACTGCCAGCGTCTGGGGCCTACAATATTACAGTATATAATTAACAACAGAAATAAATAATATATATTTTAAAAGTAATTAAATTAAATTTAAATACAGATGCCTTCAATTATGAACCTGAGTATGAATCGGTGGATCTGAATCATCAGCTATAGGGACACCACGCTGAGCTAGTCGATGATGTAGCTCCGCCTTAAATGCCTGCACCTGCTCCTGTACCTGAGCCTGCACCTCGGCCTGCATCGCAACCTGCATCCTTACCCGAAGATCCTCGACACGCGCATCCATCTGCTGGTGAAGAGACTGGATCAGCTCAGCCACCTCGTCAGTTCGCATGCGTGAGCCCTGGGATGACTCCGCTCGCATGATAGTCGAACGTGGTATGCCTGTACCGTATGTAAGTGTGTATCCGTGCCCATCCTGGCCTATGATGGTGTGGAATATCTCATCCCGCCTAGCAACTACCTGTCGCTCCTCCTCTGGCAGCTCGGCCAATCGAGCCTCAAACTGGGCCTGTGTGCAAGAAAGCAACCAAATTAGAATAGTAAATCAATAAATCTCATAATAGGTTAAAAAAGTATTGCGTAAAGGTAAATACTTACTACAAGAGCTGCAACCTCAGGATGGTCGAGATTGCGACTCACCATCCATACAGACATCCGGTCGGTGGGTGCACCCCGCTCACGTAACTGTCGAAGGATAAATCATGTCATCTACATATATGAATACACACTACGTCAACAATCAAAATACGTATGGTTTAACGTGACTGTTTACCTCGTGCCGGATCTGCGTAACGTGTCGAGTCCCAAGCCTGTGAGTAGGGCCCTGCATTGAGCGATTTTGAGAATTTCGCTCTGCCTCTTCCTGCATTCATTTTGGATCGTGTTTATAAGTTTACACCGAATGTTTCATATGAATTTAACAAAAAATAGGTTGAACTACTCACCCTTGCCTTCTCACTCGACCAGTACCGGACCAACTCAGGCCACTGTGCGGGGAGAATGCCCCTTGGGACTCGCTGAAGAAGGTCTGGGTCGTCCACATTCTTCTCCCAATGCTCTTTCTTTACCTTATTCTTGTGGTCTTTCCATAACTTTCGACACTTTGCCAAGCAAACTGGACGAAAATCATCAGGACATGACCTCAAATTGTCCTGCGTAGGATAAGAAATTTTAGGATAAGAAATTTTGATACATCGTATAATAACATTGAAGCTATAAGATAGAACTCAGCGGCTTACCTTAACCTCCTCCCAGAGTCGATCTATCGTATCCTGAGGAAAAGCAGTCCAATCAAGCATAGTCAGGGGAAATCTATGTGGGTCTCGAACCATATGCCCCAACTGGCTGATAAAGGGGCGAGCCCCTTCTCCAACTGGATGAAATGTGTCGTCAAATTGCACATCATAACGGGTACCAGCATTCCATGAAGGAATCCCTCTAGCTGGGCCCCTACCCCTACTGGAAGATGAACTCGTCGTAGTAGAAGCTATAAACAATAAACTTATTAGTTAAATAAAACTAAAATTATTTTATATAATTGTTAAACATAAAAATAAAATTATACCAGTATGTGCGGAGGTCGATGCACCAACTGTAGATGGAGAAGGCCCTGTCGACTGGGAAGATCTAAATCGTGCCGGTGCAGGTGTCTGTGGATCATGGTCTGTAGATGGAGAAGGCCCTGTCGACGAACGAGCCTGGCTATGATGTAAAAACTCGTCCATCGTGTGTGGATGCTCTCTCCTCTTACGTCCGGACATATCTTTTTAACGTATCATAAGATAAAATCAACAAAGAAAAGAGGGATTAATTCATTTGTGAATTGATCATGCTTTGTAATATTATAGTGCACAACCTCTGAACAAGGGAACATATAAGCCCTAAGTAACCATGTGACGGATTTTAAGACTTCAAATCACCTAAATGTTTATATTTGTCAGCCAATAAATTTGCTAACTACTACTTCAAGACACCTTATGGTCCTCATCCATGATCACTAGTCTTCTAAACAGCTTATTCATGCAATAAACTTCATCAGAGAATTCCACTTGCATATCTAAATATTTCCTGTACAAAGTGTCTTCAATTCCCTTGTTAGGAAAAAAGATAAAAGTTTCTGATCTTTACATAAACATGATGAATCAAAATGTCACATATCATCCTTCATAACTACATGCAAAACAAATACCAGAAGTCTAGACTTAACTTTTCTCCTTTGAGGAACTCTCATGTTGATTTTTATGCTGTTCCCAGGATTAGTTCCTTCAAACACTGTTATCAACTTAGTCATAACATGGAATTGGTACTTTGAAATATATAAAGATCCTGTAATATGTATTCAGTGTAGTGACTTGTGTTAAATGCAGTGCACAAGAAAACTATATTTTATTATTGTTTTTATTATTGTTTACATGTAATTATAATTCCTCTGTCTTGTAATTATAAGTATATTTTATTATTGTTTACATGTCTTGCTATGCAAATTTTCCCCGGTTAGGTTAAGTCTACAAGCAAAAGAAAACTATTATGAACAAAGGATGTCTCAGCTCACAATGCTCCCACCACTGTATGGTCTGGATGTCTGCAGTGGTATTATGAACAAAGGATGTCTCAGCTCACAATGGACCAATCTTGCTGTTGCATCTAGGCCTGCCTGCTTTTGTGTGGCTTGTTATCAAATGATTCTTTTTTCTACATGGCAGTTACTTGGTCTGAGAATTGACCATTTTGCATTAAAGTGATTGCACTAATTAACTCTTCAAAGAAAGATTCAATCTTTCTAATTAGAAAGAGTGCCATGCTCACAATTAGGGATATTCTCTACCTCTTCTATACGACATGCTAGTCCCCTCCCCTCTCGTGCATCAATGTGTGTTGCTTGATTTTTGAAAACGGTTTGCATCTTGTTAGTTTAGTTTAGTTTAGTGTTGTTTTCTTCTTTCCTTTCACCAACATTAGCAATCTCTTCTTTTGTCGGGAGAGGGGACATGTCACCCTAGTTGCAGGATTTGGCTCTTTATTTTCCAGCTAAGCCGGCCTTTTCAGAAAGTCCCAAACTAAAGAAAGAAAAAAAGTCACAAATGCCATTGCCATTTAATGAAGTGGCTGGCTTGGCAAGAAAATAAAGTCCTATAAAATTTTGACGCAGTCATTCTAAACAGATACAAACATTAATCCTACATTTAAAACTCTTAACAGAACTCTTAACGAAATATCTAGCATGGAACCAACTATACATGGTTCTGCAACATGGCACCAGATGAATCCCCTGATTTGTACCTGATGTTTCCTTTGTGTAAGCTACAAGAGTTACCAACTTCATGAAAGCATTTCATCTTGCATGAACTTGAATATACAATCTAAATAAATGGGCTAAATAGAGCACCAAAAATGGTAATCCCAGCTATATTGTTGTCACACTTTTGAAATTGAAGAGAACCGTGGAAAACTGTGGAGAGCATTCTCAAGCACTTAATCAGGTCACATACCATATAATCTGCTTGATAATCACAATTATTTACTACTGCATTAAATTTCTAACTCTATAATTCATCAGTTGGCAAATAATCTTCAACAACTAGATGATTGTAATTCACCCTCCACTACCATCAATTTATCTTTCCCAGCATCATTATCAGATGTCATTCAAGCAGCAGTTAATGCTCAATCTGCATCCTAAGAATACTAATATGATCAAAATAAAACTTACCTAGAGAATATACCCTCCATTAACAAATTACAGAGGAACAACCAATATTTCATTTCATGTAAAATTAACTTGACTGCAAAATTAGTAACTAAACTAATGATACTCCCTTAGTTATCTATCATGTTAAGTATAATAGAATAAACAATGAACGGAAAGGGTAATCAGATACAGAGAAAACAGAATCCATAGCTCTGCAGATCATCAGGATAAATTTCAGAACCGAGAGATTGCGCAAATAGCATTAAAAAAGTAAAAAACACTAGTGAGCAAGGATAAATAAAGTAGGTTATCATCAAGTAAAGTGAATGAACACTCTTCCAGACCTAAAAAGAGCGAGGCTAGTTCTAACCTTCAAGTTCATGGCAGCAAGAGAAAAGAAGCAAAACTTTAAAAAAAAAAAAAACACAATCCGTCAACAGGAATTAATCTGATCCGATAGAAGCCTCTCTAATCAGACAGTCAGATAATCACAATAAATAGCAACGAGGACCAACCCGAAAATAAATAAATAAATAAAATAGCATACAACCATCTTGCAAAATGCTGAAATGGATTTTCTGTGCCAAAATAATAAATAAATAGATAGATAACTACTATCAACGGATCGAAGGGCATATGAGAAGGGGAAAAAATAAAATAAAATCGGCACAGTTTAAGATCTATGCAAAAACAAGAGAATCCAGTGCCGAATCGGCAAATCAAGCCCGGAAATTAAAGGCCTTCAAAGTTTTTTTTTTTCAAAAAAGCAGAAAGATGCCCTAACCTCGAAGGCGAGCAGCGGCGAAAACCTCTCGATCCAACGAAGAGGAGGAGGCAGCGAGAAGAAAGTGGGTGGAAGCCTAAAACCCTTGCCGTGGGGAGTTTTAAAGGTGGCGGGGGAGGGTTCCGGCGTCCGGGGGTTGACGGCGGAGAGGAGCTCGCGGGCGTCGATGGAGTCTCAGATTTGCGGCGGAGAGGAGCTCGCGGGGAAGGGTTTCAATTAGGGCATCGCTCTCAAGCGTTAATAAAAACCAGCTGAAGAGTTAATAAAAATCAGCCTTTAGCGACGGCTCTCAAGCGGTCGCTAAAAGAGCCTTCCGCGACCGCCCTAAAGCGGTCGCCCGATTTTTCCCGATTTTCCCTATTTTCCGCGACCGCCTTTAGCGACCGCCTTCAAGCGGTCGCTAAAGGTGCCTTCCGCGACCGCCCTCAAGCAGTCACCCGATTTTTCCCTATTATTTCCCGATTTTTTCCTATTTTCCGCGACCACCTTTAGCGACCGCTCTCAAGCGGTCGCTAAAGGTGCCTTCCGCGACCGCCCTCAAGCGGTCGCTCTATTTTTCCCTATTATTTTTCCGATTTTCACTATTTTCCGCGACCGCCTTTAGCGACCGCCCTCAAGCGGTCGCTAAAGGTGCCTTCCGCGACCGCCCTCAAGCGGTCGCCCGATTTTTCCCTATTTCCACGACCACCTTTAGCGACCGCCGTCAAGCGGTCGCTAAAGGTTGCTTCCGCGACCGCCCCAGGCGGTCGCTCGATTTTTTTTTTGCGCCAAAAGCCCGGCCTCTAGTAGTGCAAGCATGGTACAAAAGAACAAAGGAACAAGCATCTAATCTCTAAGGTAGTGTTTGGTTCCCAAAAGTTATTCCTGGATAAGTATACAAGATAGCATTTATCTAGAGGATAGCTGAGAAAATAACCATCTTTTTTAAATAACAACTTTGCCATCAAGGGATGGCTCTAGTTATTCCTGGGTTCCCTAGGGAACAAGTTCAGGAAATAATTCATGATTAAATATGGGTTATCCCCTCTGGTTAACTTTTTTCAGAGTTATCCCATATAGTTATAGCTTTTGGAAATACCCCTATTTCAAACACAACCTAAAAATAACCCAGCAAAACCCCTAAACTTCAAGGAATAGCTAGAGACTGCATAATATGATGAGCAATTGCATTATTAAGAATAAGACAACCAGAAACTTATCGAGCTACCTTTGCCAAGCTATTAAGAAAAAGATCTGAAATAAAATTTCACACCCTTTCAAGATTCAAATCAAGTCTCCCCTTCACCTACACCCGTTCCCACCAAAATACAGAAACCCTAATTAATAATAAATTAAGACAAACTGAAACCAAAAAAATTCAACAAGTTCTTGCATACCTTGACTCAAACATCCTGGATCTCCCCTAAACCTAAATGAGATATTCACCAAAAATAAAGAATCAAATCGAATGAGAAAAAAATGAAATGCAAAAAGAATAGTAGAATTAAATCACTTGGTGATAAGTCTAAATAGATTTCTCTCAATCCTCTCCCACGGCCCAAAACATCAAACAAGCGCTAAAACATGGAGTGGAATTGATCAGATTTATCTAAAATATGAGAATTTTTTGAAGTTGGGATGAAATCAATGGAGATTAAAGAGCAGCAAATCAACCTTTGATGAAGGTGGGATGGTGAGAAAAGTCACTTGAAGTCAAAGCCTCGGACCAGTTAGAATATGCTTTTAAGAATTGATTATTTCCCTCTAACCTAGCGTAATTCAAACTAGCCAATAATTCAACAACTGTTTGAAATGGTTCTTTAAAAAAAGCAATATTTATTTTTTTAATCTAAATCTAGTTTTTGAAATTTATTTGGATCAAATGCTAAATTGGTTGACGGTCTAACTAGCTAGTTCTACCAATCAATTCCGTCCAATTTTAAAAACATTGAGAAAGAGCGTGCGAGCAAATCTTATAGATTTAATAAATTATATGAATAGAGAAAGTAACTGGATGTTTTTTGCTTATTATTTATATTAGATAAATCCATTCTCATAAGTACTTTGGGTAGATCATCAAGTAATAAATAGTTGCTTCACTCGATCTCAACTCTTCGAGTAAAACTTACTGACAATCTTGATAAGTAAAAGTACAAAAGCATAGTATAATAAATATGTATAAAATTCTTTTTTTTCTATCAATAAAATCTATTTTTACATCTAATTATTATTGCTTTTTTTAAAAAAAATATTCCAATTTAAAGCAAGATGAAGATGTCTTTTTGTTAGAAAAAAAATCACAAAAAGAATTCCAATTATTACATATAGAATATATTAGTATCGAAAACTTATCTTTGGGAACAATATTTGTAAGTTCTAATAATTTTGTTAAAAATACAATACATGTACAAATGTCCCTTTGCAAATTAGTTACTTCCGTGGCGATTCTATGGCGAATTTCGTGATGACTTCCGTGTAGCTGTGGTGCTTCCGTGGCGATAGCTGTGGCGAATCTGGTGCTATAGCTGTGGCAACTTCCTCTTGCTGTGGCTAAGCTGCTATAGGAATTTTGACGCGCCCGATTCTTAAAGCACCCTTCTTCAAGAACTTGGCTGCTTTAAGATTAGTGATACGAACCTTCTTGATCCCGATCTTCGGTGAGTTCGGTGGTGCAGGTGTCCGTCGCCCTGCTGGTGATGGCTGACGGCAGTCCTGTTCTGCCTCCCGGTGCTGATGCTCCTTCTGTTCGTGGAGCGCCGCGAGGCAAGAGAGGGAGTTTGTTCGCATGGTCCGCTCCGCTGCCGTCCCCTGTTGAAATCGCGGGGCTGGAACTCCAGTATCCAGAGATTATCCAGCTACCCACGCGGTGATTGACCGGGAGACGGAGGATTGGAATGTTTCAGGATTGATTGTGAGGTCTCTGTCAAGATGGGTTCCCCCGGAAGCTTTGATTAGGGAATTTCTTTGGGCAGGACTTGCTGGCTGGATTGATTCCATCCCTTTGGCTCACCGAACTGTTATGCTGAAGTTTGAGCTCCCGGCTGCCAGGAATACTGCTTTGATGCAACCCTGGGTTGTGAATGGTCAACCGCTTGCGATGGAGGCATGGTGACCTGATTTCGTCCCTGACAATGCACTTTGCTCTGCTCTATTATGGATTCGCCTTCCCAACCTTCCGGTAGAATATTGGAATGAGGAGACTCTCCAAAGCATCCTTTCGGTGGCCGTCATTTTGTGGAGGCGGATGCTTTCACGAAGGAGCGGCGGAGGGGAAGCTTTGCTCGTGCCAGTGTCAGGGTAGATTTGAGCAAGCCTCTCCGGCCGGGGGCGAGAATCAGAGCTCATGGATCCCCTTTCTTGCAGCAATTTGCATATGAGCACGTAGACTGCATATGCTCGCATTGTGGTTCTCTTCATATGAACGGACCATGTTCATCTTCAATGGTTCCAGAGTCCTCTGCGGTAGCTCCCCTGTTTGGCCCGTGGATGGCTGCCCTCCGTCATCGAAAGCCTCCCCCTGTTCGGCTTAATGCCAGGGATGACTCGGGGAAGGCCATAGTTGGGGAGTCTTCTGGCAAGGCTAAATCGGCATCTCAGGATGAGCTGGAGGGATGGCTGAATCCGGGCAAGGTCTCTCGTAGGAGAGCTATGTCATCGCCATCCCTTCCCAGTGTGGTTATCATCAATACAGCACACCAGGAGGAGAAGGGAATGTGCTGGGTGCCGCCCACCATGCCGGTTACTGTTGATTCTGAAACAATTACCAACTCTTCTTCCGTGGGTTCTTCTGGGGTCTCTCTGACTTCTGTAACTCACTCCAAAATTTAGAAGGCCTCTAAGGGCAGGAGGAAGAACAATCTCCCAATTATGCTGAATGATAAGCAGCTATCCTTAGAATCTATCTTCCATTTAAGGCCCAGATTTCTGATGTTCAGGCAGAGGTTCCCTCTAGGACTCAGAATACTGATTCAAATGCTGATCCTGGTTCTCAGCAGGCTGTGAATGGGAAAGTGGACACTAATCCTTTTAGCCTTATTGGATCGGACCGATGGGCCAGATGTTCAAAGGGCCGGATGGATGCCAATCCAGCTTCCCTAAAACAGGCCCGGGCCGGTGAGGTTAGTGGGCTCAGGTTGTTACCTAAGAGTTCGAAAGGGAAGGGCCGAGTGTCTACTCTAGGCAGAGGCCCTTCAGTGGAAGTTGTTCCTCCTATAGTATCTGGACCCCCCCCCCCCCCAAGGTAAAGATACCATAGCTGCTTCCCCTTCTATCTCTAGGGAAGAAGGATCTCACTCTGTGGTTCTGAATGATGCTGTTCCAATGGAGTCTGTTCAGCAGACGGTTCCCCTTGATCAGGTAGTATGTCAGTTTCCTGATCAGGGACTCCGGATGCAGTGTCCTGATTCAGAAGACCATTCAGACAGGATTATGATGGTAGCCCAGGGTGGGGCCTAAGCCATCCTCACTTCTTCCCTTATGAAGATTCTCATTTGGAATGTTCGAGGAGCGTTGAAACCATCATTTCGCTCCTCCTTTGGTAGGCTTATGCAGATTCATCATTTTGATATATGTGTTTTGTTGAAAACTCATCTGTCGGGACCTAGCCTTCAGCGCATCTGGCGGCAAGTCTTCCGTAGTTGGTCTTCCTATGCAGTGGAAGCTAATGGTTTCTCTAGGGGTATTTTGGCCCTGTGGCGGAACTCTACTATCCGAGTTGATGCCTTTCACCATAGTCACCAACAGGTGGCCCTGGTTATATCGGAGGGGATCTCTCCGCCTTGGCTGCTTCTGGGTGTCTATGCTAGTACTGACTTTCGCCAGCGCCGCGAACTCTGGTCGGAGATTCTCACTTTATAGGCCAGGGCCTCTCCACTCTCATTGCAGGGGACTTCAATTGTATTTTGGATGCTTCTGAGAAGCGTGGGGGGCAAAGATTTGTTGATTCTCTGAACTTCATTGAATTTGCTCCTTCATATCCTCGGCTGGCCTTTTTGATCTGGGCTTTTTGGGGCCGCAGTTTACTTGGTGTAATAACCGTAGTGGGACTGCTCGTGTGTGGGAGCAGCTGGATCGGGCTCTGGCTTCCTCATCCTGGCTATAGTCCTTTTCCTGTGCTACTACTACTCATCTCCCTCGGATTGTGTCGGACCACTGTCCCCTCCTTATCTCTACTGAGCTGTAATCTCATAGGAAGGGGCCTTTTCATTTTGAGCAGTTTTGGACGTTTTATTCTTCGACTCGGTCCCTTATAAGTCAGGTGTGGCGAATGCCTATTCGAGGGAATTCTACTTATCGGCTCTCTCGTCGATTAGATCTCACTAAGCGCAGACTCTTAAGATGGCATAGAAGAGAGGTGGGGGATCTCATGCTGCAAATCCAGGCTGTGGAAGCTGACATTGCTACTCTTCAGGCTCAGGAGGATGCGGAGGGCCACCTAACAAACCTTGATCTTCAGTCTCTCAGGCGTAGTTTGGCTTTGCATCATTCCTTGCTCCGGCAGCAGGAGACCTATTGGCGTTAGAGGTCCCGGGTTCAGTGGCTCCAGGAAGGAGATCGAAATACCAGGTTCTTTCACCAGGCCACTGTGGCGAGGCGTGCTGCCAATAGGATACGACAGATTAGTGATGCGGATGGTAATATCCTTGAGGATGATGGGGCTATTCGGGAGCAGATTATCCATTTCTTTTAGTCTCGTTGGTCGGAGGTCTCTGCCTCTGACTCCCCCATTATCACTGCTACTCATGCTGCCAGGGTTTCAGAGAATGATAATGGTCTATTGATTCGGGAGGTCCAGGCGGAGGAGATTCATGCTGCGGTTTGGGCTCTGGGACCTGACAAAGCTCCTGGTCCAGATGGCTTTCCGCCGTTCTTCTTTTGCTACTACTGGGATATTGTTGGGCAGGATGTTATCTTGGCTATTCAGTCTGTCTTCTCTTCCAGAGCTATTCCTCCAGACTGGCAGAGGACTTTTCTTGCCCTTGTTCCTAAGAGAGGGAATGCTCTGCTTCCCCAGCATTATAGGCCGATAAGCTTATGTACCATCCTATATAAAGTTTGCGCCCATATCCTGGCTTCTCGGTTGCAGGGAGTGATTCCCCGTCTGATCTCTCCGGAGCAGGGGGATTTCATCTGTGGGCAGAGTATCACTGATAATGCTCTTATTGCCCCAGAGTTTATGCATGACCTCCAGCATGCCACTCATCGTCAGCCTCTCATGGCTGTTCAGTTAGACATGGAGAGAGCTTATGACATGATGAGTTGGACTTTCCTTCGTTACACACTACGGGAGTTCGGATTTGCTGATCTTTTCATTGAATGGGTTATGGCATGTGTCCAAGGGCCCTCTTTTTCTATTATTATTAATGGGAGTCCGACTGAGTTCTTTCCCTCTGCTGTTAGCCTCCGCCAGGGATGCCCTCTCTCTCCATTCCTGTTCATTCTGTGCGTTGATGATCTGCCTCGTGCTCTTGATCAGGCGGTCGGGGCGTCTCGATTGCAGCCTTATATGCCTAGGCCTCATGGACCTCCTCTCACTCATCTTCTCTTTGCTGATGATTGTATTCTGCTTAGCCCAGCTACTGTTCAGAACGCAGCCACCTGTTCTGCTATTATTCAGTCTTATTGCTTGGCCACGGGGCAACAGGTCAACTTGCAGAAATCTATTTTTTGTTTCAGCCCTTCAACCTCTCCCCGCTGTCGTGCTGCCATCTCCTAGTTGGTTGGGATCTCGACCTCCTCTGACCGCCTAACCTATCTTGGAATTCCTATAACGGGGCGGCAACCCCAACAGCATGATTTTGGGGACCTTGATCATCGGATTTCATCTCGCTTGGATAGTTGGCAGGTTTCGGGTCTCTCTATGATGGGGCATGTCACTTTGATCCGCACTATTCTTACATCTCTTCCTCTATATATGTTATCTAATACCTTGATTCCGACTACCTGCCTCCGCCGGATTGAGAGACGCATACAGGACTTTCTCTGGGCATCTACGCAGGGGAGCCATGGTCTTCATTTGTTGTCTTGGGACATTGTTTGTTTGCCTACTTGTGAGGGCGGTCTTGGGATCCATTCCTTGGTGCTCCGTCGAGAGGCTATTATGGCGAGGCATGCTTCCAGATTCCTGCTGGACCCTCACTGTTTCTGGAGTTTGTCATGCGTGGCAGATACTATGGCTGGACTTCTGGCTCGGCCATCAAGATCCCCCATGGTTGTTCCTTCTTATGGCATATATTCATCTGTCTTTTATTGCATATTTAATTAAAGTTTTATTTTCCATATTATTTAAATATCTGAAACTACTACAGCCATTTCCAACAAGTTTGACGGAGCTAAAACCTCTAGAAGCCCCATGGCCTCCCCACTGGTCAAGGTCACCAGTCTGGGAGTCCCATTATATCATTGGCTTCTGATGTGATGGTTCATTCTTAATTCCTATTAAATTTATATTTTAATTAATATCTTGATAAACTTTAAATTTCATGCTTCCAAAGCATAATACCTGAAATTTCTATAAAGTTATAATTGTCTCAATGCCATCCTAGTATTTTGCCTAAAGTGTCATCATGTATATGTCCCTAAGGTCATAACCTAGGCTCTGATACCATAAAAGCTGTCACGCCCCAGACCCAAAAATTTGAGCTAGGGTGACAACCCACCGCATGCCAGGCATGCAAAGCGTCCCGAATTATGGCACATAAATCAATATAAGGCAATAATTATGAATATTCAATCCAAATCCATAACTTAAAACAAACCATAACTATAAGGTTTGGGCTACAAGCCCTACACACAAGCATATCCGGGGTTACAACAACATAATGGAACTAATTTATTTAACTAGAAGCTCCATCAACCCCATAAGTCCTTCTTCACTCCTGAGGCTCTAAAAAATATTAGATGTACATGAGCTCACACTCAATAAGTAAGCCTATTATAATATAAAAATAGTCATATATCATTTTAGCATTTCAAGATATTTTTAAATCACATTTTTATGAAAAGCTTTCAATTCAACTACATTTATCATGCTATCAGAACATGCATATCATCATCTCAAAATAATTTGGAAGTTTAATTACATAATAAATGTCAAACAATGCAATGTAAACAAACCCAATGTATTTATATAATCGTTGATCTCCTATGTGTCCCACGGCCCTACAACACCCAACTGGTGTATCACTCTTAAATGTCCCCTAAGAGGAAGGATCCTAGTACCAACGTTATGCCATATAACATAAACAATCACAACACACCCTACATATGTGTGTCCTCCACATATCTTCTTCCGTCACTACAAAAAATAATGAAATAGCGATGCAATTTTAGCGACGCAAAGATGCGTCGCTAAAATTGCGACTACATTGCGACGCCTCCGCGTCAAAAAAATATTGCGACGCAAATAGCGACGCATTAGCGACTCAATAAACCATAAAATTAAAAAAAATTAATTTTTAAATTTAGCGACGCAAAAATGCATCGCAATATTTATAAAATATGTTTTTTTAAAATATTATTAAAGGAATAAAATATTGCGATGCAGCTAAGTGTGTCGCAATGTTTTTAAAAAAATTAATTATATTAAATAGCAACGCATTAGTGACGCAATAAACATAAAATGAGAAAAAATATATTTAATATAGCGATGCAAAAATTGCGTCGCAAATATTAATAAAAAATTGATTTTTATAAAATATAATTATAAAATAAAAATATTGCGACGCAACTCAGTGCGTCGTAATATATTTGAAAAATAAATAATTTTAAATAGCGACGCATTAGCGACGCAATAGATCAGAAAATTGTAAAAATTAATTTTAATTTAGCGACGCACTAATTACGTCGCAATTATTTTAAATGAAATTAATTTTTATAAATATTAATATAAAAAAATATTGCGATGCAAAACAGTGCGTTTAAAAAACTTAATTATTTTAAATAGTGACGCATTAGCGACGCAATAAACCAAAAAAATATAAAAATTATTTTTAAATTTAGCTGCGTCGCAATTAATTTAAATAAAATTTATTTTAAGAAAATATATTATGAAATAAAAATATTATGACGCAATCCAGTGCATCGCAATGTTTTGTTAAAAATAAATATGTTAATTAGCGACGTAATAGCGATGCAATAAAAAGTAAAGTAATAAAAAAAATTTATTTAACGACGCAAATTAATGCGTCGCAATATTTTAAAAAAATTCATAATGCCAAATTAGCGAGGCATTAGCGACGCAATAAATTAAAAATATAATTAAAAATTAATAATGTCCAAGATCGGTCGTCGTCGACCGTGATCGATCATGGCTTCGATCGATCGCAACCGTCAGGTCGTCGCCGATCGGATCGATCGCGACGGTCCGAGATCGGTCGTCGCCGATCGAGATCGATCATGGCTTGGATCGATGGCAACCGTCGGATCATCGCCGATCGAGATCGATCATGGCTTCGATCGATCGCAATCATCGGATCGTCACCAATCTGATCGATCGCGACAGTCCGAGATCGGTAGTCGCCGACCGGGATCGATCAAGGCTTCGATCGATCGCAACCCTCGATCGTCACCGATCCGATCGATCGCGACGGTCCAAGATCGGTCGTCGCCGATCAGGATCGATCATGGCTTGGATCGATCGCAACCGTCGGATCATCGCCGACCGGGATCGATCATGGCTTCGATCGATCGCAACCGTCGGATCGTCGCCGATCCGATCGATCGCCACGGTCCGAGATAGGTCGTCGCCGACCGGGATCGATCATGGCTTGGATCGATCGCAACGTCAGATCGTCGCCGATCGGGATCGATCATGGCTTGGATCGATCGCAACCATCGGATCATCGCCGACGGGATCGATCATGGCTTCGATCGATCGCAACCGTCGGATCGTCGCCGATCCGATCGA
>UESW01004573.1:691999-769825 GCA_900491605.1 Calamus simplicifolius | reverse complement strand
CATTTGAATAAGCTCAAGGTTTTTGATAAATAAATACATTGTATTCTTTAAGGTACTCATGGCTTTTGGAAATCATCAAAATCAATAAAGTTGGGGCAATTATGTTTCAATAATTTCTCAACAATACTATATGCTGAAATCCTAGAAATCATGTTTAGGATTTAATTTTAACATGATTATTGATATGATTAATATCTGATATTCTTATGATAATGAACATTGAAAACTTAGTTTGGATATTTGGATCAAGATAAGATTGTGATTAAATGTAATCATATGGAATATAAAATTTTATATTTTGAATCTAAAATCTTATCATGATAAGAATATGATTAGGGTTTGTTAGAGACATTAGGATTTACATGAGATGTGAAACCGACATGTCATAACATGTAATTAAATGATAAGAAAATTTAAAATTTGAATTAAGAATTCTTATCATAATACCCTAGCTAGATCACTATCTATAGTTATCATAAAATGTAATAGATGATAAAGATTTAGGAAACTTAGACTTAACCATGTCATTGTTTGATCCTATGATCCCATAATTGATATAATCAATTGGACTTAACTACATTGGTGTCTAGAAAGGTTTGGTCATGATTTTTAATTGCTCCGTTCGCTGCCTAGGAAAACCCATTCAATGGGATCGAAGGGTATGCTAATAAGACCCCATTGATCAGCTGATCTGGCCATTGTTAAGGAAAGCTCTAGCAATTGATTTGGTCACATAATTAGGGTTCCTAAATTAGATAGTGATCAGGATCCTAATTTGATTAGGAGTCCCAATCATAAGATTGGATCTTATGACATTAAGGTTAATCGAGATTAATCTAAAATCTACATATAGGATATGTAACCTAGCATAGTACAAATGTTGTAGATGTAGATGAGACCTATATGCGCTAAATCCCTCCATAAATATTAAGTCATAAGCATTCCATTGTTCACATGATACAAATAATTAGGTCATGAGATTTGTCGTGCCAAAGCCGAGGTCGAGTGTACTTATGAGGAGTTGATTGTGGAACAATGGGTTGACTTAACTAGATTAGCTGGCATAATTGGCCAAAGTTAGGGTCAGTCTAATCTAGAGGCAAACTTTAGGATGATCACATATGGATGTTATTGACAAGGCAATGTCCCCTAAATGATCTAGGAGCCACATTAGATGTTATTGATGATAATCTACCAAATTTGGCTTTCCGAGATTTGTTGTGCCAAAGCCAAGGTCAAGGTAATTCAAATGAGGATCCTAGCCCACTAAGAAAATTAAATGCCAATTTCTCGAGATTAATAGAGAGGGCTATTAACCTTGATAAAATAGTGGAAGAAACTAACTTAATTAAAAATCTAGAATTACCATATTAAGTTGGTGATTAGTATTCATAGTAATTGACTCGTTCTAATTTTATGTAGGTTATCAGAGAAACCATGAGTGTAAACATTAACCTTAGGAATATTTTAGAATCCAACAAATTGACTGGACTCAACTTCGTTGATTGGTTAAGGAATGTAAGGATCGTTCTTCGATTTGAAAAAATTCTTTTTGTTCTAGATGAGGTTACACTGGAGGTCCCACCAGTGGATGCTCTGACTGAGGTTCATGTGGCATACAACCGGTATAAAGATGTTAAAGACATGACCATATGTTTGATATTGGCCTTGATGTCACCTAATCTTTAGAAACAGCATGAGCATATGAATGCTCATGAGATTTTGATGCACTTGCAAGAGTTGTTTGGTGCACAGTCTCGATATGATAGATTTCAAACTTCTAAAGAGCTATTTCAGTGTAAAATGACTGAGGATTCATCAGTGGGTGCCCACGTATTAAAAATTGGATTGGATGTTGTATACATTCTATGAATACAAATCAAAGAAAATGGTTTCTTTATCTATCCAGATGTCTTTTATTTAATATATTTGTCTGTGAGATAAAGTCCAAAAGAATGTGAACCGTGCATATTGAATTTGTAATAGAGATAATAAATTGTGAGATCCAAATTGCACATTATGGTTCGATTCTTTAAACTTTCCTAGTCGAAGTGTAGATGGGACTGGACACCATCGAACACCGTGAGACTGGCGCACATTGCATATCCTCAGCCTTGGGGTGAGCAGCTGATTTTACAAGCTGAAGTATGAAGATACTTGGATAGGTGTGTGGATGCTTATTATTGTAATGATGCATTGGATGACCCGTACAGAGATCCCATATGGATATTCTATATAGTGTCGATGGTTGATCTCTAATGACGGTGGTGTGAGTGATCCTTTGACTTGAGATCTTCATTACATCTCATGTATGGAATGTCATGCTTTGACGACATCCAAACGTTGCTCTAGCCACGGATGGCAAATATGGTGTCGGTTGGGTATGACATGAAGCACATAAAGATGGTGTTTGATCAAGACAGGATTCGTCTTCCTTGATAGAAAGGGTTATATTCCACGACCACTTGATGGATTAAATTGATTGTTAAATCCTTGCAAGGTTGAGTTGGAATTCGAAATGGTTTCGAAGTTCTAATTCATATGAGTCAATTTTTCCTGAGATCAAGTAAACAAAGATCAATTACAGGGTTGACACATTCCATACCATTGATTGATCTGGGATATGTGACGAAAGGATTTGCTTATACGGTAACCATTCATGGACAGGTGTTGTTGATGGTCACATCAACAAACCTTTAGCAGTTGGGTGGTCATGATGCTTTACTAGAGGCCTCTCATGATCTATAATAATATTGTTGACTTGGACAAAGAGTTGTCCAATCATTCCTAGGGTCTATGATTAGGACATGATTATTGCCAACATGTTAAAAGGCCTAATGGGTCACACGCATTAAGGAGAATTTTGGATGAACTAAAATAAGAATTAAATTAGATTTAATTCAGATAAGATGATCAATTAAATAATTGGGTGAGACTCAATTTAAAGAAGATAAAATAATAATGGATATGATCCATTATAGTAGAAAGAATGTTAAGGAGAAATTATTTGTACATATGATGAACAAATAATTGGATACCCAAATAAGACTTGATCCATGTGATGGATGGCTCTGATTATTCGGGTATGGATGGCCAATCTCAGCCATGTGAAGATGGAATCATGGCCATGGGATGAGGCATGATGAATATCTACGATTCGATGATGAACACGTACAAATTGGGGCATGTAGTTATGAGATAACCAACTCCTAATTTCAAAGGCTGAAATTGTGACACTTGGATTAACGTTACAATGAGAATGGGAGTTTCTTCTATTTCCTTGGATTAACGTTATCATGACGTTACCATGAAAATGGAAGTTTCTTCTGTTTCTTTGGATTAACGTTACCATGACGTTACCATGAAAAGAGGTCTCTTCTTCTCCCTTGGAACATTTCTTTCTCACCCTATAAATATGGTTCCTTCCTCATAGGAAGAGAGAGCGAAGAAAATGACAGAGATATCTTTTGTATTTCTATAAGGGGATTCAAGAGGCGCTAGCACCCCTCTCTCCCGAAGTGTCATCTTCATACCTTGAAGGTCTTCATCCATTCTTCTCCGCGTGGATCACCGTTAGAGGCCGGACACGTGGACGGTTAGTGGCAGAGGATTCACCGGCTTAATCCATTTCTACATTGATAAAAGACTCAGGTATAAATAAATCTAATATTTTAGATTTTATTTGAGATTTAATGAATCTGTTTCTAAGGATCCTGAGCATTTAGAAATTTTATATTTATCTTCTTGTATATTTTCATGAATTTGATTCGTATCTAGAATACATAATTTTCAACAGAACTTTCACTGACTTAGGCGTCGGAGGGTGTTCCGTAGAGAGCCACCTTCGAAACACCCTCTGCATGAGGACTGTCTTGTAGATTCCACTTCGGATGAGAAACCAGCGTTCGGATCCAGAATCATGGTACATTCGAATCGAAGAGCGAATTTTCATGACAACAAAAAGTAAACAGATCAAAGAAGCAGAAAAAATTCATATTTGCAATCAGAAGAGAATTCATATTTGCAGCATTTTAAGACTATTTTTGTACTGTTTTCCCTTTAAATTGTTCATATGCCCACTTACAAAGCTTCACATACTCTCGTATGCCTCAACGCTTACGCATCAAGTGAGGTCATCCATCTTCCGGCGGTCTGAAAAGAAAGGGCTGTCTCTACTCTCGTGTGCCTCCACGTTTATATCAAGAGAGCAATTTTTTCTCAACTTTCCAGCGTTCCCACAGATTCTAGAGACCTGATAAGGCCTAGCATCATGCAAGGAGGAAGGGAAAAAAAAAAAAAAGGGTATTCCTCGTACAACAATAATTTTAGACGCTGAGAGACGGCTCTCGGCGACGACTTGGAATTATGTTATGGGAGTTCTTAGCCGCTGCCACCGCATATCATCCAGGTGGAAGTGATGTTGAAAAAAAATGTAAAACTTTTTAAAAAAATCTGATCGATGCGTGTTAGATATTGCTCTAAGAATTAAATTTTTGCTTCTTCATACAGATTGTTGGTGATCTGTTCCTAAGGTACAACGACTCGGCTCGACCCGATCCTCCTACTACGAGTACAATCGTGTGAAGGTGCAAACCCAATGATTACCTTCAGATGCCCAACAAAAGATCAATTATAACAATAAAATAATATAATAAAAGATAAAGATTTCTGATTCATTGTAATAATAAATAATATAATAAAAGATAAAAAAATCTGATTCATTACTGATTTATTTTTGAATCCTTGAGCCTATTTATAGGCTCGGCCTATAAAAGCTCCAACGATTGGGCCCATGATGACCTTACAGGCCTAATAGCCGTTAGCCCCAAATCATGTTAGAAACAGTTTATACCGTTTCTGGATGTTGATGAACGTTGGTCCTCCAACGTTCACGCAAACGTCCGTTGCATCACTCATGCGAGCAAAACGCTCGCATGAGTTGGTGAATGTCCGCGAGCTCGCGGACGTTCTTCTTTTTATTATATATATATATATATATATATATATATATATATATTATACAAACTTCTTTTCAACAATCTCTCATAAAAATTTAAATAAATAAATAAAATAAAATAAAATAAATATAACAAAAATTTTAGGGCATCTTATACTGCGCAGTAGGTAAGGTGTCCTATGGACTTGAACCTCACTTAGTGTTGATTGTATACACGTGAAGGAACCATAGTGGATTAGACCTTAAACTAGGTCCTTTGACTCAGACTTCTACTAATCACATACACAGTATGAATCAATTAGGTTTAAGTGGTCAGCGCATATTAAAGGCCTTGTGCTTAATACCTTGATTTTTCATGAGAATTCTTTTAGGTTATCCCAAAGCTTTAGCAACGGCCTAATATGACGATTCTCATATAGGTGAATCCTCCAAGGGTATTTGTGATAATACCCTGCAGATAACCTACCTCGGATCCATTAAGAGTATGACTCAACCTTACACAAATTTACTTTGTCACTTTATAAGAGCACTCAACATAGGAATGGGATGATATTTTTTTTAAAAAAAAATTATGCTCGAACACGATCACTCAATTAGCTTCGTTTCCAATCATAGAGGTTGGGTATCCACTACTAGTGACCAAATAATGGGCTTAAGCCTCATCCCCCTCGATGAATCTAGGACTCCACTTCTAGATAATCCCTTGTTAATTGATTTGCCAAATTCTTCTTGGATTTGACAAATTTCAAGGAAATAATATTTTTCTTTTTTTTTTAAGACTAGACCTCAAATAAGAGAATCAAACAAAGATATATTAGAATTGAATATCCAAATACAAGATAAACAATAAGTTGAATATTTCAACTGTCATAAGATTATTTAGTAAATTATAGAAACTTTTATTAAATCTCATGGAAATAGATTTCAAGAGACTCAAAACAGAGCATTTATATGACATACCTTGTCACAACATCCAAGTTCATCCATTCTTTACCATTTGGTAACATAAAAGATTCGCAATAGTAGGTAAGCAATAAGTATTTGCCCAATGCTGTCACTTTTGTCTAGCAACGAACAACACAACAAAAAGATATTAAATATTGACCACTATACCAAAAAATACTTATCTGGAATAGAAAAACTTTTGCATTTATGTAAGAATGCAAATATATATGATAGTAGCTGCAAGTAAAATAATAAAATGATATGAAAATACATCTATATACAAGCACGCATATATTATGTGCACAAGTGCAAGCATGTGTGTACACATATGTAATACATATATATACACGTGTATATCATTTGAGCCTAGAATACGGATGTTATATGCACATTACCGTATTGTAGTCCGACTTAGTTTCTTGGTAGGTTTGATGCCTCCATATGAATACCCTACAGCATACAAAGGACAATTGATTGTAGTGTATATATCTATATAATGTGCTGATCAGCGGTAGTGTAGCATGATAACCATGGTTTAAAGTTCAGCTGAAGCTCAGAAAACTATCACCAAAATGGTAATTAAAATATAGCTACTTATGGAGTTAATATAATATAAATATACCATTATTAACAATAAAGGTTTTGAGAAAGGCACAAACTAAAGATGGAAGGAATTAGTGGTTCATCTTCACACTGTTGCATGATTAGTTCCCAAGAGTTTGTTTCCTTCCTCATGAAGGTGAACAATTTTCTTCATTTTGGATAGCCTGGCATGATGTACCTCAGATACAAAACATCAAAAGCTTTCTCGGAGTTCTGGATGTGATACATTGAATGGACAACATACCAATACTCTGTGTTCCCCATTATTACTATAAGATGCTTCTAAATTTAGAAGGCCATGAACGTTCATATTGGAGAAAATATGATATAAGCAAAAAACTAATAACATTCCAAGTAAATTTACTATCATCAGTCTTGGTAATATATTTGTGGAGTGATCCTCCTAGTCAAGCAGCATGTATAATATCAGAAAAGAAATGGAATAAACATTAAGTCAAATAAAAAATTAGACAAAATTATTTGGAGTCAAATTGTAGATAAAATTTGCTGTCAACATTATATTAGCAAGCAGTATTTCGAGAGATAATTATGGATGATCACAATTTAGCATAGCAATATTTGCACCATTAATGCACATGCATTTTAGGGTGGCATAAAAACTTTATATGTTGAGCAAACTCATGCAAAAGCAGAATAAGAAGATGGTTGAAAAACTTAAATATTAGATAAAATATTAAACAAAATATATGCCAAACGATTTGCTTAATTTACTGCATGAGAGATAAAATAAACATTGTAAAGACTTTATAATTAATTAAATAACTTAAATGGTACTTACAATGAAAATCTAGCATTTCTAGAAAAGAAGGAAATCTGATCCTTAGCTGTTGGAAAATACTTTTGATCTTGCAAAAAACCTTTTTTAGAAATTGCTAGAAATATATTACATAATTTAAAATATATAAATAAAGTAAAAAATAAAAGATCAAATCAAGATCAAGGCATGTTAGACATTGCCTTAAGGATCAGATTTTTGCCCTTTCATGCAGGTTGTTGGTGATCTGTCCCTAAGGTACAACGATCTGGTTCGATCCGATCCTCTTACTACGAGCACGATCATGTGGAGGTGCAAATCCAATGATTATCTTCAAATGCCCAACAAATGATTAATTATAATAATAATATAATATAATAAAAAATAAAAAATTTTGATTCATTTCTGAATCCTTTTGAGCTTATTTTTAAGCTCGGTTCATAGAAGCTCTAACGGCTCTGCGCCTTAAAAAAGGCTTAATAACCGTTAGCTCACATGGTTTACAAAAAATAAAATAAAAAATTTGTTTGGACACGTTTTGAACGTTGATGAACGTTGGCTATTCAACGTATTGCATCACTTACGCGAGTGAATGTTCTCGAGAACGTTCTCCTTTTTATTTTATATAATTTTTTTATACAAACTTTTTTCCAACAAGTGATCCCAGCTGCTGGACTAAAGGATCCCACAGGATATCAATATCTGACAGGCTCCATCGTCCCGCATTGTACCGTACGTATAGGTTGGAGCTTCAACATTTCTTAGGCTATGTTTGAAATAAAAAAATAGGATGAATATTTTTTGAATATTTTTTTATTTTTAAAACTTATAATTATTAATTAAAAAGAATAATTATAAAAAAATTAATTAAAAAAGATAATTTATATTTAAATATAAGTTATTTTTAAACTTATTTTTTATAAATCTCAAAATAATTAAAATTATTTTTGATGATAAAATTATTATTTTAAAAAATAATTATAGCTATTTCAAAATAATTTTTATAAATCAAACATTACCTTAAAGTCAAATGAAGATGCATTCCAATTTTCCAAATAATATCCTACGCGGGCCCTTCCTATCGACATAAAACTCCCTGCCAGCCGCTCCTTTAACCGAAGAGAAATTTATCGCAACATGCCGAGCGGGGAGGACCATTCCTGTGAGTTTCGGTGGAGCATGGAGAATCTGCCGCCTAGGCCGAGGGCGACGGGCACCGGCAACCAGTTCAAGGGGGTCCGGATTGGGAAGTGGGGAAAGTGGGTGGCAGAGGTGCGGCTGCCCAACAGCCGGGAGACAATATGGCTAGGGTCCTACGACTTTGTACGAGGAATTATTGTTGTACGAGGAATACCCATAACATTGGTCGTTCTATTTGACCCATATTTTTAATTAAGGAGCCAACTTAAAAAAAAAATATCATAATTATCTTCAAAACTTTTAGACCAAAATAATCCTTCTTATTCAACAGCCCTTCCTTCCTTTCTTCCGTCAATTTTTTTTTTATTCGTGCATCTTCACTTCCTTCGCCAGCGCCTTCCCTCTCCCCATCGTCTTTTTTTTTTTTTTTTCGATTCATGCATTGTTGCCAGCCTCTTTCCTCTCCCCATCATTTTTTTTATCCGATTCATCCGTTGTTCGGCCCTATGTGGCCGAACATGTAAATTATATTCGGCCACACAGGGCGAACAACCTCAACATGTTCGGCCCTGGTTGGACGAACAATTTTCTTCTGTTCGGCCACAAGGGGCTGAATAGAAGAAAATTGTTTTGTTCGGCCCAGAAAAACCGAACAGAATTCTCGCTGTTCGGCCCTGGTTGGCCGAACAGAGAGTCTCTGTTCGGCCAACCAGGGCCGAACAGAGAACGAAGGCTAAAAAAAAATGAGGGCCGAAGGGAGAGATGTGGCGGAGAGGGGCGGAGCCGTCGGACACATATAGACGCCGAGAAGGGAGGGATCTTGGGATCTTGGCAAAAAAAAAAAAATATCTTGGGACACATCGAGGAAAGGAAAGAGGGAGGAAGGAGAGGAAGGGAGGGAAGGAGGGAGGAGGAAGACTTACCTTATCTGCCGGAGAGAGCAATCCGCTGCCAGAGAAGTCGCCATCGGAGAGCCGTGAGCGAGAGAGGTGACCGCGAGCAATACGGGAAGGGTCGGACGCGAGAAAGGAGGGCCAAATAGCAATCTTAGGGGGGCTGCTGGGAGGATGGATAGTTTAGGATTTTTATAAAAATAAAGGGGCTCCTCAGCAATATTGAAGGGCTACGAAGTACAAAAAAAAAAAAAAAAACAAAAACAAAACAAAAACAAAAAAACAAAAAAAGTTAAAGTCGTCGCCGAGAGCCGTGTCTCAGCGTCTAAAATTATTGTTGTACGAGGAATACCCTCGTTTTTCTTCCCTTCCTCCTTGCATGATGCTAGGCCATATCAGGTCTCCAGAATATGCGGGAACGCTTTGAGAAAAAGGTGCTCTCTTGATATATAAACGTGGAGGCACACGAGAGCTGAGACAGCCCTTTCTTTTCAGGCCGCTGGAGTCAGTGAAGGCACTGGGAAGTTGAAGATAGATGACCTCACTTGATGCGTAAGCGTTGAGGCATACGAGAGTAGGTGAAGCTTTGTAAGCGGGCATTGAACAATTTAAAGGGAACACAGCACAAAAGTAGTCTTAAAATGCTGCAAATATGAATTCTCTTCTGATTGCAAATATGCTTTTTTTCTGCTTCTTTGATATGTTTTCTTTTTATTGTCGCAGAAATTTATTCTTCGATTCGGATGCATTCTGGATTCAAGCACTGGTCTCTCATCCAAGATGAAACTTGCAAGATAATCCTCATGTAGAGAGTATTTCGGGGGTGATCCTTTGCGGAAGATCCTTCGACGCTCAAGTCGGTGGAAGTTCACGGTAAGCAGATATGAGGAGAAGACTCTCGCAGAAGAGTTCCTCTAGATGGATATTCTTCTGAGAGCTTAGAGCTATGCTCGAGCTTTAATGAAGTTCTTCTGTATGAGAGTTTGTGAATACGTACCTGAGAGACTTCGGGGCTGTGGTATTTATAGGCGATCACCTGATTCTTTAGGCGCGTCATAGGGGTTTGAAAACTATTAGGATTCGAAATGGATTCGAATCAAGTTTGTTACGAGACCGGTAGGATTCATATCTTGTTAGTTAGAGGATTGACGACCAGAAGAGCTGGTTGATGCCTTGAGATTCAGCGATTATGTAGGCCCTAGGTCACTTTTATGGCCCTTAGGCCACTTCTGGTATCATTGGCATGATTTTCCGTTTGAAATATTGCTCAGCTATCGTGAATTTGAACTCTTCCGTGCTTGATTCCGCAGAGGTGCTCGAGTACCTCGGTCCGGCCGAGACGTAGGATAGTTCGGCTCGTCGAGGGATGGGAGTGGCTCGGTCTGGCCGATACATGAGGATGGTTTGGTTTGCCGAGGTATAAGATGACTCGGTCTGCCGAGGCATGAGGAATGGCTCGGTCTGCCGAGGTACAGAAATGGCTCGGTTCGCCGGAGCGATTCGATTCTGTTGAAGGCGATTCAGCTTTGCTGTTTTACGGATATGACAGCTGGCTGATAGGATGTTGAGATTGGTCTCGATTCAATTGCTAGTGCGCATCAATATTAATGCGATGATAATTTTACCCCCTCATCACCTTCTATGTTGTATAATATTTTATTAATTTAATTTAATTTTAGTAAAATTTTATTTATATATATATATATATATATATATATTTGAACTATTTTTGTATCAGATTTGTGTGGCAATCCTTTATATATATATATAAAACTAACTGTATTTCAGATGACTCCTTCTTCTCTGTTAAATAAATAAATAAATAATACTAATGGCACATAAAGGTTAAGAAGGCCAAATCCACAACAGCCAACAACTACTTTTTATTTGGACTTGTAGGAATCTTTAATGTACAAGATAATGCCAATGATGCTTATATTGAAGCTAGCTGGAAATCTATGATTCACAACTTTTTTTCTATTACGAAAGGGCAAGCATAGTACAATACACAAGTGCGACAGGTAAGCTATCGTCATCTATTTTTGTCTTAATATAGATTTTTTTTAAAAGACACAAAGGGATTAATTGCTGCTTGCTTTATTTAAAAAGATTTTAAGGTCCGATGAAATCTTGAGCTTACAAGCAAGAGGATGTACCATTAATTAGTTGAAGTCAGCTCGAAAATATAGATCGCTTCATATCTCTATCAACATTTGAAGTCAGCTTCACATGCTGATGACACTTGATCACTGGTCTTAAACGTCGAGAGAAGAGAGCTGCTTAATCCATGGTCCCATGCCTGATTGGATGGCCTGCAAAAAGTTTCAAGACCGAAGGGGTGCTTCGATGGGGACCCTCCGACGCTCAAGTCAGTAACCGGGGTCACAGCTGAGGGAGAGCTCAGACGAGCTCTGGGGAGAAAAATGAGTCCTCAGAAAGAAGGGAGTCCCTTTCTGAGTATCAGGGTAGCGAGCATATGAGTTTGCATACCTTGTTCCTGAGTGGACTTACCCTTTTATAAGGGGTTGACACCTGTACAACCACGTGGAGTTCCGTAAGAAAGGAATGTCCGCGGGGTTTGTGGGGTTGCATGAATTTGGATTGGTTGTTAGGTCCTGTCCCATTTGAGAGAGGAAAACGGTGGTTGGTGAGCTACGTCCCATCAGTTAGTGGGGTTGACAGGTAGTTAGGTCCAGTCCCATCAGTGGAATGACCTGTGGGTAGTTGGGCCTGGGGATGCTAGGCGGCGCAGGTTAGAAGGACGGCGGCATGAACAGCCAGGACCGTTTTGGGGCCGACTTGAGACAGCCTTGACCCTCCGGAGGGCACCGAGGCCGAGCAGGGCCGACTCGGCCGACCTAAAGATGCCGGGGCCGAGTGGGGCCGACCAGGGAAGGTCGGGGCTGACTTGGCCGACGTGGAGATGCAGGGGCCGAGCGGGGCAGACCAGGTAAGGTTGGGGCGACTTGGCCGACTCGAATATGCTGGGGCCGAGCGAGGCTGATCAGGGAAGGTCTGGGCCGACTTGGCCGACTCGAAGATGCCGGGGCCGAGCGGGGCCGACCAGGGAAGGTCGGGGCTGACTTGGCCGACTTGGAGATGCCGGGGCTGAGCGGGGACGACCAGGGAAGGTCAGGGCCGACTTGGAGATGCCAGGGCTGAGCGGGGCCGACCAGGAAAGGTCGGGGCCGACTTGGCCGACTCGGAGATGCTGGGGCCGAGCGGGGCTGACTAGGGAAGGTCGGAGCCGACTTGGCCGACTTGGAGATGCCGGGGCCGAGCGGGGCCGACCAGGGAAGGTCGGGGCCGACTTGGAGATGCCGGGGCCGAGCGGGGCCGACCAGGGAAGGTTGGAGCCGACTTGGCCAACTTGGAGATGCCGGAGCCGAGCGGGGCCGACCAGGGAAGGTCGGAGCCGACTTGGCCGACTTGAAGATGCCGGGGCGGGGCCACCTAGGGAAGGTCGGGGCTGACTTGGCCGACTTGGAGATGCCGGGGCCGAGCAGGGCCGACCAGGGAAGGTCGGGGCCGACTTGGAGATGCCGGGGCCGAGCAGGGCCGACCAGGGAAGGTCGGGGCCGACTTGGAGATGCCGGGGCCAAGCGGGGCCGACCAGGGAAGGCCGGGGCCAACTTGGCCGACTTGGAGATGCCGGGGCCGACCAAGGAAGGTCGGGACCGACTTGGCCGACTTAGAGATGCTGGGGCCGAGCGGGGCCGACCAGGGAAGGTCGGAGCTGACTTGGCCGACTTAGAGATGCCGGGGCTGAGCGGGGCCGACCAGGGAAGGTCGGAGCCAACTTGGCCGACTTGGATATGCCGGGGCGAGGCCACCTTAAGATTTTGATTTTGCCATAATTGCCCTTGTGGCTACGTCAGCCACATCAGATGCCCCCCCGCCCCTGAGCGCGAAGGGCCACGCGCCCGCTGCCCTTTGGGCGAGAGGGGCGCGAAAATTCAAAAATTGATTGCTCTTTAGTGCGCTTTTAATAGCTTGGTGAGCTGGCGCATCGGCAGTGTCGCTTTGAAAATCTTCCACAATCATGTGGTAGGTGGGAGCTGATGTTAGCACCGGACGCCTCGAAGAGGAAGCTTATTCGGGGAATAGAAAAAGTTAAAGGTTATCATTGCTTCTCCGTTTTCTATGCCCCGCGATTGGTCGGGGATCACGCTCCTTGGGGCGAATCGAGGCAGCACATCTCGGGCGCAGGCAAGATTTCTGGCGGACAGCTCATGGCGCAATAGGAGAGCGCCACGTGGCGGGGCCTCGATTATTGTCGTTTGGAGATGGGGGTATAAAAGCACCCCAAGGGCCTGAGGAAAGCTTTTACATTGCCATTGTTTTCTTCCAGCTTTCCTTCTCCTGAGTTCTTCTGCGACTTGAGCCCTTTTGTCTTCAAATTCCCTTTGATTTCTAGGTTAGTTTCATCTTTCATTTTCACCCATGGACCGTCGTGCTATTAGGGAGGGTAAGAGGCATGTAGCGGAGTCTTCCCATTCTGATAGCGAAGATCAAACCTCCTTAGCCCGTCAGGATCCTCGTCCGGTGGGCGGAATCGTCATCCGCGATCGACCAACAGTGATCAGGCCACCGTCCACCCCAGCCTCCCCTATTAGGGCAGTTCATGTGTCCTTTCGCCGTCCGGGACAACCTCCGGTGGTAAGTTCTGATCCAGCAGGTCTGTCCAGAGTGGCCTCAACCGTGACCCCCGAAGACGTAGAGGACATTAGGACTAAGTACATGGTCCCCAGCTTCATCCACCTGTCCGCACCGAGGCCCAAAAATAGAGTGACCTCCGCCTACCCTGGTCGGGTCGCTCTATACGAAGAGTTCTTCCGGTGTGGACTGCGCCTTCCTTTCTACCCTTTTTTCCTTAACCTTTTAGATAGGTATAGATTAGCGCTGGCGCAGTTGACTCCGAATTCGATTCAGATCATTTGCGCCTTTGTCATTCTTTGCTACTTTCAGGAGGCCCGGCCAGGGTTGTCACTGTTCCAGGCTTTTTACAAGCTCCGCCGCCAAGGTGAGGGGGCCTGGTGGGCTTTCACCGCCAGGCCGGGTAGGGCCTTCCCCTTAGGTCTCTCATCCAAAATTAGGGGGTGGAAACCCCGCTTCCATTTTGCCCATGTCGAGGGGGTGAGGACCGATTGGATGGAGCCAGACACCAGCTCCAATGATAATGCCACAGTGGGGGAGAGAGATAGGGAACTCTTCACCCAATTATCCAATTGTCAAATCCCTGGCTACAAGGAACTCATGTCTGAGGAGAACCTGGTAGAAGCCGAGTTGGCCCCGGCGGTTGGTGAGCACGATGTCCGATTCCTTCTATCTCGACCAGAAAACTGCTATACGCTGTTGCTAATGCTTCTCATTTTTGGATGCAACAATGAAGTTTTTCGTCGGTGCGTTTGAAGCCGCCTTGAAACAAAAGAGGCCGGTGACTAGGGAAGCATCAAGGCCAGCGAAGAAGGCTCGAAGAGGGGAGCGGGCCGGGCCGATCCAAGCTGCTGGAGTCCCCAAGGCTCCAACGCCCGTAGAGAAGCCGACCGAGGAAATGCCGGTTGGAGGAGTGGTCCTGGGGCCAGCCAGGACCGGAGTAGAAGAAGGAGAGATTCCGGTCACTATTGAAGTAGCCGTGGTGATCATGGATCTTGAAGAGGAAGCCCCTACCGCTGCTGATGTGCCCGAGCAGAGCAGGTTATAGTTGCTGTCAGCTCTTCGGCTGCCGCCGATCTAGAGACGGAGAGGGCTCCCCCAACTATCGGAGAGAGGGAGCCAGTCGCCAAGAAATCCAATGCTGGGGCGGAGGCGACCAGGGAGCAGAGGAATGGGCCGAAGAGCTCATCGCAATGGTTGGTGCGCCACCCGACTCGTCCTCGGGTTGAGGGTCCGCAGGAGGGGCCGGCGCGGCCGGCACCTTGGCTCAACTCAATGATGGACATCAGGCAAGCCGCCCATCTTCTGTCGAGAGTTCAGACTGCCGAGTCCGAGGAGGAGATGCAGGGATTGAGCCACTATGTGCTTCTGGATATGGTGATGGTTGCTGTTGTCCAAGTAATCTTCTGAGTTCTCTCTGTTTCCGGACGTGCCTTTTGATGCTCCAATCTTTTATGGTTAACATGTTCCCCTTGCTGCAGATAGCCAACGGCGCAATCGGCCTTCGTGAAGTGATGGCCCACTCTTCGGACGCGCTCACAAAGGCTATAGCGCAGGCTGATAGGTACAAGAAGGAGAGCATGGCGCAGTCCCAGAGCCTTGCTCGACTTCATCAAGAGGCCAAGGCCCGGAAGGAGAACCTGGGTGGCCGAATAAGGGAGGCGGAATGCTAGGCCGAATCCGAGAGTGGTCGGGCATCCGCAACTGAGGCCAAATTGGAGCTGGTCTCGGATCGGCTGAAGGCCGTCGCGGCACAGAATGAAGAACTGGTCCGCCAGCTTCAATGCATCGAGGAGGAGGCCAGGGCGGCGTGAAATGAGGCTCGGGCTGCTGCGGAGACAGTAGCCACCGCGGAGAAGGCGGCGGTTGAGGCGGGCCACGAGAAGGCTGGGGCTATGGCCTATGCCGACGAGGCCAACGCACGAGCCAAAGAAGCCGAGGGCCAAGCCAGGGAGGCCGGGATGCAAGCCCATGAGGCCAAGGCCAGGGCACAGCAAGCTAAGGCCGAGGCGGGGCAGGCCGTCTGCAACTATAAGGCCTCACCGGAGTACGCAAAGGAAGTCTTGAGGCCAGCCTCGATGCTTACGTCAAGGGTTTCGAGATGTGCAAGGTCAAAGTGTCTGCGACCCTCAAGATCGACAGCTTCGAGCTTGGGGAAATCCAGCCTGGGGAGTTCGACAAGGGGCCAGCGAAGGAGGAGGATGAGGAGAAGCCCGGTCTAGGCGAACCTTGAGGGCCTGTCGTCTGTTTTTCTTTTTCCTTCATTCTTGTAATCAGCCTCAGGCCGAATTTTGTACTTAATATCTATTGTTAATGAAGAAGTTCTTTTTGCAAAAATGCCTTTGTGTTTTGCCTCGTCTGTTCCTTCTTTCCTTTGGGAAGAATATTTTATTGTGTGACTAACGATAAGACGGACCCCGTACCTATTGGTGAGAGGGGACCTTTCTTTTGGGATGTTCCCTAACTCTGAGTGTTGCGCATGTTGATAATGACGTGGCCGAACCGTTGTGTTAGGTTGGCCAATGTTGAGATGCGTCTTCGAGGTGTAAGCCGGCCGCATAGGAGGTTACTTAAGATGCCTTGAGCTATCGCAGGCCGTTTGAAGGGAGATTCGTCTGCGTTCGAATATTCTAAGGACTTCGAATGACCCGAGGACAACTTAGCGCCGAAATTGGCTTGAAAACGTCGGGGGCCAAGTGGGGCTTGATCGGGGAAGGTCTGGGCCGATTCGGCCTGACCTTGGAGATGTCGAGGCCGAGTGGGGCCGACCAGGGATGGTCGGGGCCGACTCGACAGACTTGGAGACCATAAGGATTGGCGAGCTCTTTTAGAACCATCTCGAGAGTTTGTGTGCCGCCCGAGTGGCGACTCGGCGGGTATGGAGCCTTTAGGGTCTTAACCATCTTGGGGGCACCTCCGTGCCAGGGCCGAGTGGTGTCCCATAGGCTGCGATGCTGGCGAGCTCCATTAGAACTACCTCAGGGATTTGTGTGCCGCCCGAGAGGTGACTCAACCGGGTACGGAGCTGTTAGTGTCTTAACCGCCTCAGGGGCACCTCCTTGCCAGGGCCGAGTGGTGTCCCGTAGGCTGCAATGCCGGTGAGCTCTTTTAGAACCACCTCGGAGGTTTGTGTGCCGCCCGAGGGGCGACTTGACTGGGTATGGAGTTGTTAGGGACTTGAACCGACTCGGGGGCGTCTCCTAGCCAGACCGAGTGGTGTCCCATTAGCCGCGATGATGGTGAGCTCCTTTTGAACCACCTCGAGGGTTTGTGTGCTGCCCGAGGGACAACTCGACCGGGTATGGAGCTGTTAGGGACTTGAACTGACTCGGCGGCATCTCCTAGCCGGGTCGAGTGGTGTCCCATTAGCCGCGATGCTGGTGAGCTCCTTTTGAACCATCTCGGAGGTTTGTGTGCAGCCCGAGGGGTGACTCGATCGGGTACAGAGCTGTTAGGGACTTGAACCGACTCAGGGGCGTCTCCTAGTCGGATCGAGTGGTGTCCCGTTAGCCGCGATGTCGGTGAGCTCCTTTTGAACCACCTCAGGGGTTTGTGTGCCGCCCGAGGGGCGACTCAACCTGGTATGAAGCTGTTAGGGACTTGAACCGACTCGGGGGCATCTCCTAGCCGAACCGAGTGGTGTTCTGTTAGCCGCGATGCCGGTGAGCTCCTTTTGAACTGCCTCGGGGGTTTATGTGCCGCTCGAGGGGTGACTCGACCGGGTACGGAGCTGTTAGGGACTTAAATCGACTCGGGGGCATCTCCTAGCTGGACCGAGTGGTGTCCCATTAGCCGCGATGCCGGTGAGCTCCTTTTGAACCGCCTCGGGGGTTTGTGTGCCGTCCGAGGGGCGGTTCGACCGGGTATGGAGCTGTTAGGGACTTGAACCGACTCGGGGGGCACCTCCATGCCGGGGCCGAGTGGTATCCCATAGGCCGCGATGTGGGTGAGCTCCTTTTGAACCGCCTCGAGGGTTTGTGTGCCTCCTTAGGGGCGACTTGATCGGGTACGGAGCTGTTAGGGACTTGAACCGACTTGGGGGCGCCTCCGTGCCGGAGCCGAGTGGTGTCCCATAGGCCGCGATGCCGGCGAGCTCCTTTTGCGAGATCTGGTCCTTGAATGCAAGGGAGAGTAGGTTGTGGCGTTGGAAGGGACCCTTTTATTGCTCGTATTCTGGGGGATACATCATTGATAATATTAGCGGAGATTATCCATGTTTCAGGTACGCAGAATGGGTTGTCTGTTGAGCTCTTCTAGTCTGTATGCCTCCCGGTGGAGTGTCTCGGTGATACGGTAATGACCCTCCCAGTTGGGGGACAGTTTGCCCCCCTCCGTAGGCTTAGATACCTCAGCCTTTCTTAAAACTAGATCTTCGTGGCAAAAGTCCTTGGGACGAACTCGGGCGTTGTAGTACTTGGCTGCCCGCTAATGGAAAGTCGCAATATGCAGCCTTGCCCGGTCATGTGCTTTGTCGATAAAGTCCAGGTTGGCTCGTATCAATATGGAATTGTCTTCCTCGTTGAAGGACTCCACGCGCGGACTGGGCAGTCCGATTTCAACAGGGATGACGGCTTCAGATCCGAAGATGAGACTGAAGGGAGTCTCGTCTGTCGGGGATCTGGGGGTCATGTGGTAAGCCCATATCACGCTAGGGAGCTCCTCCACCCATTGATCCTTTGATCCATCTAGCTGAGACCTGAGCCCTCTGAGAATGGTGCAGTTCATGACCTCGGCCTCCCCGTTGGTCTGGGGGCGGCCGACAGAGGTGAATCGATGGTGAATGCCTAGCTCGCCACAGAAAGTCTTGAATACTTCATTGTTGAATTGGCGACCATTGTCCATGACGAGGGTGTGTGGTAGGCCAAAGCGGCATATAATCGACTTCCAGAAGAAGGCTTTGACTTTACTCTCGGTGATCTTAGCCAGTGCCTCGACCTCGACCCACTTGGTGAAATAGTCGATGGCTACTAGTAAGAATCTCTGCTGTCCCGAGGCTGGGGGAATGGCCCAAGGATGTCCATTCCCTACTGGGCGAAGGGCCAGGGGGCTAAGAGCGGGTTGAGAAGGGTAGACGGTTGATGTTGGATGTATGCATGGCGCTGGAAACCATCGCACTTCTGAACTAGTTTGGTAGCGTCCTTCCTCATGGTAAGCCAGAAGTATCCCTACCGAAGGGCCTTATGGGCCAGGGACCTGCCCCCCAGGTGATTTCCGTAGATGCCTTCATGGATTTCTCTAAGGATGTAGTCGGCGTCGACAGGTCCTACACATCTGAGCAGGGGGTAGGAGAATGACCTCCTGTATAGACGTCGTCTAGGAGGACGAATTTGGAAGCCCTCCACTTGAGCACTTGGCTTCATTGCAGTCATTGGGGAGGGTGTCGTCAGTGAGATAGTGGATGTAGGCATCATCCATGTAGGCTCTTGGGTGAGCGGGGACTTCCTTGCCATCTTCTATGCTGGGCCTTTCTAAGTACTCAATGTAGGCGTCTCTTGCGATGCCGTCGGCGATGGTAGCTAGGCGGGAAAGAATGTCGGCCTTGGCATTCTCACTCCGGGGAATGTAACTGATGCTGAAATAAGCTAACGAAGAGACAAAGAGCCGAACCTTGCCCAGGTGTTGAGTCATAGCAGGGTCACGTGCCTCGTACTCTCCGTTGATTTGTCCGGAGATGAGTTGCGAGTCGGTGAAAACTGAGATGCATTATTCCAAATTCTTGGGCCATCCTTAATCCTGCAGCAGGGCCTCGTACTCAGCTTGGTTATTGGTGGCTTTGAATAGAAACCGCAGGGCGGATTCTGCTTTCTTCCACCCGGTCCGGTGAGAATGAGACCGGCACCACTTCCCTGAGAGTTTGACACGCCATCTACATAAAGGATCCAGGTTTCTCCATCATCGCTCGGCTCAGGCTCGTGTCGCTCCACGAAAACCTCCCTGGTCTCCTCATCTGCCCAAGTGCACTCGATAGGAAATCGGCCAGGACATGGGACTTCAAGGCCGGCCGTGCTTGGAAGGAGAGGTCAAACTATCCTAGCTTGATGGCCCACTTAGCGAGTCGGCCTGAGGTGTCTGGACGAGCCAGGATGGCTCGAAGGGGCTGGTCCGTGAGCACCACAATGGGATGGGCTTGAAAATAAGGGCGGAGACGCCGAGCGGAGACGATCAGAGCAAAGATGATTTTTCTGTCTTAGAGTACCTGACTTCTATGTTGTGGAGCACCTTGCTCACGTAATAAATGGGCCTCTGGGTTCCATCAGCATCGAGACGTACCAAGACTAAGCTAATGGCCTTCGAAGAAGCAGCTAGGTAGAGGAAGAGACTTTCCTTGTCCCTTGGTTTGGATAGGAGCGAGGAGAAGACAGAAACGCCTTCAGGCCATCAAAGGCTTTCTGGTAGTCGTCCGTCCACTCGAAGCTGTTTACTTTCTGCAGCCTTGAAGAAGGGCAAGCACCTCTAAACTGATTTGGAGAGGAAACGACTTAAAGCCACCATCCTCCCTATTAGTCGCTGTACTTCCTTCTTGCTGGATGGTGGTTTCATATCGAGGATGGTGCTGATTTTCTCTGGGTTCGCTTCGATCCCCCGTTGAGTCACCATAAAACCCAAGAACTCGCCGTGACTCCGAAGGTGCATTTCTTGGGATTCAGCTTGACCTGGAAGCGACGGAGGTTACTGAAAGTTTCCTCTAGATCGGAGATATGATCAGAAGCGCGGATGCTCTTGGTCAGCATGTCATCCACGTAGACTTCCATGTTCCGACCTAGCTGATCCTGAAACACCCTGTTCATCAATCTTTGATAGGTTGCCCCGCGTTCTTAAGACCGAAGGGCATCACTTTGTAGCAATAAATCCCTTTTCGTCACAAAGGATGTGTGCTCTTCATCACTGGGGTCCATCCTTATCTTATTATATCCGGAGAAGGTGTCCATGAAACTGAGGAGCTCATGGCCGGAGGTGGAATCTACCGGCTGGTCTATTCTTGGCAGGGGGAAACTGTCTTTCGGACATACCTTGTTGAGGTCGGTGAAGTCGATGCAAATTCTCCAGCTCTCGTTTGCCTTTCGCACCATGACCACGTTGGCCTACCAGCTAGGGTAATGCGCCTCTCGGATGTGGCGGCACTGAGCAGTTTGTTAACCTCCTCATCGATGGCCTTTTGTCGCTCGGGAGCGAAGCTCCTCTTCCTCTGGCGGATTGGAAAGTGCTTCGGATCGATGTTGAGCTTGTGGGTGATTACTTCTGGAGGGATGCCGGGCATGTCAGACGCTGACCAAGCGAAAACGTCTGAGTTGGCCCGCAAGAAGGTTAGGAGGCGATCATGATCCTCTGGGGGAGGAGTCCGCCGATACGCATGGTCTTCGCCGGATCGTCCCCAAGGGGAAAGGTCAGGAGGTGCTCGGTCAGCTCCCCTCTCTTGTCGGACTCTCTAGGGTCAGGTGCTTCTAGGACCGGCTCAGCCTCCAAGGGGATTAACGCCGTGTGATAGCAGGGCAGAACTGAACCGATCTCGCCTTTCATCTCCCCAACACCTTCGCTAGTAGGGAACTGCACCAGCAGGCGTCGGGTGGAGATAATCGCATCCAATAGATTTAAGCCTTGGCGCCCGAGAATGGCGTTGTATGCCAAGGGGACCCGTACAACCAAGAACTTCATGATCACTATGCTTTGGCATAGCGGTGTTCCGACTGTCACAGGCAAAGATATCTCGCCCTCAACCCTTACCGAATCCCCGGTGAATCCGACCAAAGGGGTTGCTACAGGCTGAAGAGAGTCTAGAGATAATCCCATCCGAACAAAAGCGTCATAAGTGAGGATGTCAGCTGAGCTGCCACTATCAACCAATATCCTTTTTACAGGGTGCTTGGCGATCGTCATAGAGACGGCGATGCCTTCATTGTTTACATTCTCAAATTTCACCGGTCTCCCCCCCCCCCCCCCGAGAACTACATTACCCAGCGCGTCCTCCCCTATTGGCCGCTTGGATGAGGAAGCCGCTCCCCAAGACACCATTCCAACTGTCTGCTCCGTGGGGTGCTGTCGATAGCGGCTTGAGCAGGCGGGGGTCCCATGAGTGCCGGCAGCGGTTGTGGCACCTTCTGGACATATTTGCCGAGGTAGCCTCTCTGGATGAGCTCCTCAATGGCGCGCTTCAAGCTGAAGCAGCTGTCGGTGTCGTGCTCGTAGTCTCGATGGAATTGGCAATAACGGCTCTTGTTGCGGGGAGGACCTTTCTTCATAGGAGGAGGGCGCTGGAGATAAGGCTCGCCCTCGATTTCCATCAGGATGTGGGATCGAGGGGTGAGGAGAGGCATGAGCTTGCTCTCGTCGGGGACAGGGTTTCGATGCCTATTGTCGGATCAGCAAGGCGGATCGGGCCACCGGTGGCGAGGGGGGACACTCAGCTCAGGGCGAGCAGGCTTGCGGCTGGAGCTCCTTGATGATTCCCGATAGGTGAGGTTGGCCTCATCTGCGCGGATGTACTTCTAAGCTCGGAGAGAAGGTCGGAGTAGAACCCGAGGGCTTCTTGTCCAGAGAGAAGGTGAAGCAGGATGGGAGGAGTCCCCGCTTCAGCGCCAACGTTGCCACCGCATCATCGAGGTGGTAAACTTCGAGGGCGGTGGTCTTGAACCGGGACACGAAGTCCCGCAACGATTCCTCCTCCTTCTAGTGCATAGAGAAGAGGCTATCCGTGACCTTGGGATCCGCGGCAGGCATCAAAATACACCAGAAAAGCCCTTTCCAGCTCTTGAAAAGAGTCGATGCTGTGGGGGGACAGGCGCGAGTAGCCTTCCACAGAGTAGCAGGGAAAGCTTTGCAGAGAAGGGTCTGAGACACCCTGAACTTGCATCATGGCCTTGTAGCTCTCGAGGTGGTCAAGAGAATCCGGCGTACCATCATACGGATCTATCTGGGGGATCGAATCTAGAGGGGATGGGCTCCTCCAGTATCTGGTGAGTATAAGGAGGACAGGTGTCATATTCCTCCTTCGGTTGATTGTTGATCTTCCTGGCGAGCTCGTCTAGATGCCGGTTGTACTCGTCTAGGCACTCCTCCGCTTGGCGGTTGATTGTCGGGGCCCTCGAGATGGCTCGGAGGATGAAGAAGAGGAAGATGAAGAAGAAGGAGAAGGACGCGGAAGATGGGATTTCCCGCTTTGGTTCCTCCTGGCGATGCGGCTCTGGAGGAAACTTGCTCAGGCCACAATATGGAGATCGCGGCCGCTTGAGGGGCTCACGGCGAGGCTTCCTTGGAGAAGCCTGGTGACGACCGGCCTCTCGCTAAGGAGAACCTCTCCTTGCAGGCTGTTGACTGGCAGGGGGAGCGGTCTGATGTTGGGTGGCCACGGACTGCTACTGCTGAAGTCCGTGGACCATGGTGGTGAGGGTCTGGACTTGCCAAGTGAGGGTTGCCGGGCAGCCGTCTCCGGTTGATGGGAAGCAACGGGAGGATCAGCGGCAGGGAGGTTGGTCTCCTGCTACCTAGTTGGGGGAAGATGCCCCTCAGGGTGACTGAGTGAAGCATCCTGAGCTCGTGTCATCACCATTGTTGGGAGAGGGAGAGAAAAGAGAAGTATACCATAGGGTTTGGGCCATCTTTGCTTTCCACCCCCTTCCTGGCGTGCCAATTTGATGACGCCTGATCACTGGTCTTGAACGTCGGGAGAAGAGAGCTACTTAATCCACGATACCATGCCTGATCGGATGGCCTGCAAAAAGTCCCAAGACCGGAGGGGTGCTCCGGTGGGGACCCTCCGACGCTCAAGTCAGTAACCGGGATCACAGCTGAGGGAGAGCTCAGAAGAGCTCTGGAGAGAAAAAATGAGTCCTCAGAAAGAGGAGAGTCCCTTTCTGAGTATCAAGGTAATGAGCATATGAGTTTGCGTACCTTATTCCTGAGTGGACTTACCCTTTTATAGGGGGTTGACACATGCACAACCACATGGAGTTTCGTAAGAAAGGAATGTCCATGGGGTTTGTGGGGTTACGTGAATTTGGGCTGGTTGGTGGGTCTTATCCCATCGAAGACGGGAAAATGGTGGTTGGTGAGCTACGTCCCATCAGTCAGTGGGGCTGACAGGTAGTTAGGTCCAGTCCCATCAGTGGCGTGACCTATGGGTAGTTGGGCCTGGGGATGCCAGGCAGCGCGGGTCAGAAGGATGGGCGTAAACAGTCAGGACCGTTCTGGGACCGACTTGAGATAGCCTTGACCCTTCGAAGGGCATCGAGGCCGAGCAGGGCCGACTCGGCCGACCTGAAGATGCCGGGGCCGAGCGGGGCCGACCAGGGAAGGTCGAGGCTGACTTGGCCGACTCGAAGATGCCGGGGCCGAGCAGGGCCGATCAGGGAAGGTCGGGGCCGACTTGGCCGACTCGGAGATGCTGGGGCCGAGCGGGGCTGACCAGGGAAGGTCGGGGCCGACTTGGCCGACTCGAAGATGCCGGGGCCGAGCGGGGCCGACCAGGGAAGGTCGGGGCCGACTTGGCCAACTCGGAGATGCTGGGGCCGAGCGGGGCTGACCAGGGAAGGTCGGGGCCGACTTGGCCGACTCGGAGATGCCGGGGCCGAGCAGGGCCGACCAGAGAAGGTCGGGGCCAACTTGGCCAACTCGGAGATGCCGGGGCCGAGCGGGGCCGACCAGGGAAGGTCGGGGCCGACTTGGCCGACTTGGAGATGCCGGGGCCGACCAGGGAATGTCAGGGCCTACTTGGCCGACTCGAAGATGTCGGGGCCGAGCGGGGCCGACCAGGGAAGGTCGGGGATGACTTGGCTGACTCAGAGATGCCGGGGCCGAGCGGGGCCGACCAGGGAAGGTCGGAGCCGACTTGGCCGACTTGGAGATGCCGGGGCCGAGCGGGGCCGACCAGGGAAGGTCGGAGCTGACCAGGGAAGGTCGGGGCCGACTTGGCCGACTTGGAGATGTCGGGGCCGAGCGGGGCCGACCAGGGAAGGTCGGAACCGACTTGGCCGACTTGGAGATGCCGGGGCGAGGCTGCCTAGGGAAGGTCGGGGCCGACTTGACCGATTCGGAGATGCCGGGGCCGAGCAGAGCTGACCAGGGAAGGTCGGGGCCGACTTGGCCGACTTAGAGATGCGGAGGCTGAGCGGAGCCGACCAGGGAAGATCGGGGCCGACTTGGCCGACTTGGAGATGCCGAAGCCGAGCGGGGCCGACCAGGAAAGGTTGAAGCCGACTTGGCCGACTTGAAGATGCCGGGACTGAGCGAAGCCAACCAAAAAAGTCAAAGTCAACTTAATCGACTTGAAAATATCAAGACGAAGCCGTCTTAAAATTTTAATTTTATCATAATTACCTGATGACTACATCATCCACATCACATGCTGCACATCACATGCTGCATATCAAGTGAGGCCATCCATTTTCGACTTCCCAACGTTGCCACTGATTTTGGAGGTCTGACATGACTTAATATCCAGTAAAAAGGAGAAACCTTGCCATACTTTTAGGGCTGAAAGTAGGCTCCAGCTGGCCTGCAACTCTTCGCATTAGCCCGACTTCAGGTTGGATTAGGACCGAATAAAATCGGGTTGATAGGCTTAAAGTTAAAATCCAAAAAAAAAAATTAAACCAAACTTGAACTACTACTAAGCTTGGCTCAAATCCAATCCACACGCCTAAAGAAAGCCTGAAATATTGATCCTTAATTAGGCGCAGATTTGTTCTGAATTCAATTCTAAAATCTTAAAATATAAAATATCTTTTAAATTTTATTTTAAATTATTTTAGAATAACCCTTTATGTCATAATAAATTTTTCCATATGATTGGATGCAACAGTTTAATGTTGTTTTTGTGTCAGCACTTAAAACCTAAAAATTAACTTGGTTTAGTTTTTAGTCCTAGTAAATTGCTTTGAAGTAATTCAATTGTGTTTAGGGTTGGGTCTCAGTTTGAGTTTGGATTGTTACAGTAAATAGATTCTGCATAAGAGAGAGAGAAAATGAAATCCAATCCAAGTTTGGCTTAAAGTTCAATAAAAACAAAAATTTTGGATAGAGCTCACCTACTCCCAACCCTACATACTCTCTCACGTTCCTCCAAGCTTACATATTGAGCTCATCTATTTTTAACTTCCCACAGATTCTAGAGGTCAGACGTGGCTTGATATTAAAGCTGTCATACTCTCGTATGCCTTGACGACCGATCTCGACTCTCAGCGATGACTTTGAATCATGTTATCAAACTCCGTATCAGTTCTGAACTGCATGCTGTATGGATTGGCATCTTCTATACTATATAGTTTAAATATTTATAGGCTTATTATTGAGGATAATTTTATACTGTGGTGCATCAGCTTCGTCAGGATCCGAACGATCCTATTCTGATCAATCCTATGATATGCGACATCTAAAAATAATAAAAAAAGCTTCAAATTAAAGTTTTCTCAAATAAAGCTTCTCATAGCTTTTGATGGAATCAAAAACGTTTTTTTAAATCTTTATTAAATATAATAAAATAATTTAAATATATTTTGGGTCCTCCAAAAAGCTCAATCAAATAGGGTCTTAGACTAATCGATTGAGCTTTAAGGCCTATTTGATTTAGCTATTAATAGTTAGTTGATCGTTGGAAAATGATGGTTGTTGACTATTAATCATTAGTTAATAGTTATGGCTATTTTTTATAGAATGTGTTTGATTGAGCTAGTATAGCTAGTACTATTAAGTGTTAAATGATTAATAAGAATATATTTTTATTTTTAATATAATACAATATTTTTCAACAATTTCTTCTCTCAAAAAATTACATAAATAAAGAAAAAAAAAAAGCTTAAAATACTAATTGATTGATAAGTAATTATATATCTATAAATATAAACGATAATCATTTATGCAAATTTAAAATATTTTAATATTAAGCTTTAGCTTTTATTAAAATAGAAGGAATTTTAGTATGTAATACAATGGGTTTAGAAAAAAAAAATTTTACGGAACAGAGGAGATAGTGAAAAGCAAAGCATTTTAAAAAAAAATAAAAAAATAAAAAAGAATGAGGAGGAAACCCCTCGTCTTTTAATTATATAGTGTCCGCCGTAGCTTCCAATCAATGCCCGCACTTCGACGATCAGCGAAAGGAATAGATTACACTATTCAAGCAAAATCCAAGATCCATATTGGATTGCAATCCACTTTACCAGTCAGATCCCATTTGCCCACAATATCTGCCCCAGCTGTACCCATCTTTTGTTTGGACGAAAACACACATGCTCTCTCTCTCTCTCTCTCTGTAGCTCTCACAATGATAACGCACGATTTAGAGGGTTGTTTTGACATGGGAAAAATAAAAGGAAGGAATGATTATTAGTTTTAAATAAAAAAGAAAAGGCAAGAGAAATATAGTATAGAAAATCTTTTCTTGATTCATGCATGAATTTGCTATTATATACTGTAGCCCAGCTTCTCTCCAGCAAAATATTCATTATAACAAATTTGCATTATCAATGTCACTGACAATATTTTATTACCAGCATAAGGCATGCATTTGTTTAGAGCAAAACGTCCTTATTTTTTTTTTTCGGCGACTTCTTTGCCCATTATTAATCCCATAACCTGAAAAAGCTTTTCGGCCCTTCGATCGCCAACTTCGTTGCACATTATTCCACAAAACCCTACAAAGCTTCGGTCGGTTCCTCCAGCGACTTTGGAAAAAAGAAAAATTTTAAAACCCGCATGGCGTGCCCTCTCACTGCGCGCATGCACTTGGAAGGTGAAACCTTTTTAATTCAGTCACCTTTGCCACATAACATTGGAGTCCCATTGGAAAAAAAAAAAAGATAAATCGTCATTGGCCAAATCAGTTTTTACGGTGCGCTTTGTGCGACGTTAAAAAAATTAAGAACCAGCATCTCATATGCAAATTTTAAAGGTGCAAGAAATTTTTTATTGATCAACAATATTTAGTTTTGCCTACAAGATTGAAATATTATAAATATAACTATTAATTATTTTGAAACAAATTACATTATTACATAAAAGTTCAAAATGTCATTTCACACGCACACAAAAAACAAATAAACAGTAAATGCTATCATATTTTTTGCTTCTAATATAAAATAAAAAATAATTTTCAATCCTAATTGTGGGATTCAATGATGGATGGCCTACATATGGTTTCATGGTCGTAATCAGTTTAATTAGTTAAGCCCCTTTGTGGTGCAAGATAAAGAATGATTGGTGCCAAAATTTGATCTAAACTTTAGGGCCAAAATAGAAAAGAAATAAAATCCGATTAAAATCCCGATTGAATTCCATGAACGTATCCACTCCCTAGCCTCATCTGTAATGAAACTCTCTCTCTCTCTCTCTCTCTCTCTCTCTCTCTACCTTTTCATGTTGCAATAGTTCAATCGGTTAACCGATTGCAAACATTTTAAATGAACGGTCCCCATTTTTAACATAGTTTCGAGATTTTAAATTAAAAAGCACCATAATATGTCCCTATATATAATATAAAATATAATGTAAAGTAAAATAAATAATATAATATATAATTTATTATATATATATAATATATATTATAATATATTTGTTGCTTCTGAAATCCGTCATCCGACTCGGGCGCGATCGGGCTCCCTCCTGGGCGGACCTGCAAAATAGTCCTCACACGAGAGGTGTTGGGGGTGGTCCTCCGCGGAAGACCCTCCAACGCTCAAGTCAGCGAGGATCGGCAATCAACAAATGAGAGGAGAAGGCTCTCGCTGAAGAGTCTCTCTAGGGGCGGCCTTTCGAGAGCTCTGAGCATAGCGTTAATGGCGGAAAGAGGGTAAGCGGAAATAGAAGGAGGGTAGGCCAGTAAGCCAGTGTGCATACCTGAGGAGCCAAGAGATAGCCCTACTTATAGAAGATCACTTGTTTCCTTGGGGGCATCGTGGGTCCAAAAGTCATTAGGATTCGAATCCAGTTTGTTATGGGGTCAGTAAGATTCGCATCTTGTTGATTCAAGGATCGACGGCTGGGAGAGCTGGTTGATGCCTCGAGACTTGGCGATTGCGTAGGCTCCAGGGCTCTAGGCCACTTTGCATGTCCTAGGCCACTCTCGGGCGTGATTTCTGTTTGGAATCTTACGAATTTGAACTCTCCCGCGCCAGATTCAACAGAGATGCTTGAGCGCCTGAGTTTGGCCAAGGCATAACAGATAGCTCGGCCAGGACCAAGAGATAGGAATAGCTCGGCTGGGGCCGAGAGATGAGGATAGCTCGGCTGAGGCCGAGAGACAAGGATAGCTCAGCTGAGACCGAGAGACAAAGATAGCTCGGCTGAGGCCGAGAGATGGGGATAGCTCGGCTGAGGCCGAGAAGCAGGGATAGCTCGGTTGAGACCGAGAGACAAGGATGCTCGGCTGAGACCGAGAGATGGGGATCTGCGCCTTAGGAATCCTTGGCTCGCTGAAGGGTTAAGGCGCCCTGATCCACTGAGGCTGACTCATCCCTAGCATGTATCACACAGCAAGCGGGAGTTAGAGTTGATCCTAACCCTTTGCACGATTATTGATGCAACAATGATTTTGCCCCTCAACATATGCCCCCCACTCCCTAGTTCGAAGCGTAGGTTCAGGCGTAGGGAGTATAACTCCGAGTGGCATGATCTGAATGTGTTCGGATTTGACAGCCCGCATAATAATGCCCTAATTAATGCTGCGCAGCTGCCTTGCCTTTACGAGATGGAACTGTCGCTTCCTAGAGGCAACGGTTGAGGAAGTGCCACGTAGCAAATCCCGGTTTTCACGCTGCCTACAACGGTGGTTCTGGGCGTTCCGATCAAGACGCCTTTTCTTCTCTTGGAGACGGTTTCCTTTGGGGAGAAGCAAAGTCGAAACAGTGCCATTCAATTTCGCAGCGCCCTTTCGTCCCTTCTTGGAGGATCCTGTTCCCCTTCTTCCTTTGTAGCGTTCCTCGGTGTTTTCTTCAACCAACAGCATGGTGAAGCCTAGCGACCTGATTTCAGAGATTGCTACTGAAGATTTGGGAAAAATACGCCAGAGATATGGCATTCCCTCGGATGTCATTTTACGGCTGCCGAAGCCCGAACACAGGGTTTCGCAAGAGCTGGAGGGTGGGATCTTTCTTTATGAAGATAGCCTAAAGGCAGGCCTCCGACTTTCCCTTCACCCCTTAGTGAAAGAGGTCATGAGGTTCTACAACATCTGCCCAACAATGGTGGCTCCCAACAGCTGATGAGTATCATCGGATTTATCTCGATGTGCAACCGGGTTTAGGTAATAGCAACTCTGTCCCTGTTCCGTGTTTGTTACCACCTAATGTCCGGGAGAAGCTCGGAGTGGTCCTATATCGGACCTCAGAAATCATTCAGGACGATCATGGATAAACCGTCGTCCATAAAGGAATGGAAGGTTCGATTCTTTATCGCTAAAGGGAACATCGGTTCCGGCTTCCCACGGGTATGGGGAAACCTTGTTAGGGATATGGAAGCGCATCCAGCGTTGTCTAAACAAGAGGAGGAGGACCTAGGGGTCCTTCTTGACGGTCGAATGTTCTCGTCCCATGTTCTGCTATGGAGGAGGCTCTTTTTGCTGCTGGGCTTAGCCCCATTGACCCGCGAGGTAAGTCCCTCTCTTTCTCCCCTTCATTGATTTCATTCGAGCGAGTACGTCTCGGTCTAATTGCTTGCCTACTGTGCTTGTAGCCAAGAAATCTGCGCTGGAGGGCCGTATAAAGAAAGAGTTGGGCAAGCGTCCGAGGGAGGCTGGTAGTGCAGAAAGGCGTAAGTCTGAGAAGAAGGTTCATCTTTTGGAGAGCACTCGCCGGAGGCTAGGAGAGTCAGGGCTAGTCCGCGCTCTTTACATCAAAGAAAGAGGATGTGGGGGAGCGGCAGTAAGAGAGGGGTCCCCTCAGTTGGAGGAGGGAGTAATAGTCACGATGGAGGAGCAGAGGGCGGAGGAGGACTCAGAGAGGGTTGCTAAAATCCCTTGTCCTCTAGTGGTGGAGATAGTGGATACTCGGATGAGGCTCCGACGGAAGTTCAGGGTGGGTCTGTCATTGAAGGGCCTCCCTTGGAGGGATTAGAGGGCGGCGACGTTGAGCCACATGTAACAGAGGCTCGGGAGGAATTTCCTGCTAGAGAGCTTCCTCCTGAGGAGGTCAGAGGAGCTGTTGAACAGATCGAGGCCTCGGGGGAGCTCGTGGGGGAGGAGCAGGCGCCGATGATTGAAGAAGGTCCCTCGGGTGAGGAAAGAGCAGGATGATGACCTTCCAACCGAAGCCTCTCCCACTAGAGCCTCGGAACATTGAGGTCTGGGCTGGCCGAGTTATCCAAGGAATCACAGGCCAGGCTTCTGCTGAAGGAGGCCAGGAGATTGCAAGCTTCTCAGTCGAGGTTGCCCGGACTGATCCCTCAGATGGGCAGCCTGGGGGTTCAGATCCGGCCATCGTGGAGGCATTCTCTGCTCTAATGAAGTCGCGCTGTATCCGAGCGTAGGTCCCTCGATGAACGAGTTTGCAGACTTGGATCTTATCGATGCCATGTTCGGTCGGCGGAACGCAGCGAAGGATAATCTCCTTCCTGAAATCAACAACTCCGCCCTCATGGAGCTAGCCAGGTCTTACACCTCCCGGGTGAGTTGCTATTCCAGAGTAGTGGGCGCTTTCTGATTAACTTGACCGCGCTTCCTTGTTCTTACTTGAGTTTTGTTTTGTAGTGCGCTCTGATCACTAGGGCATTGTGCTAGCGCTTGAACCTGGCGACAGGGCCAGCGTCCAGGCCAAGAGAGTCAGTACCGAGCTCCATGCGAGCAGAGGCGTCTGACAAATTTGAGCGAGTCTGACACCACCAACAAGAACTTGGCAAGGGAGAGGGGATTGCATCAGGCCGCCCTCGACGATGCATCCAGATTAAGGCTCGAAGTTAAGGAGCTACATGGGCTTCGGCGAGGTATGATGAAGTATGCTTGGAGTTATCGCGGGTCACATCAAGATATGCCGAAGAAATGGAAAACGGCTAGGAAGCAGCTCGATGAGGATCGAGATAGGCTGGGGAGAGAAGCTGCCGAGAAGAATCGCTGAACAGAATGCTTGGCGAGTCGGAGGAGAAGGTCCGGCAGCTAAATCATTGCATTGTTGCTAGGGATGACCGGATCAGATGGCATCAGGAGAAAATGGCCAAGCTTGATAACGAGCTCTCCAGTCCAAGGAAGAAGCAGCAGCAGGCAGTCGAGGATCAACGACCTCAAGGACAGGGTCAAGCTGGTTAAGGCCGACAAGCTGAGGGCCCTCGGCAAGATCAGGAATTAACCAGGAGATTAGCTCGGCAGGAGGAGGAGGTACATATCATCTTTTTAATCTTCTTACTGGCTCATTGTTGCATCGGCTAACCCTGCGTTTGCAGATGAAGAAGAGAGGCTCGAAGGCCAAGGTCAATTAGAGAGTCTGCAAGAAGAACTGGCATCGAGTCATCGGAGGAGCTCGGAGCTCGAGGGGCGGGTCGCCGAGACTGAGGAGCAAATTGCCTCGCTCTGGAGCCAAGTTGTTGAGGCTGAAAGGTGATTCGCCATGCTTCGGGGTGAACAAGATGCGACTTGTGCTGAGGCTTTTCAGCTTGGCACGGAGGAGATCCGAACCAGGATATCTCGGGAGCATCGGAATGGGACCTCTCCTTTTTGGATGTTGAACCCTTTGAGGCCTGCACCCCAGGGGCTGAAGAAGCCGAGTACAAAGATATCTCAGACGTCGATCTTGATGATATTTTGGGTTCTAGTGAGGCTACAGCTCCCGAAGGACACCCCAAGCCTGCCACCGAAGGAACAATGACGACTTTTGAAGTGGCGGAATGAGCAAAGCCTCCCTGAATATTGTTGAGGACACTGTCGGGAATGATCCAGCCTCTGATCCTTGAGGGCCATTTGTATATTTTTGTTTTTCATGTGCAATTTGGTTGAAATTCTCAATGAACGGGTCCTTGGCCTCCACTTGTTTATCTTTTGGCCAGTCTTTTTGTCTCAGGCTTTTCTTTCGACTGTGAACAAGTTATGACTCGTTCGCGCTCTTTGGCCGATTTAGTTCGGACTTGAGTAAATGTCTCGGTCGAAACTGAGGTATAAGGATAGCTCGACTAGGACCGAGATATAAGGACAGTTCGGTTTGTCCAAAGTAAAGATTGGCATGTTCGGCGAGGCGCTGGACGTCGGCGCACAAGTTCGGACGTAAGGAATATAGCCTCAAGTAACATGATTCAAATGGAGGGGGTTTGGTCCCGAGAAAGGGGGCACATCCCGAGCACCACAAAGCTATTAATGATCCTCTTCGATGAGACAGAACTCTTCGTTTCCTATGAGCGTCTGCTAAGGCGATGACACGTGGTGTATCCCACGGTAGTAGTGTCAGAATTAATGGTCCTGGCGATCGAGATGCCGTCAGGAGTAGTTTAAAATGAGTGGGGGGGCGCCATCGTTAATCATCTTTTCAGTTGATCTTGTCAGATTTTCAGATATTGAGATGGCTTCAGAGGTGAGGGGCAACCGACCAAGACACCAAGTGGCGGCGTTAGTGGCCGCAGGGGGGCCCTTTGGGGCCGTACCACAATAACCATCGATGGGGAGGTTTTAGCCTCACTGTTCGCAGATCGTGAACAACTCCGGAAGATGGCCGAGAAATATCTGGCCATTACTACAAGAGAGATCGAGCTCCTCCGCCAAGACAATAGCCGGCTGGAGAGGTAGGTGGCGTCTCTCCGACGACAAGTGGCCGGGCCAGCTATGCAGCGCGGGGAAAGCTCAGTGGCGCCTGGAGAAAATGATAAGCCCCTGTGAGGGCTCATGTACTTTTTTTTCTTTTCTCTTGTTTCTCTCTTTGTGGAGAATGAAAAGGAGTTTTTGCAATTTTTGTGCCTGCTATTACCTCCGGAACATTCTTCCTTATCGTTCGGGTCTTACGAAATGAATCACCTCCCGAGGAATCTCTAGTAGTCTTAGCGAGGCTAGAGCACGGTGTCCCGTTTTGACCGAGGTAAACGGAACTCGTAAGTTCCAGCCAGAGCATTGTGTGTATTCAGCCTTGCCGAAGCATAAGGAGCATTCGTAGTTGTTGAGGCAAGGGCAGCTATCTCGATCTGGATCGGAGCATAACATAATGCTCAGTTATATTGAACCGAGAAGAGATACCTCGGTTTAGCCCGAAGTATGGAGGCAAACTTAGCTTTGAGTTGAAGCACAAGGCGATGTCTGGTTCATGCCAAGGCATAATGGGTGGTTGGGCCAGAGCAGGGGATACCAATGTACTTTTATTGAGGAGTACTTGACTTCTACGCCTTTTTATTGCTCTGCCAGTGCCTTGTCTTTTCCAAGGCAAGTTGACCTTCTTTTTGCCGAAATGGACAATATGGCTTTGCAAGCTGCAAAAGGATCCTCGCTATTTTCCGGAGTCATCTATTCCTCTTTCCAATGTAGGCCCTCTTAGCGTGTGACATAAGCAATCGTTTGTCATTGGAGCACGTCGTTTTCATCGGGCGATTTCCTAGGCCTGTCCGTATCTCAAGGACCTGCGGTCGATTTCCTGCACTTAAGGCTTTTGATTTGGGATCAGAGGAGGATCTTCTGGCGTGTGTCACGGCATGGGTAACGCGTTTGGTTCACTTGAGGAGCGCTCTTTTCATCTTGGGATGCCACGTGTAGTGTGGCTAGGGCATTTTGAATCTCGGGGCTTTCCGCTCTAATAGCTGCTCCCGGTCGTTTGCCTATAAAATGGGAGGAGGGGTCGTGCTAGGCTATCTCCCAAGGCTTTCTTCTTTGTGAGTTGTGAAAGTTTTCAAGATGTCTATGTCCCTAGGTTGAGGGTAGAGAAAATGAGCTTTCCTTTTGCAAGTCGTCTTCCCCCGAATAGCTGGGGTGATGAAGAAGTTGCTGAAGAGCAGACCGTCCTCAAGGAGGAATTTCGGAGATCATATGGAGAGCGCACAGGAGTCCGCAGAGATCACATGGAGAGCGCACATATGCACTTCCTGTGTGTCCTTTATGGTTTGCTACGGGGGTCGCAGGGTAGGAAGTGCACATGTACCCCCGTAGTATGCACAGACTTTTTCTTCTCCCTCGGGCTGGTTCCCTTAGCTCATCCGGCTGGAATCTTTTGCCTGTGAAGAGGGAGTTGAGAGCAGTGCTGGTCTGCTTGTTCCCCACTTTTTATGGTCGGGCAGTGTCCAGCAGCCTAGCATCCACTTGGGGGGGACACATCCTCAGCATCAGCATCCACGGGTCTTCCTTCTGTTCTTGGATCTCTTCGCCAATCCAGAGGACCCACGGGAGGCCGGCTCGGCTTTAGTCAGTGGTTCAGGGCGAGCTGATTGGTTTTCTGATCTCTTGGGTTAGATGCCGAAACATCATTATTAACCGAAGCTGACTGAAGCAGTCCGGCCGAGCTATTTACTGTTTTTATTTCCTGTGCTATGATGCACTTGTAATACCTCCCAGGAGGTTGCAACTCTTTTCATTGATGAAGAAATAAAGAAAGTTTTATTCTTTCTTCTTTTATCACCTGCTTCTTTTTCGCTGGAATTATGTTTGAGAGTTGCTACACCCATATCACGCTTTCTGTGTTATAGCATGTTTTGCTACCTTGTTTTGATAAGACCGACATTTGGTCCCTAGTGGAGAAAAGTGTTTATCCCTGCTTGGGTCAGAGATAGACCTGGGCGGTCTTGTGAACCCATGTGGTGAGCATGATCTCGCTTGTAGAACGGAGCAGGTATTTCTTTGGAGAGAGACAGCTCGCATGTCTTAACTGTTGAGCAGAAGAAGGTTGTTTGCTTCTGCGAGGTTTAATAGGACGTCTTAATTGCATCAGAGTGTTTGAGAGATCACTCGCCTAGGCCGGAGCTTCCGATAACATTTTATGAGTACATCATTTGACTTGACCGAGGTTTCAGATATACATCACTTGGTTGTAGTCAGGGCTTCAGAGTACCACTCGGTTGTTGCCGAGGTTTAAGAACATCTCTCGGTTGTTACCGAGGTTTAGGATATCGCTCGTTGTTGCCGAGGCTTAAGAATATCATTCGGTGGTTGTCGAGGCTTTTCGGTGTTTTACTTGGCCCTGCCAAGGTATGGAGATATCACTCGGTTTGATCGAGGATTTTGTAATAGATGCGCACCGGCTCTAGCCGAGGCTTCGGCGCCGTTTGACCCGGCCGGGGCTTGTAAGCTGCCCAAATTGCATGAAGTTTCTTTATCATTTGGTCTGGCCGGGGCTTGTAAGCTGCCCGAATCCGATGAAGTTTCTTTATCATTTGGTCTGGCCGAGGCTTATAAGCTGCCCGAATCCGGATGGAGCTTTGGAGATCACTCGGTCCGGCGGGGCTTGTAAGCTGCCCGAATCCGGATGGAACTTTGAAGATCACTCGGTCCGATCGGAGCCTTGTAAGCTGCCCAAATTTGGATGGAGCTTTGGAGATCACTCGGTCCGACCGGGGCTTGTAAGCTGCTCGAATCCGGCCAAAGGCTTGGAGATCACTTGGCCCCCAGCCACACTGGGGGTACTTGGCCATACCAAGTCTTTGTGAAATAGGACCCGGCCCAGCCGAGGTATAGAGATTTAGTTCAAGACTCGGCCCAGCCGAGGTGCGGAGATAGCTTGGTTGTGCCGAAAATGGATGCGTAAGTAGCATCTGTTTTCTATTATGACCTACTGATAGTATATGCAGAGATTGTTCGAATTCCACGTTCAGGGAATAGATTTTCTGTCCAGATCCTAGAGCTTGTAGGTGCCAGGTCCGATGACTTCCGCCACTTAATAGGGGCCTTCTCAATTTGGAGACAGCTTTCCTTGCTCCAGCGGTTTGGAGACGGATGGTTTCGGAGGACAAGATCGCCGGGTGAGAAGGATTTTCCTTTGACTCTGGAGGCGTGATAACGAGCTACTCTTTGCTGGTATGCCGCAACCCTGATTCGAGCTTTCTCTCTGATTTCTTCCACCAGGTCAAGATTGGTGCAGAGCTGCTCATCGTTAGCTTCCTCTGAGTAGCTCTCCACTCGTGGAGAAGAAGTCCTATCTCCATAGGGATGACGGCTTCTGTGCGAAGGCCATCCGGAATGGGGTCTCCCCAGTGGGGATTCTCTGGGTGGTGCGGTAGGCCCATAGGACGTGATGAAGTTCGTCCGCCCATCTGCCTCGGCTCTGGCAAGCCAAGCCTTGATCCCTTGAAGCAGGGTCCGATTAGTTACTTCGGCTTCTCCGTTGGCTTGCGGATGCCCTACCGACGTAAGGCGGCAGATTCATGCTCTCGCAGAAACCTCGAAACTTTGGGTTGTCAAATTGCTTACCGTTGTTGGTGATAATAGTGCGGAAGGCCGAAACGGCAGATAATGATCTCCACACGAATCCCTGGCCCGAGCTTCAGTTATTTGGGCAATTGCCTCAGCCTCCACCCACTTGGTGAAGTAGTCGATGGCGACAAACAGAACTTTCTTTGTCCAGTGGCGAGGGGAAAAGGGCCAAGAATATCCATCCCCCACTTAGCAAAGGGCCAAGCGGAGGATATAGGGACCAAACTGGCGGAGGGAGCCTCTGGATGCTGGAATGTCTCTGACATGGGTCACAAGCTCGGACAAGGTCGTCAGCATCTTTTTGCATGGTGGGCCAATAGTACCCTTGGTGCAGCACCTTGTGGCATAAGGACCGGCTCCCCAGATGGTTGCCTCAAATTCCCTTATGTACCTTTCGAGAGCATAATCAGCTTCAGATGGGCGAAGGCACTTGAGCAGTGGCATGGAGAAGGACCGCTTATACAACTGGTCGTCGATCAGCACATAGTGGGTGGATTGCATTTTTAGCTTCCTTGCTTCTTTTCGGTCGGCTGGGAGTGACCCTTTTTAAGATACCTTAGTATGGGGTCGAACCAGGATGGTTCGGCCTCGATCTGCATCACTTGGTCTGCCTCCGCAATGCTAGGCCTCTCCAGAGTCTCCAGGGGAAACTTCCGCTCAAAATCCATCGACTCCGCAGTTGCCAGCCGAGATAAAGGTCGACGCGGGCATTCTCGGATCTTGGGATATGGACAACTTCAAATTCAAGAAGTGGGAAAGCAAGTCCGCACCTTTTGGAGATACCGAATCATATTTGCTCCCGAGCCTCAAACTCGCCCGCACGTGACCGGCCACCAACTGAGAGTCGGTAAAGGCATTCAGCTTGCTACTTTAAGATCGCGGGCGATTCGGAGTCCAGCAAGCAGAGCTTCATATTCGGCTTCATTGTTGGAGGCTCGGAAGGAGAAGCGAACGCCGTACTCGAAGGTCGCCCACTCTGGGCTGGTGAGGATCAAGCCAGCACCGGAGCCATTAGCATTAGACGATTCGTCGACATGGAGCAGCCATAGGGCGCCAGGTTCTGGATGCCCAGAAGAGTCCAGAGCAAAGCCATCCTCCGGGATGGTGCACTTAAGGAGGAAATCAGCCAGAACCTGAGCTTTGATGGCCGGGCGAGGTTGGTACTGGATATCATGTTCGCTTAATTCAACGGCCCATTTGGCCATTCTTCCTGATGTCTCCGGGCGATGCACACGCTTGATGGGTTTGGTCGGTAAGGACCATCACATAGTGCCTGAAATATGGTCGCAGCCTCCAAACCGATGTTATCAGGGCCAACACCAATTTCTCAACTCGGGTGTATCTTGTCTCGGCATCTCGGAGCAGCTTGCTGACATAGTAGATCGGCTTTTGGGTCTTGTTCTCTTCTCTGACCAGCACCGAGCCAATTGCGCCTTCTGAAACTGCTAAGTACAAAATAACATTTCTCCTGGATTGGGACTACTGAGGAGGGGTGAGAGCCGAGATATTCTTGAGGTCCTTGAATGACTTTTGACATTCAGCAGACCATTGAAATTCTTGGCTGATCGGAGAGCTTTAAAGAATGGAAGGCACCTCTCCGCCGACCAAGCCACAAAGCGGTTGAGGGCCGCGATTCTTCCAGTCAGGCGCTGGACCTCTTTGACAGATGTTGGGGGTGCCATTTGCCGAAGGGCTTGAATCTTCTGTGGGTTGGCCTCAATGCCCCATTGAAAACCATGAAGCCCAGGAACTTCCCGAGTTGACACCGAAGGCGCACTTCGTTGGGTTGAGCTTCATCCGGTATTTTCGGAGCGTCGTGAAGCTCTCAAGAGATCCTCAATATGCCGGGATGCTTCCCTGCTTTTGACCAGCATGTCATCAATATACACCTCCATGTTCCGACCGATTTGCTCCTTGAAGACCTTGTTTACCAGCCTTTGGTAAGTAGCACATGCATTTTTCAGACCGAAAGGCATAACACGGTAGCAATAATACCTCGGTCGGTTATGAAGGCGGTCTTTTCTTTATCTTCAGGCGCCATTCGATTTAGTTGTAGCCTGAATATGAATCCATGAAGTCAACATTGATGACCGGAAGTGGAGTCCACAAGCTGGTCGATCCGAGGAGAGGGAAGCTATCCTTTGGGCATGCTTTATTAAGGTCGGTGAAGTCGATGCAGATCCACCATTTACCGTTCGACTTCTTCACCATGACAACATTGGACAGCCAGCTCGGATAATTTACCTCCCGAATGAAGTTTGCCTTGATGAGCTTGTCAACTTCTTCCTCAATTGCCCTTTACCGGTCGGGGGTGAAGCTTCTTTTCTTCTGCTTCACGGGCCAGGACATTTCGTCTACATTAAGACGGTGGACGAGAACGTCTGGGCTGATCCCTGGCATGTCAGAGGCTGACCAGCGAAGACATCAGCATTCCTTCGGAGAAAGTCTATCAGTTCCAACCGGGCTTCCCTTTCAGCAGCGACCCGATCCTTATGGTTTGGTCGGGCCGAGCTTCGTCCAGTGGTACCTCCTCTAGCTCTTTGGCTGGTTCCCTCGTTGCTCGGCAAAGTCCTCCCGAGCGTTTAGCCCATCAACCTTGGGCAGTTTGGATTGAAGGCTGGTGACGAAGCACTGCCGAACTACAGCTTGATTTTTCGAACTACTCCCACTCCCCTTCCAGTAGGGAACTTCATTGCCAGGTGCGGGATGGAGACAACGCTTTCAGGGACATCAGGCCGGGTCTCCCAAAAATCGCATTATAGGGCGACCGAAGCTTGGTCACCAAAAAATCTATATGAACAGTGGCAACAGGCCAAGCTCCCGCGCGGACCGTCAAGGTCACGACCCCCTCCGGGGTGATAACATCGCCGGTGAACCCCATTAGGGTGGAGTCCACGGCTCGGAGATTCTCCATAAGCAGTTTCATCTTCACAAACACATCAAGATACAAAACGTTGATAGAGCTCCCACTATCAATAAGGATGTGGTCTACATCATAATTGTTTAAATTAAGGGATACAACCAATGCATCATCATGTAGGAAATATCTCCTGGAGGTCGCTGTCGGAGAAGAGAGCTCGTTGGTCCGCTTTCTTTGGCGCTGAACCTTCTTCATCATCCCGCCGGCTCGACGGACAACCGACTGCCTCGATCACATTGATGTGGCCAGCGATCGAAGGATTTGGAGGAGGAGGCTGCTGGGGCTCAGGCTGGCGGTCCCCCGTTTCTTGGCTCGGGCGCTCTCTGAATTGATCGAGCCTGCCCCACTGGATGAGTCTCTCAATCTCATTCTTCAACTGCCAGCACTCCTCAGTGTCGTGGCCATGGTCCCGGTGGCGGCAATACTTGGCGGGGTCTCTTCGGGCCACATTCCCTCGGAGAGGAGGTGGTCGGGGGAGCTGGTGCTCTATCGCCATGAGGATCTCCGCCCTTGGAGTGGTGAGAGGAGTGAACCGGTTGAATCTCCTAGGTAGGCTCCGGGTATGTTCCTTGGCGGTGGCGGAGGAACCCTTTGGCGGCGAGGCGGCTTGGCTGGCGGGTGGATCGGTGCTTATCTGAGCCCTTGGGCTCCTTCTTCCTTGTCAACTCGGTGCGGGCAGCTCTACGATTCCTCGACTCTGGCATATTTGTTGCCAGAGCCATCATGTCGGAGAGGTTCAGAGGGTAGCTGACCTCCAGCGCTAGGTAAAAGTCACTCTCCTTCAACACTCCGCCTGCTAGGACAGACATGGCCACCTCATGATTAAGGTGGTCCACCTCCAGCATGGCCGTATTGAAATGGCCGAGATATTTCTTCAAGGACTCCCCCTCTCTTTGCTTAACCTCAGAGAGGGAGTCAGATCTCCATCGATGATGACGGCTGCTAATGAACTGGCTGATGAAGAGGTGGCTCAGCTCGTCAAATGAACCAACAGAACTGGTTTCAAGGCATTGAACCAGGTTCGAGCGGATCCCCTAAGGGTGGATGGAAAGGCGTGGCAGAGGATCGCATCTGATGCCCCGTGGAACATCATGATCGATCAGAAGCTGCTGAGGTGGTCGTCAGGATCGGAGGCTCCATGGTAGGGCTCGATGGCGGGCAGCTTGACATGGAGAGAATCACTTCCTCCATGATCTCTTTGGAGAAGGAATGCCCTGCTCCGCCTTATGCTGGAGCGGGTGGGCCTGCTTAGCAGCATCTAACTCCTGGCGCATCTCCCGGAGCTGTTGGCGGATCTCCTCAGGCACGGCGGGAGGAGCTGGGCGAGGAGAGAAATGAGACGGTGTCGAATCATGACGAGAGATCACCGGAGGGAGGGATCGGGCCCGTCGAGATCGGGGAAGATCCTTGCCACACACCCCTTGGGGGGCTGGCTCAGCTTCCTTTGGGCGGCGAGGGAGGTCTGCTACCCCATGCGGGCCGGAAGAAGAGATCGCTGGATGAGCAGGGGCTGCATTCTCCTCAGGAAGATGTGGGGTAGGTGCAGCTGGATGGGGGGCTTCGAAGCGCCCTGGATCAGGTGGGCCAGAGCTTGGACCTGCTAAACCAGCGAGGTAAACTGGTCCTGGGTCACTGGGGCCGCTGGTGGCGATGGGGTTTCCACTGGCGGTAGCGTGCTACGTTGCTCACCGGATCAGGTCTTTAAGAGGCAACCTGATTTTGAACTTCGAGATAGCCTTTCTTCGATTGGCCATGGGAGAGGTTCTCTTTCAGATCGAGATCCTTGTCTCCTGGATCACAAGTTTATGGGACTTGAGGACCCTTCCTCTAGCACCAATTTGTTGCTACTGAAATCCATCCTTCGACTCGGGCGCGATCGGGCTCCCTCCTGGGCGGACCTGCAAAATAGTCCTTACGCGAGAGGTGTTGGGGTGGCCCTCCGCAGAAGACCCTCCGATGCTCAAGTCAGCAGGGATCGGCAATTAACAAATGAGAGGAGAAGGCTCTCGCTGAAGAGTCTCTCTAGGGGCGGCCTTTCGAGAGCTCTGAGCATAGCGTTAATGGCGAAAGAGGGTGAGCAAAAATATAAGGAGGGTAGGTCAGTAAGCCAGTGCACATACCTGAGGAGCCGGGAGATGGCCCTACTTATAGAGGATCACCTGATTCCTTGGGGGCGTCATGGGTCCGAAAGTCGTTAGGATTTGAATCGGTTTGTTATGAGGTCAGTAAGATTCACATCTTGTTGGTTAGAGGATCGACGGCTGGGAGAGCTGGTTGATGCCTCGAGACTTGGCGTTTGTAGGCTTTAGGGCTCTAGGCCACTCTCGCAGGTCCTAGGCCACTCTCGGGTGTGATTTCTGTTTGGAATCTTACGAATTTGAACTCTCCCGCACCGGATTCCGCGGAGGTGCTTGAGCACCTGAGTTTGGCCGAGGCATAACAGATAGCTCGGCCAGGACCGAGAGATAGGAATAGCTCGGCTGGGGCCGAGAGATGAGGATAGCTCGGCTGAGACCGAGAAGTAGGGATAGCTCGGCTGAAACCGAGAGACAAGGATAGCTCAGCTGAGGCCGAGAGATGGGGATAGCTCGGCTGAGACCGAAAGATGGGGATCCGCGCCTTGGGAATCCTTGGCTCACTGAGGGGTTAAGGTGCCCCGATCCACTGAGGCTGGCTCATCCCTAGCAGGTATCGCACAGCAAGCGGGAGTTAGGATTGATCCTAACCCTTTGCATAATTATTGATGCAATGATGATTTTGCTCCTTAACAATATTCATAGTAGAAATATCTGCTATTTTATTAGTCTTATGTTTTATTCTTTTTTAAAAATTTCATTTTTTTAACATGTTGGCCTACCTTTTTAGGCTAACAATTTATGAGGTGGAGGAAGAAAATTTTGTTTTACTGAAATTAAAAGTTTGACTCACGTCAGACAACGCTTCAGGGCTCCAAGGTTTAAGCACTAACTTTTCCTTCCCGACCCAAATCAAAAGCATATTATTTGATTACCTTTTGAGGTTAATAATGTTTTGAAAATCGGATCGAACAACGAATCGATTTAACATTTGGGTCGCAGATCAATTAGTTTGATCAGATAAACTGATTTGATCGAACCGAAATATTATAATTAAATTTTAATTAATAATAAAATAATAAAAATATAAAATTTAAATAAAAAAATTTAAAAATCGAATTGAACCCATTGAAACGCGGCTGATTCAATAATTTTTTTGATTTTATCGAATTATATAAAAGTTAATTTTAATAATAAAATTAAACAGAACTGATGATCGATTCCTAATTAGACTGGTTGGATCAATCGGTCTTGTTTGATTTTAAAACACTGCAAATTAGCAGGGGAGGAAGAAAACATGTTTTACTAAAAAAAAATTTAACTCGTGCCAAACACGCTTGAGAAGGCTCCAAAGGTTTAAGCGCTAACTTTTCCTTACCGACCCATATCAAAATCATATTATTTTATTTAACAAAAAAGAAGGCCTAAGGCCACCTCAAATGCATCTTTTGTATCATTAAAATTTAAAACTCGTCATCAAAGCTCCAGAGGCGGTGCCATGAATGCATGTCGCCAGCATCATCGTCGTCATGACCGTCACCGGCAACGTCATCGCTCCCCGCCGTCGAGTAATAAATCTGCGGAGAAAGTAACTCGAGCGGCATCGATGTCATTTGCTCCACCACCCGCTCCGCCGCCTGCCTCGCGTAGCTCGACTCCTCGTCGCGCTGTCGATCGGCCCGAGGAACCTCATACGCGTGCCTGGAGGCCGCCGCCCGGATCTCGTCTCTGGTGAGCCGGCCGGGGGATTGGATGTTGGGTGGGTGATCGGGGAAGTTGAGCGCCGCCCTGGTGCCCCGCAGGCAGTAGGAGGCGGCATCGTAAGCCCGGGCAGCCTTCTCGGCTGTGTCGTAGGACCCCAGCATATCCTCTCCCGGCTGTTGGGCAGCCGCACCTCTGCCACCCACTTCCCCCACTTCCTCATCCAGACCCCTTGTACTGGCTGCCGGCGCCCGTCGCCGTCGGTCTAGGCGGCAGATTCTCCATGTTCCACCGAAGCTAGCTCACTGCAGGAATGTTCCTCCACTTAAGCTATGCTAAATTTCTATTCGGTTAAAGGAGAGCATCTGGTAGGGATTTATACATCTTATGGACCGCGTAGGATCGTTCGAACGTGTCCCCGTTTGACGTTACGAGATGCTGACGATCTGACCTGTACGTACGTACGGCACAACGCGGGGACGGTGGCGACGTGGAGACCGTCTGATATTTATATCCTGTTGGGATCTTGAGTCCAGAAGCGGGATCTATCTGCAGCCCAGGTTGCTCTCAACACTCTTCCCTTTCTTCTCATTTTAAAATAAATTTTTTTAATTATCCTTTCTTTTTTCTCTCCATACATTGGCTTCGGTCTTCTTCCTCCTTTTGACGCCATTCCCATCTCCTTCTTCCGATATCGCTTTCATCTTCTTTCCTTTCCAGCAATACCCCAAGCCCCGTCTTCTTTCTATCTCTTTTCGGCACCACTCCCTTCTCTCTTTCCGACACCGCCTCCTTTTCTCCTATCTTCTCTCTCTTCATTAGCATCCTTCTTCCATTCCTTGGTACGTGCTCTCTTGATGCCTTTTCATTTTTCGGCACCTGCTCTCTTTCGTCGCCCTTTCGGCTTCTCGGCATTGATCCTCTTCGACCCCTAGCACCGTCCTTTCTTTCAGCACCTTTCGATCAAATAGAATCGAATGGAGAGCCTCTGTTCGATCATGTTTGGCCAAATCGAAGGCCTTCGTTCGGTCATGTTTAGTCGAACGGTGGGTCATGGCGGAATAGAGACCCTTCGTTCGGTCCTATTTGATCAAACAGTACCAAAAGGGAGGGAAGTGCTGAGGGCCACTGTCGAAAAGCTGAAGAAAAGTGTGGGAAGAGAGCATGTGCCGAAAAGTAAAAGGATTATGTGAAAGAGAGAAGATGAAAGAAATTAAGAGGACGATGCCGAGAAAGAGGAAAAGGATGGTACCAAAAAGAAAATGCATAGAAAGACAAAGGATAAAAAGAGGAAAAAAAATTTTAATTTTTTTTAAAAATAAATATATATTTATATTAAATAATTTGGCCGGTGCAAATAGAAATTTCCGTCCAACAGCCGGATGCCTGTTGGCGTGACTGCGATCTACAGCGGGGATTTTTGACCGAAAGACGACCATGCAAGGATGATATAACGCGGCTTGGTGGCAGAGGCCTAACAACCTTCACAATTCCAAGTCGTCGCCGAGGGTCGCATCTCAGCGTCGAGGCTTACTGGAGTCCTTTTTCCCTGTTTAACGTGATATTAAGTCTTATCAGATAATCAGACCTCCAGAAATGGTGGGGACGCTAGAAAGTTGGAAAAGGCTTTGACAGCCCCTCCTCCTTTTCACTTTTAAGCCGTCTCGGACCGCCAGAACCAACGACTACACCGTGAAGAAAATAGACGACGTTACTTGATATGTGATGTAACTGATGTAGTCACGGACGAAACTACCCTTGGGTTACACTGGGCTGTAGCCCGAGTAGAAATTTAACAAAAAAAAATACTACTTCTAATTCCAATAGCCCAATTCCCAAAGGCCCCAAACTCAGGCCCAATAATATTCTAAAATCCTAATTCTAACCTAGCGAGAATCTGTTTGATGCTCCTTGTTCCCGTTGGTGCTCCTTGTTCCTGTTTGGTGCTCCCGTTTAGAGACTCTACTCCACCGCAGGCGGCAGCCACCACCTACACTGCAGGAACGAACAACACCAGTACACCACCAGCCACTAGGTCCAGCACCACCGGTCCACCAATTGCATGCTCTGCAGACTGCAGTCAACTCCTCCTCCTCCAAGTGCAACTATTTAATTTGGTAATTTCATATCATGAAATTACTATATTGCAAGGAATCTTGTCTGTCTTGAATGTACATATGCATGAGAAATTTGAAGATTATTGTACTGAGAGCCATGACAGCGGAGTGATTTAAAAGCTTCTGCAATTGTGAACATGGTGATTTCCAATGTGTGTGTGACATAGCAGAGCAGAGCAGAGCATGACTATTGACTATGACATTGCTTTTGATTATAAATGGGTGCTTCTTTGTTATTGCTCTGCAGAAATCTGTAATATACATATATTGTGACTGTAATCTAATCACACACACATATTGTATTTAATGGCCTCTTTTTTGTTACTGCCTACTCAATTTATAGAATTTTATATTTTAATTTTATAATTATGGATGATATATGTAATAGGTTGCTTGGGTTTTTCATTGAAATGGCAAGTCAAGAAAAAAAAAGAAAGACACTTTTGTCATTCTTTAAACCAAGTGATGCTACATCAAGAGTGACAAGTGATACACCTTCATCACCATTGATTGCAAGCAAATCAAATACTAGCAATAATCCTCTTGGACCTCCTCAAAATTCTCAAAGCATTGGAATTGCTAGTGAGTCTCTTGAACGTGATCCAGGATTGCGTATGCCAATATGGAAGCATCTTCATAATGTCCGTGATGAAATCAGAAGAGCTTATATAAAATTGGGACCATATCAACCCAAATTGCATAAGGATGAGTATCCGTCGTCTGCTTCCGGAAAACAACGTCGTCGATTTCAATCCTCTTGGTTTGAAGAATTTCCATGGTTAGAGTACTCTTTCTCTAAAGATGCTGCATTTTGTTTTCCATGTTTTCTTTTTGAAAAGAATTCATCTCCACAACATGCATTTACTGGAGACGGGTTTAGGAGTTGGAAAAGAGTTAAAGAAGGGGGGAAATGTGCATTTTTGATACATGTTGGAGGCCCTACTTCTGTACACAATAATGTTGTGAGGGCAATTGATGATTTAATGGGTGTTAAACGACATATTGACAAAGTCATAAATGCTCAAACTTCAGAGGAGGTACGTAAGAACAGATTGCGCCTAACAGCAACGATTGAGAGTGTACGTTGGCTAAGCTTGCAAGCTTGTGCATTAAGAGGGCATGACGAATCACTAAACTCCAGTAATAGGGGTAATTTTATTAAGATGCTAAAACTCATGGGAAGATTGAATGTCAATATTGCAGACATTGTTTTGGAGAAAGCTCCAAAAAATGCAACATATACTTCACCAAAAATTCAGAAAGATATTTTGCACATTCTTGCTTCCAAAGTGCGGAGTAAAATTCATGATGAGGTAGGAGATGCTAAGTTTTGCATTCTAGTTGATGAAGCAAAAGATGCATCAAATAAAGAACAGATGGCTATTGTGCTTCGATTTGTTAATATTCATGGTATGATATGTGAGCGTTTCTTTGACATGTGAATGTTACAGATACATCAGCGTCAACACTTAAGCAAGAAATATCCGATGTTCTTACAAAATAATTTGCACATTCAGAATATGCGAGGTCAGGGGTATGATGGTGCTAGTAACATGCGTGGTGCATTTAATGGTTTGCAGGCCTTGTTTCTTAGAGATTGTCCATATGCCTACTATGTGCATTGTTTTGCTCATCGATTGCAACTAGCACTAGTTGGGGCTGCTGAGAAAGAACATAATTTGGCTTTTCTTTTCAAAGCTAACTACTATTGTCAATCTAGTTAGTGCTTCTTCTAAGCGTCATGCAGAGTTAAAAATTGCTCAAGCCATTGAGATTGCTCGTTCTGTGGCTAGTGGAGAACGTGAGACTGGTAGAGGAATTAATCAGATTGGCAACTTGCAGAGAGCTGGAACTACCAGGTGGAGCTCTCACTTTGATTCTATTTGCAGCTTAATTGATATGTATAGTGCAACAATTAATGTACTTGAAAGCATTATGGATGAAGGTTCTTCCAACTCTATACGTGGGGAAGCTGCAGGTTCTCTAATGGTGATGAAGTCTTTTGATTTCTTATTTATCTTGCACTTAATGCATAGGCTTATGGGAGTTACTGATTTGCTTTGTCGGGCTTTGCAACACAAATCAGTTGATATCTTAAATGCCATGGATCTAGTCTCGACTACAAAATCATTGTTACAATCTTTGAGAGATGATGGCTTTGATATAATTCTTGAGCATGTTAGATCAGTTTGTAGACAATACGACATTGATGTGCCTGATATGAGTACTCATTATAAACAAGCATGTCGTTCTTCTCAGCAAAAAGATCCTATCTCAGTTCAACATCATTACCATAATGATGTATTTAATGCTTCAATTGATTTTCAGTTGGAAGAATTGAACACTAGATTCAATGATGATGCAGTTGAACTTTTAATATTAGGCTCTGCTTTGGATCCAAAAGACAACTTCAAATTGTTTAACATTGATCAAATTTGCAGTGTGGCTGCGAAATTTTACCCGAGTGATTTCACTGGACAAGACATGCACTTATTACGACTTCAGCTTGAACATTATAAGTTTGATGTGCTTCATCATGAAAAGTTTCGGAATTTGTCCACAATTTCTGAATTATGTCAATGACTAGTTGAGACAAACAAGTCACAACACTACAATATGATCGATCGGTTAATCGTCTCCTGTTAACTCTACCTGTTTCTACAGCGACTACAGAGCGAGCATTTTCAGCTATGAAGCTAGTTAAAACTGTTATTCGTAATAAAATGGAAGAGGATTTTTGAGAGATTCCATGATTATATACATTGAGAGAGAGCTTGCTGAAGATATTGACTCTGATGTGGTAATTGATGAATTTTATGTTCAAAAGAATCGTCGAGCACAACTTCAATAGTGTGAGTTCGCGTATTTATAACTTTTCAGTATTATATTATAATAAAATTTTCAATTGTGAATTATCTAGATGTCTTTATTTCTTGTCTTACTTCTCCACTTTATGGACAATGTGATTTGTCTACTTTGAATAGGTTTTGCATCAGTTTATTGGGAATAAAGAGGGTGGAGGCAAGGAATTGAAGCAGAGTACTGAGAAGGAAATTATATGCATTTTGTTTAGAAGATCTTTTATAATGGATCTCACATGTTGTTCTTCTTAATTTATAGTTAATTTTGATATGTTTTTAAGTTGATACTTTATACAATTATTGTATACAATGAGTTTAAAGCATTTGTAATCTTGAAATTGGCTGATCAAACAGATTAATCTTGTTTTCATGAGTACTGATTGTTATAGATTATAGAGACTTGGTTGTGGAGTTATGAAATGAATATAGAAGTGTGTTTATTTTGTTTTATAGGTTTGAGTTCAATAAAATATAGGGGAGATGCTGTCCAATTTTTTTTTCAGGGCACAACCTCGAACCCTGAGCTTCCATGATCATAAGAGTTAATTCCGTTTCTTCCATGACAGCCCGGGCGAATCTAAATCCTAGGTCCACCCCTGGATGTAGTCATAAAAGTAATTATGATAAAATCAAAATTTTAAATCGGTCTTATCCCGGCATTGTTAAGTCGTTCGAGTAGGCTTCGATCTTTCCTGATCGGTTCCGCTCGGTCTCGGCATCTCCAAGTTGGCCGAGTCGGCCCCGATCTTTCCAGGTCGGCCCCGGTATCTTCAAGTCAGCCGAGTCGGCCTCAACCTTCCCTGATCGGCCCCGCTCGGCCCCGCTCGGCCCCGGCATCTCCAAGTCAGCCAAGTCACCCCCAACCTTCCCTGATTGGCCTCGCTCGGCCCGGCATCTCCAAGACGGCCGAGTCGGTACCGACCTTCCCTGGTCGGCCCCGCTCGTCCCGGCATCTCCAAGTCGGCCAAGTCGGCCCCGCTCGGCCTCGGCATCTCCAAGTCGGCCAAGTCGGCCCCGACCTTCCTTGGTCGGCCCCGCTCGGCCCCAGCATCTCCAAGACGGCTGAGTCGGCACCGACCTTCCCTGTTCGGCCCCGCTCGGCCCCGGCATCTCCAAGTCGGCCAAGTCGCCCCGACCTTCCCTGGTCGGCTCCGCTCGGCCCCGGCATCTCCAAGTCGGCCGAGTGGCCCCGACCTTCCCTGGTCGGCCCCGCTCGGCCCCCAGCATCTCAAGTCGGCCAAGTCGGCGAGTCGGCCCCGACCTTCCCGTCGGCCTCGGTCCCGGCATCTCCAAGTTGGCCGAGTCGGCCCCGACCTTCCCTGGTCGGCCCCACTCGGCCCCGACATCTCCAAGTTGCCGAGTCAGCCCCAATCTTCCTTGGTCGGCCCCGTTCGACCCCGGCATCTCCGAGTCAGCCAAGTCGGCCACGACCTTCCTAGGCCAGCCCCGCCCCAGCATCTGCAGGTCAGCCGAGCCAGTCCTGCTAGGCCTTGGTGCCCTCAGGAGGGTCAAGACTGCCCCAAGTCGATCCCAGAACGGTCCTGGCAGTTCACACAGCCGTCCTTCTGATGCGTGCCACCTGGCATCCCCAGGCCCAACTACCCACTGGCCACGCCGCTGATGGGACAAGACCTAACTACCTGCTAGCCCTGCTGACTGATGGGACGTAGCCCACCAACCGCTATTTTCCCCTCTTCGATGGGACAGAACCCACCGACCAGCCCAAATTCATGCAACCCCATGAACCCTGCAGACATTCCTTCCTTACGGAACTCCACGTGGTTGTGCAGGTGTAAACCCCCTATAAAAGGGTAAGTCCACTCAGAAACAAGGTACGCAAACTCATACACTCGCTACCCTAATACCCAGAAGGGGATTCCTCTCTTTTTGAGATCCCATTTTTCTCCCAGAGCTCGTCTGAGCTCTCCCTCAGTTGTGACCCAGGTTACTGACTTGAGCGTCGGAGGGTCCCCACCGGAGCACCCCTCCAGTCCTGGGACTTTTTGCAGGCCACTCGATCAGGCGTAGGACGACGGATTAAGCAGCTCTCTTCTCCCGATGTTCAAGACCAGTGATAGGCGTCATCAGATTGGGGCGCCAGGAAGGGGGAAGGCAAGAAAAGAAGGCCCAAACCCTACAGTATACTTCTCTTGTCTCTCCCTCTCCCAACAACGGTGATGACGCGAGCTCAGGATGCCTTAGTCAGCCACCCCGGGGGGCATCTTCCCCGACTAAGCTGCTGGAGACCAATTACATGTCGCTGATCCTCCCATTATTCCCCCTCAACCAAAAGCGGTTGCTCCGGCTAGGAGCAGCTGGCAACCCTCACTCGGCAAGTTCAGACCCTCACCGCCATGGTCCACGGACTTCAGCAGCAGCAGTCCGTGGCCACCCAGCATCAGACCGCTCCCCCTACAAGTCAACAATCTGCAAGGGGAGGTTCTCCTCAACGAGAGGCCGGTCGTCGCCGAGCTTCTCCAAGGAAGCCTCGCCGTGAGTCCCTCAAGCGACCGTGATCTCCAGATTGCAGCCCTAACAAGTTTCCTCCGAAGCCGCCCCACCAAGAGGAACCAAAGCGGAAATCCCATCTTTCGCGTCCTTCTCCTTCTTCTTCATCTTCATCTTCCTCATCCTCCGAGCCATCTTGGAGGGCCCCGAAAATCAACCGCCAGGCGGAGGAGTGCCTGGACGAGTACAACCGGCGACTAGACGAGCTCGCCAGGAAAATCAACAACCAACCGGAGGAGGAGTATGACACCCATCTTCCTTATGCTCACCGAATACTAGAGGAACCTGTCCCCTCTAGATTCCGATTCCTCCAGATAGATCCGTACAATGGCACAACGGATCCTCTCGGCCACCTCGAAAGCTACAAGGCCATGATGCAGGTCCAGGGTGCGTCAGACGCCCTTCTCTGCAAAGCTTTCCCTGCTATTCTGCGGAAGGCTACTGTGCGTGGCACTCGCGCCTGTCCCCCCATAGCATCGACTCCTTTCGGGAGCTGGAAAAGGCCTTCCTAGCACATTTTGATGCTTGCCAGCGAATCCCGTGGGTCGTGGACAGCCTCTTCTCTATGCGTCAGAAGGAGGGGGAATCGCTGCGGGACTTCGTATCCCGGTTCAAAACCGCTGCCCTTGAAGTCTACCATCTGGACGTGGTGGCTACACTGGCGCTGAAGTGGGGACTCCTCTCATCCCGCTTCGTCTTTTCTCTGGACAAGAAGCCCCGGGTTCCTACTCCGACCTTCTCCTTCGAGCTCAGAAGTACATCCGCACGGATGAGGCCGACCTCACCCGCTGGGAATCATCAGGAGCTCCAACCGCAAGCCTGATCACCTGAGCTGAGCAGGCCCTCTCACCACCGGCGGCCTGACCCACCTCCCCGACCCGACAACAGGCATTGAAGCCCCATCCCCGACGAGAGCAAGCTCACGCCTCTCCTCGCCCCTTGATCCCATATCCTATGGAAATCGAGGGCGAGCCTTATCTCCAGCGCCCTCCTCCTATGAAAAAAGGTCCTCCCCGCGACAAGAGACGTTACTGCCGATTCCATCGGGATTACGACCACGACACTGACAGCTGCTATAGCCTAAAGCAGGCCATCGAGGAACTCATCCAGGGGCTACCTCGGCAAATATGTCCAGAAGGGGCCACAACCGCTGCGGCACTCATAGGACCCCCACCTGCTCAAGCCACTGTCGACAACACCCCCACGGAGCGGACAGTTGGAATGGTGTCCTGGGGAGCGGCTTCCGCATCTAAGCGACCGAGAGGGGAAGAGGCGCCGGGTAATGTAGTTCTCGGGGGGGACCGGTGAATTTTGAGAATGTAAACAATGAAGGCATCACCGTCTCCATGATGATCGCCAAGCACCCTGTAAAAAGGATATTGGTTGATAGTGGCAGCTCAGCTGACATCCTTACTTATGATGCTTTTGTTCGGATGGGATTGTCTCTAGACTCTCTTCAGCCTGTGGCAACCCCTTTGGTCGGATTCACCGGAGATTCGGTAAGGGTTGAGGGTGAGATATCCTTGCCTGTGACAGCAGGGACACCACCATGCCAGAGCACAGTGATCATGAAGTTCTTGGTTGTGTGGGTCCCCTTGGCATACAACGCCATTCTCGGGCGCCCAGGCTTAAACTTATTGGATGCGGTTATCTCCACCCGACGCCTGCTGGTGCAGTTCCCTACTAGCGGAGGAGTTGGGAGATAAAAGGTGAGATCGGCTCAGTTCTGCCCTGCTATCACACGGCGTCAAGCCCCTTGGAGGCCGAGCCGGTCCCAGAAGCCCTGACCCCAGGGAGTCCGACAGGAGAGGGGAGCGGCCGAGCACCTCCCGGCCTTTCCCCTCGGGGATGATCTGGCGAGGACCGTGCGCATCGGCGGACTCCTCCCCGGAGGATCCGATCGCCTCCTAACCTTCTTGCGGGCCAACTCAGACGTTTTCGCTTGGTCAGCGTCTGACATGCCGGCATCCCTCCAGAAGTAATCACCCACAAGCTCAACATCGATCCGAAGCACCGTCCGATCCGCCAGAAGAAGAGGAGTTTCGCTCCGAGCGGAAAAAGGCCATCGATGAGGAGATCAGCAAATTGCAGTGCTAGCCACATCCGAGAAGCGCATTACCCTAGCTGGCTGGCCAATGTGGTCATGGTACGGAAGGCAAACAGGAGCTGAGAATCTGCATCGACTTCACGACCTCAACAAGGCATGTCCGAAAGACAATTTTCCCCTGCCAAGGATTAACCAGCTGGTGGATTCCACCTCCGGCCATGAGCTCCTCAGCTTTATGGATGCCTTCTCCAGATATAATCAGATAAGGATGGACCCCAGTGATGAAGAGCACACATCCTTTGTGACAGAAAAGGGGATTTATTGCTACAAAGTGATGCCTTTCGGTCTCAAGGACGTGGGGGCGACCTACCAAAAATTGATGAACAGGGTGTTTCAGGATCAGCTAGGTCGGAACATGGAAGTCTACATGGATGACATGCTGACCAAGAGCATTCACGCTTCCAATCTAGAGGAAACTTTCAGCAACCTTCGCCGCTTCCAGGTCAAGCTGAACCCAAGAAATGTACCTTCGGAGTCACGGCAGCAAGTTCCTGGGCTTTATGGTGACTCAGCGAGGGATCGAGGCAAACCCAGAGAAGATCACGCCATCCTCGACATGAGGCCACCATCCAGCAAGAAGGAGGTACAACGACTAACGGGGAGGGTGGGCTCTAAGTCGTTTCCTCCTAAATCGGCCGAGAGGTGCTTGCCCTTCTTCAAGGCCCTGCGGAAGGTAAACAGCTTCGAGTGACGGATGACTGCCAAAAAGCCTTCGATGGCCTGAAGGCATTTCTGTCTTCTCCTCGCTCCTGTCCAAGCAAGAGACGGGGAAAGTCTCTTCCTATACCTAGCTGCTTCTTCAGAGGCCGTTAGCTCAGTCTTGGTGCATCTCGATGCTGACGGAACCCAGAGGCCAGTCTATTACGTGAGCAAGGTGCTCCACGACACGAGGTCAGGTACTCCAAGACAGAAAAGATCATTTTCGCCCTGTCGTCTCCGCCCGACGCTCCGCCCATATTTTCAAGCCTATCCTATTTGGTGCTGATGGACCAGCCTCTCCGAGCCATCCTGGCCTATCCGGACACCTCAGGCCGACTCGCCAAGTGGGCCATCAAGCTAGGGAGTTCGACCTCTCCTTCCAAGCACGACCGGCTCTGAAGTCCCAAGTTCTAGCCGATTTCCTAGTTGAGTGCACTTGGACGATAAGGAAACCAGGGGGTTTCCATGGAGCGGCACGAGCCCGAGCCGAGCAACGATGGAGAAACCTGGATCCTCCATGTGGATGGCCATCAAACTCTCAAGGAAGCGGCGCCGGCCTCATTCTCGCCGGGCCGGGTGGAGAGAGAGCGGAATGCCCTGCGGTTTATATTCAAAGCCACCAACAACCAAGCCGAGTATGAAGCTTTACTGGCAGGATTAAGGCTAGCCCAGGAGTTGGGAGTAAGGCGTCTCAGAGCTTTCACCGACTCGAACTCGTCTCCAGGCAAATCAATGGAGAATACGAGGCGTGTGACCCTGCTATGACTCAATACCTGGCAAGGTTCGACTCTTGGTCTCCCCGTTAGCTTATTTCAGTATCAGTTACATTCCCCGGAGTGAGAATGCCAAGGCCGACATCCTCTCCCGTTTAGCTACCTCCGCCGACGGCATTGCACGAGACACCTACGTTGAGTACTTAGAAAGGCCCAGCATAGAAGATGGTGAGGAAGTCCTCCCGCTCACCCAAGAGCCTACATGGATGGATGCCTACGTCGCTATCTCACTATGGCACCCTCCCAGATGATCGCAATGAAGCCAAGCTGCTCAAGTGGAGGGCTTCCAAATTCGTCCTCCTAGATGGACGTCTATACCGGAGGTCGTTCTCTTACCCCTTGCTCAAGTGTGTAGGATCTGCCAATGCCGACTACATCCTTAGAGAAATCCATGAAGGCATCTGCGGAATCACCTGGGAGGCAGGTCCTTGGCCCAGAAGGCCCTTCGGCAGGGATACTTCTGGCTTACCATGAGGGAGGACGCTACCAAACTAGTTCAGAAGTGCGATGGTTGCCAGCGCCACGCATACATCCACATCAACCGTCTACACCGCTCAACCCGCTCTCAGCCCCTTGGCCCTTCGCTCAGTGGGGAATGGACATCCTTGGACCATTCCCCCCGGCCTTAGGACAGCGGAGATTCTTACTAGTAGCCATCGACTACTTCACCAAGTGGGTTGAGGTCGAGGCGCTGGCTAAGATCACCGAGTAAAGTCAAAGCCTTCTTCTGGAAGTCGATCATATGCGCTTTGGCCTACCTCACACTCTCGTCACGGACAACAGTCGCCAGTTCGAATGAAGCATTCAAGGCTTTCTGCAGCGAGCTAGGTATTCGCCATCGATTCACCTCTGTCGGCCACCCCCAGACCAACGGGGAGGCCAAGGTCATGAACCGCACCATTCTCAGGGGGCTTAGGACCAGGCTGGATGGATCCAAGGGTCGATGGGTGGAGGAGCTCCCCAGTGTGATATGGGCTTACCACACAACCCCTAGAGCCCCGACGGGCAGACTCCCTTCAGTCTCGTCTTTGGATCCGAAGCCGTCATCCCTGTTGAGATCAGACTGCCCAGTCCGTGCGTGGAGTCCTTCAATGAGGAAGACAATTCCACATTGATACGAGCCAACCTGGACTTTATCGACGAGGCACACGACCGGACAAGGCTGCGTATGGCGACCTTCCATCAGTGGGCAGCCAAATACTACAATGCTCGAGTTCGTCCCAAGGTTTTTCGCTACAGAGATCTGGTTCTAAGAAAGGCTAAAGTATTTAAGCCCGTAGAGGGGGGCAAACTGTCCCCCAACTAGGAGGGTCCTTATCGCATCGCCGAGACACTCCACCGGAGGGCATACAAGCTGAAGAGCTCGACGGACAACCCATTCTGCGTACCTAGAACGCGGATAATCTTCGCCGATATTATCAATGATGTATCCCCCAGAACACAAGCAATAAAAGAGGTCCCTTCCAACACCATAGCCAACTCTCCCTTGCATCCAAGGACCAGATCTCACAAAAGGAGCTCACCAGCATCGCAGCTAACGGGACACCACTCGGTCCGGCTTGGAGACGCCCCCGACTCGGTTCCAGTCCTAACAGCTCGTACCCAGTCGAGTCATCCCTCGGGTAGCACACAAACCCCCGAGGCAGTTCAAAAGGAGCTCACCGGCATCATGGCTAACGGGACACCACTCGGTCTAGCTTGGAGACCCCGAGTCGGTTCAAGTCTAACAGCTCCATACCCGATCGAGTCACCCCTTGGGCGGCACACAAACCCCCGAGGTGGTTCAAAAGGAGCTCATCGGCATCGCGGCTAACGGGACACCACTCGGTCCGGCTTGGAGATGCCCCCAAGTTGGTTCAAGTCCCTAACAGCTGTACCTGATCGAGTCGCCCTTGGGCAGCACACAAACCCCCGAGGCGGTTCAAAAGGAGCTCATCGGCATCACGGCTAACAGGACACCACTCGGTCCGGCTTGGAGACACCTCCTAGTCGGTTCAAGTTCCTAACAGCTTCATACCTGGTCGAGTCGCCCCTCGGCGGCACACAAACCCCCAAGGTGGTTCAAAAGGAGCTCACCGGCATTGCGGCAATAGGATACCACTCGGTCCGGCTTGGAGACGCCCCCGAGTCGGTTCAAGTCCCTAACAGCTCCATACCCAGTCGAGTCGTCCCTCGGGCAGCACACAAACCCCGAGGTGGTTCAAAAGGAGCTCATCGGCATCGCGGCTAATGGAACACCACTCGGTCCGGATTGGAGACGTCCCCGAGTCTGTTCAAGTCCCTAATAGCTCCGTACCCGGTAGAGTCACCCCTCGGGAGGCACACAAACCCCCGAGGTGGTTCTAAAAGAGCTCGTCGACCCTTGCGATCTCCAAGATCAGGCCGAGTCGGCTCAGGCCTTCCCGGTCAAGCCCCACTCGGCCCCCAGCATTTTCAAGCCGATCTTGGTGCTAAGTTGCCCTCGGATCGTTCTAAGTTCTTAGAATATTTGAGTGTAGACAAATCTCTTTTCAAATGGCCTGCGACGGCTTAAGGCATCCTAGGAAATTTCTTACGCGATCGGCTCACACTTCGAAGACACATCTCAACATTGGCCAACCTGATACAACAGTTCGGCCATTGCGTTATCAACGTGCGCAACACTCAGAGTAAAGAGGCATCTCAGAAGAAAGGCCCTCTCTCGTCAATAGGTACGGGACCCGTTTTATTGCTAGTCGCATGATGAAAACATTCAGCTCAGAGGAAAGAAGAAACGAGCAAGATAAAGGACAAAAGCGTCTTCACAAAAAGTTCTTCTTCATTGATAATGAAATTAAAATATAAAATTTGGCCCGAGGCCAGTTACAAAAAGGAAAAGAAACAAAACTTTTCAGGGCTCATTTGGGCCCGGTTCTCCCTTGTCGTCCCCCTCCTCTGTCGACTCCTCGTCAGATTCCCCGGGCCGGATTCCCTCGAGCTCGGCAATGTCGATTTTAAGAGCCGCAGACACCTTAGTCTTGCACATCTCGAAGCCCTTGACGTAAGCATCGAGGCTGGCTTCGAGGACCTCCTTCCCGAACTCCAACGAGGACTTGTAGCTGGAGACGGCCTGCCCCGCCTCAGCCTTGGCTCGCTGTGCCCTGGACTCGACCTCCCTGGCTCGGCCCTCGGCTTCTTCTGTGCGCGCATTAGCCTCGTCCGCGCAGGCCACGCCCCAGCCTTCTCATGGCCTGCATCAACCGCTGCCTTCTTCGTGGCAACGACTCTCTCCGTGGCGGCCCGAGCCTCCTCACGAGCTGCCCCGGCCTCCCTCTCGGCGCGTTGGAGCTGGTGTATTAGCTCCTCATTCTATGCCGTGGCGGCCTTCAGTCGGTCCGAGACCAGCTCCAATCTAGCCTCAGCCGCGGATGCTCGGCCACTCTCGGCCTCGGCCCGGCATTCCGCCTTCCTTATTCGGCCGCCCAGGTTCTTCTCCCGGGCCTTGGCCTCCTGATGAAGTCGAGCGAGGCTTTGGGACTGCACCACGCTCTCCTTCCTGTACCTTTCGGCCCGTACCATAGCCTTTGTGAGCGCGTCCAAAGAGTAGACCACCGCCTCACGAGGACCGATCGCACCGTTGGCCATCTGTAGCAAGGGGAACAGGTTAACCCTAAGAGATTGGAGCATCCAAAGACACGTCCAGAAACAGAGAGAGCTCAAAAGATTACCTAGACAACGGCAACCATCACCATATCTAGGAGCGCGGAGTGGCTCAACCCCGCATCTCCTCCTCGGACTCGGCAGTCCGACACCTCACAGAAGATGGGCGGCTTGTGCGGCGTCCGCCATTGAGTTGAACCTAGGGACCGGCCGCGTCGGCCCCTCCTGCGGACCTTCGACCCGAGGACTGGTCGAGTGGCGCACCAACCGCCGGGATGAGCTCTCCGGCCCATCCCTCTGCTCCCCGGTCACCTCCATCCTAGCATGGGATTTCTCGGTGATTGGCTCCCTCCCTCCAGCAGTGGGGGGAGCCCTCTCCATCTCCGGCTCGACGGCAGCTGGAGGGCTAACAGTAACTATGACCTGCCCCACCTCAGGCACGTCGGCGGTGGCAGGAGCTTCCTCCTCAAGATCCACAACCACCACGACGGCTCTAGGGGTGGCTGGAATCTCTCCCTCCTCTATCTCGGTCCCGGTCGGCCTCGGGACCACTTCTCCGGCCGGTGCTTCCTTAGCCGGCTCCCCTGTAGGCGTTGGAGCCTTAGGGACCTCAACGGCTTGGGTCGGCTCAGCCCGCTCCCTCCTTCGAGCTTTCTTCGTCGGCCTTGATGTTTCCCCGGTTGCCGGCCTCTTTGGTTCAAGGCGGCCTCAAACTCTTCGGCAGAGAACTTCATCGTTGCATCCAAAAACGAGAAGTGTTAACAATAACATATAGCAATCCTCCGGTTAAGACAGAAGGAATCAGGCGTCATGCTCACCGACCGCTGGGGCCAACTCGGCTTCTATCGGGTTCTCCTCGGACATGAGTTCCTTGTAGCCAGGGACTTGGTAGTTGGACAACTGGGTGAAGAGTTCCCTATCTCTCCCCCACAGTGGCATTATCATTGGAGCTGGTGTTCGGCTCCACCAAATTGGTCCTCACCCCCTCGACATGGGAAAATAGGAAGCAGGATTTTCATCCCCTAATCTTGGACGGAAGACCTAGGAAGAAGGCCCTACCCGGCCTGGTGGTGAAAGCCCACCAGGCCCCCTCACCTTGGCGGCGGAGTTTATAAAATGCTCGGAACAGTGATAACCCCGGCCGGGCCTCCTGAAAATAGCAAAGGATAACAAAGGCGCAGATGATCCGAATCGAGTTCGGAGTCAACTGCGCCGGCACTAGCCTATATCTATCTAAAAGATTCAGGAAAAAGGGGTGGAGAGGAAGGCGCAGCCCGCACCGGAAAAATTCCACATACAGAGTGACCCGATCAGGGTAGGTAGAGGTCACTCTATCTTTGGGCCCCGGCGCAGACAGATGAATGAAGCTGGGGACCATGTACTTGGCCCTAATGGCCTCTACGTCTTCAAGGGTTACGGTTGAGGCCACTCCGGATGGGCTTGCCGGATCAAAACTCACCGCCGGAGGTTGTCCCGGATGGTGAGAGGATATAGAAACTGCCCTAATAGGGGAGGCTGAGGCGGACAGAGGCCCAGTCACCGTTGGTCGACCGCGGATGGCGATTCCGCCCATCACGAGAACCTGACGGGCTAGGGAGGTTTGGTCTTCCCTATCAAAAGGGAAAGATTCAACTACAGGCCTTTTACCCTCCCTAATGGCATGACGGTCCATGGATAAAAGGAAAGATGAAACTAACCTGAAAATCAAAGGGGATTTGGAGACAAAAGGGCTTAAGTCGCAGAAGAACTCAGGAGAAGGAAAGCTGGAAGAAAGCAATGGCAATGTAAAAGTTTTCCTCAGGCCCTTGGGGCGCTTTTATACCCCCATCTCCAAGCGACGATAATCGAGGTCCTACCACGTGGCGCTCTCCTATTGCGCCACAAGCTGTCCGCCGAAATCTTGCCTATGCCCAAGACGTGCTGCCTCGATTTGCCCCAAGTAGCGTGATCCCCGACCAATTGCATAGCATAGAGAACGGAGAAATAATGATGGCCTTCACCTTTTTACATTCCCCCAATAAGGCTTCCTCTTCGAGGCGTCCGGCGCTAGCGTCAGCCCCCACCTACTGCATGATCGTGAAAGATTTTTGAAGCGACACTGCCTCGGGATGATGTGCCAGCTCATCAAGCTATTAAAAGCGCACTAAAGAGCAATCATTTTTTGAATTCTCGCGCCCCTCTCGCCCAAAGGGCAGCAGGCGCGTGGCCCTTTGAGCTCAGGGGCGGGGGCATTGATGTGCCTGACGTAGCCACAAGGGCAATTATGGCAAAATCAAAATTCTAAGGCGGCCCCGCCCCAGCATCTCCAAGTCGGCCGAGTCAGCTCCGACCTTCCCTAGTCGGCCCCGGCATCTCCAAGTTGGCCGAGTCGGCCCCGACCTTCCCTGGATGGCCCCGCTCGGCCCCGGCATCTCCAAGACAGCCGAGTTGGCCCAGACCTTCCCTGGTCGGCCCCGCTCAGCTCCGGCATCTCCAAGTCGGCCAAGTCGGCTCCGACCTTCCCTGGTCGGCCCCGCTCGGCCCCGGCATCTCAAAGATGGCTGAGTTGGCACCGACCTTCCCTGGTTGGCCCCGTCATCTCCAAGTCGGCCGAGTCGGCCCCAACCTTTCATGGTCGTTCCCGCTCGGCCCTGGCATCTCCAAGTTGGCCGAGTTGGCCCCGACCTTCCCTGGTCGGCCCCGCTCGACCCGGCATCTCCAAGTCGGCCGAGTCAGCCCCGACCTTCCCTGGTCGGCCCGCTCGGCCTCGGCATCTCCGAGTCGGCCAAGTCGGCCATGACCTTCTCGGGCCGGCCCCGCCCCAGCATCTGCAGGTCAGCCGAGCCAGTCCTGCTCGGCCTTGGTGCCCTTAGGAGGGTCAAGACTGCCCCAAGTTGATCCCAGAACGGTCCTGGTGGTTCACACCGCCGTCCTTCTGATGCGCGCCGCCTGGCATCCCCAGGCCCAACTACCCACTGGCCATGCCACTGATGGGACAAGACCTAACTACCTGTTAGCCCTGCTGACTGATGGGATGTAGCCCATCAACCGCTGTTTTCCCCTCTCCGATGGGACAGAACCCACCGACCAGCCCAAATTCATGCAACCACACGAACCCCGCGGATATTCCTTCCTTACGGAACTCCACGTGGTTGTGCAGGTGTCAACCCCCTATAAAAGGGTAAGTCCACTCAGAAATAAGGTACGCAAACTCATACACTCGCTACCCTAATACCCAGAAGGAGATTCCTCTCTTTCTGAGATCTTTTTTTTTCTCTCAAAGCTTGTCTGAGCTCTCCCTCAGTTGTGACCCAGGTTACTGACTTGAGCATTGAAGGGTCCCCATCGGAGCACCCCTCCGGTTCTGGGACTTTTTGCAGGCCACTCGATCAGGCGCAGGACGGTGGATTAAGCGGCTCTCTTCTCCCGATGTTTAAGACCAGTGATCAGGCATCATCAATATGCAAGTATGCCTGCTTTTTGTAAGCGAGCATCTGAAGAATAAGAAGGGAAAAAGATAAATTAAAAGTAGTATTAAAATGTTGCAAATATGAATCTTTTTCCTGCTTCTCTGATCTGTTTTCTTTTCTTCGTAGGTAGATCATTTGAGGAAGGAGAACATCTAAAAGCCAATAAAGCAGCTGCTTCTGCAGCATTTTGAGATATTCTTCTCCACTCCATGACTGATATATTTTACCCATTAGAAAATTTACTACAATTTTTTTTCCCCAATTTCATCCGAAGGAAATTAAGCTATTAGTGATAGAACTTTTAAAAATAGTGCAATTAGTGTTAAAGCTTTTTAAAAATTATTTATTATTTAGTAACTATATTTTTAAAATGATATGAGACTTTAATATTTATTTGATAATTAAATTTAAAAAAATAAAAATAAAAATAATGAAAAATATTGCATTATACTTTCAACTTAATCTATAAAAAATTATTATAAAATTATTCTAAATATTATAGCATAATATATAAATTATGATAATATTAAAATATATCATACATAGTATTATATAGTATTATGACATAATAATTAATTATTATTATATCAAATTAAAATAATATATTATTTTATTATTATTTAATATTTATATTATAATATATATTAAAATTGTGATCATTGTTACCTAATGATATAATATCACAGTTTTGTGACATATAATTATAGTAATATTACAAAACTATAACATTATGTAGTATAATAATATATTGGTGTCCTATATTACATTAGTTTATAATATTATTATATCATCTTATTTTATGCTACATATATTATAATTATAATTATATTTTTATATAATTATAATAATTATATATTATATCATATTATATTATATTATAATAGTAAATATTATTATTCTCATGCTTTAAATTTGTGACTTTTAAGTTTAATAAAAATAGCTTTGCAATATTTGGCGAGTAAAGCTTTTAAGAAGAGCTTCCAATTTTTACGTGAAGCTTTTAACAACTTTTGATGAAACTAGAAATACTTCTAAAAAAATTTACCAAATACCATAAATAACTCAAAAATATTTTAAGCCTATAAAAGTGCTTTTGGATCCCTTAAAAGCTCAACCAAATGGGATCTTATACAAGTTGACTGAGACTTAGGACCTGTTTGAATTAGTTGGTGAGAGTTAGATATATAATAGCGTATAGCTATTGACCATTAATCGTTAGGTGATAGCCCTTAGCTATATTTTAATAAAATGCATGGTTGAACTATTTGACTCCTGTTAAAGTGTTAAATGACTAATAAGGATATTTTTTAAAAATAATGCATTATTTTTTATCATTTTCTTTGCTCAATGAGTTATATAAATAAAGAAAAAAATACTAATTGATAAATAAGTAATAGTATATCCATAAATATAAATGATATAAGTAATTCATGCAAATCTAAAATATGTTAATAATATCCTAATATTAAGCTCTTACTCTCATTAAACTAGAAATAATTTTATTATGTAAGCCAAAGGTTTAGGGGAAAAAAATTCTATCGAATGGAGGAGATAGTAGAAAGTGAAACATTTTGGAAATAAAAAGAAGATAGATTTGATTGATAAGAGCATATACATCGTTATAATTTTTATTTAATTATTAAATAATTATTAAATCCAACAACTACTTTAACTAGCTGATTCCGTTAATCAACTTTTAGGAGGTCGATAGCTACCAACTAGCTGGCAAAAACCTTTAAATCAGTTGTTGGAAGCCAACAATTACTAGCTGGCTTTCAACCGCTAATCCAAATAGCCTTTTAGATTGATTTACTGATAATTACAAAAAGATAAGATTTTTTGGAAGATTTTAAATTGTGTTCTAACATCCCCTCTTAATTTATAATTTTCAGTTTGGTTTTAAACTTCTCTAGTTTCACTACAATGGCAGTTTTTGTCGGTGGTTGATCATTAGTGTTGATAGGCTTCCAATTGAATATCTCCTTTATTAACGAACTTCCTGATGAAGTGATAATATCACAGCTCACTATTGTATTGTGATCTGGCTTGATAGATAGGATTCTTTGTCATTACTGTTATTGAAATATTGTCACAAACTCTCAATAAATGATTATATAGGCTCCAAATTTTTTAGCTACAAAATAGGAAGCATTCTTCATAGTCAGATAGCTCCACAAGCTTTTTCAATTGCTGCAATATATTGGAGGATAATGCAACAGTCTTTAATTTGCTTCCTTAAATTCTTTGATGTTACGTTTGTTCCTAATGAAAAAATTAACATAGTCTAGGTACTTTTTTAGCTTGACATCTTTCTTTCTTTGTTTTTTTGTACAAAATACCAAGTTTTTGGTCCCTGAAGATAACGAAGTATTCTATTCGCCGCTGCATAATGGATTTTGCTTAGTTCAATCATAAACCTAGAAACCACACTAACAGAATGCAATGAATCCGGCCTTGTATACAAATTTTTTGAACCAACTATAAACTTTAATTAATTTGTTGAATAAATTAATGAACCAACTAAACTTTAATAAATTTTTGAATCAACCATCTCACTCCATCATTTTGCTGCGGCTTTTTATTGAGTGCCATAGGTATTGATACTGTTTTACAATTTACCATATATATGAAATTTTTTAAGACATTATCATCATAATTTCCGTGAGTGGCAAAAATCAAGTAAGGCAGCAAATATTTTTATTAGACTTCAAGGTCATATATTCAAACTACAAAAACAATAAAATTTAATATCATAATAATATAAATATAATAGAATATAATTATAATATATAATATATGATAAAAAATATAATTATTATAACTATAAAAAAAATTATTACGATTATAATATATTATGTAGCATAAAATAAAATAAAATAGTAATATTATAAAATAATACAATATAGTATACAATATAATATTTTATACTATATAATACTATAATTTTGTAATATTTCTATAATTAGATATCACAATATTATGATATTATATTATTAAATAATAATGATCATAATTTTAATAGCATACTATAATAATTTTTAATAATAGTAAAATATATATAATAATTTTATATTATAATTATTGTTATATTGTAATATTCTTTTATTTTTTTATACTATATTATCGTATGTGCGATATATTTTAATATTATTATAAAAGATAGCTTTGGGTAAATTTTAATATAATCAGCTTAGATGATTGGATTCTAAACTTAACTATATCTAATATAGTCAAATTTATCTTCTATTATAATATGATTTATTATATTATAGTATTATTAGAATAATTTTAATAATAATTTTTAATAGATTAGATAGTTGAAAGTATAATGTAATGTTTTTTATTATTTTTATTTTAAGAGTACTTTCTTAATTTAGTTATTAAACAAACATTAAAGTCTAATATCATTTTAAAAATATGTTTACTAAATAAATTTTTTTCAAAAAAAGCACAGTGAAAAGCTTTCTCTAAAAATTTTAATTTTAAAATTATACTACTATATGCTTTATTTTTAAAAGCTTTACTATCAATAACTTTATCACACATACAATTGCCTATAGTTCTTGGAACGAAGTAAGAAAAAATGTAGTAAAGTTTTTAATGGGTAAAAGTAGACAAGTCCTAGGGAGGAGAAGAGATATCCTGAAAATGTTGCAGAAACAGCAGCTCTTCTGAATTTTAGATGTTCAGTTATCCTCCCCCTAATGATCCACAAAGAAAAGAAAAAAATCAACGAAGCAGAAAAAAAATTATATTTGCAGCAGTTTAGGATTACTTTTATAATTTTATTTCCTTTCATATTTTTCGGATGTTCACTTAAAAAGCGTCACGTACGTACTCTCGTATGCCTCGACGCTTACATATCAAGTGATGTCATCCATTTTCAACTTCCCAGTGTCCTCACGTATTCTGGCGGTCCAAGACATGACCTGTAAAGTACTGAAAAAGAAAGAACCGTCCAACTCAGGTGCATGCATCAAGAGAGGGCCTTTTTCAACCTTCCAGACTGACAGCTGGCTCCAGAGGTCTGATAAGGCTTAATAGTTAATATAATGTAAAAAAAAAAACAAAAAGACTCGTCCTATTACAACATTATTATTATTATTATTATTTTATTATTATTATTATTATTATTATAAAACAATAACATGCTTCGACATTGAGACACGGCCCTTGGCACTGACTTGGGTGACTTTGATATGGTTGATAAAAGTTATATATAAATTAACGATTAAAATTATTCAGCAATAGAAGTTATTAGGATGCTTATGACTTTAACTCCTAGACGACTTCTGCCTACAAGTAGCTCAAGTCGGCCCCAATCTATAAAGACGATTTCTAAGCGATTTCAGCTCCTAGATGGCCATTGCCTATAAAGCGGCCTTAAGTCGGTCACGGTCTATAAGCGGCTCCTAGGTGGCCCCGATTTATAAGCGATCCCAAGTCGGTTCCGATCTACAACGGCTCCTAGGCAGCTCCGGCCTACAGGTAGCCCCAAGTCGGCCTCTATCTGCAGACGATTCCTAGGCAGCTCTGGCTCCTAGGCAGCCTACAAGTGGTTCCAAGTTGGCTCCGATCTACAGGTGGTTCCTAGACGGCCCCGGCTCCTAAGCAGCCCCAAGTTGGCTCCGATCTACAGGGGGCTCCTAGGCGGCCCCGGCCTATAAGCAGCCCTAAGTCGACCCCGATCTACAGGCGGTTCCTAGGCGGCCTTGGTCCTTATCTTGTCTTATCTTCGATGCTCACCTCAGCTTCTCAAGCAAGCTTCACTTTTTGACAAAGCTAGACCAACTAACCACCCTTGATTCATATAAGTCTAATAAGACAAATTACATCAGTTTCAGCACAGGCCCCAAAGGTCATCACCCATCAGGCAACATTAATGACCCTGATCAGATGAGACCCCAAAGGTCATCAGGCAACATTAATGACTCTGATCAGATGAGGCCCCAAAGGTCATAATCCATCATGAAGCTACAATTCTTCAAACCAATGAAGCCCAAAAAGTCATCAAGAAGATTTAATGACTCTGACCAAATAAGTCTCGAAAGGTGATCATCTGCCATGAAGTACCAATCACCCGGATCAGAGAGGATGAATCTGATCCCACTGGTTCTGACATTCTATCTGTAAAAGTCATAGCTCATCATGAGATTCCAATCTTATCATGTTAAATAGCGACGCATTAGCGATGCAATAAATCAGAAAATTAGAAAAATTATTTTTAATTTAGCGACGCATCAATTGCGTCACAAATAATTTAAATAAAATAATTTTTATAAAATAAATATGAGAAAAAATATTGTGACGTAACTCACTGCGTCGCAATTTTTAAAAAATTAAATATGTTAAATAGCGACGCATTAGCGACGCAATAAACCAGAAAATTAAAAAAAATTATTTTTTAATTTAGCGATGCAATAACTGCATCGCAATTATTTTAAATAAAATTAATTTTATAAAGTATAAATATGAGAAAAATAATTACGACGCAATTCAGTGCATCGCAATGTTTTTAAAAATTTTAATTATATTAAATAGCGACGCATTAGCGATGCAATAAATCAGAAAATTAGAAAATAATTTTTAATTTAGCGATGCAATAATTGCGTCGCAATTATTTAAAATAAAATAATTTTTTATAAACATAATTATGAGAAAAAAATATTACGACGCAATTCAGTGCGTCGCAATATTTTTAAAAAAATTAATTATGTTAAATAGCAACGCAATAAACCAGAAAATTAGAAAAATTATGTTTTAATTTAGCGACGCACTTATTGCATCGCAATTATTTTAAATAAAATTAATTTTTTATAATATAATTATCATATTAAAAATCATGATGCAATCCTTTGCGTCGCAATATTTTTAAAAAAATTAATTATGTTAAATAGCGATCGGTCCGAGATCGGTCGTGGCCGATCGGAATCAGGGCTTGGATCGATCGCAACCGTCGGATCGTCGCCGATCGGATCGATCGCCGCGGTCCGAGATCAGTCGTGGCCGATCGGGATCAGGGCTTGGATCAATGGCAACCATCGGATCGACGCCGATCGGTCCGATCGCCATGGTCCGAGATCAGTCGTGGATGATCGGGATCAGGGCTTGGATCGATCGCAACCATCGGATCGTCGCCGATCGGACCGATCGCCACGGTCCGAGATCGGTCGTTGCCGATCGGGATCACGGCTTGGATCAATCGCAACCGTCGGATCGTCGGCGATCGGACCGATCGCCACGGTCCGAGATCGGTCGTGGCCAATCGAGATCAGGGCTTAGATCGATCACAACCGTCGGATCGTCAGCGATCTCGGAACGATCGCAACGGTCTGGGATCGATCGTGGCCGATCGAGATCAGGGCTTGGATCGATCGCAACCGTCGGATCGTCGGCGATCGGACCGATCGCTACGGTCCGAGATCGGTCGTGGCCGATCGGGATCAGGGCTTGGATCGATCGCAACGTCGGATCGTCAGCGATATCGGACCGATCGCAACGATCCGGGATCGGTCGTGGCCGATCGGGATCAAGGCTTGGATCGATCGCAACCGTCGGATCATCGCCGATCGGACCGATCGCCACGGTCTGAGATCGGTCGTGGCCGATCGGGTTCATGGCTTCGATTGATCCCAACCGTCGGATCGTTGCCGATCTCAGACTGATTGCAACGATCCGGGATTGGTCATGGCCGATCGGGATCACGGCTTGGATCGATCGCAACCGTCAGATCGTCGCCTATCGAATCGATTGCGATGGTCCAAGATCGTTCATCGCCGACCGGATCTATCAGGGCTTGGATCGATCGCAACCGTCGGATCGTCGGCGATCGGACCGATCGCCACGGTCTGAGATCGGTCGTGGCCGATCGGGATCAGGGCTTAGATCGATCGCAACCATCGGATCGTCAGCGATCTCAGACCGATTGCAACGGTCCGGGATCGGTCGTGGCCGATCGGGATCAAGGCTTGGATCGATCGCAACCGTCGGATCATCTGCGATCAGACCGATCGCCACGGTCCTAGATCGGTCGTGGCCGATCAGGATTAGGGCTTGGATCGATCGCAACCGTCGGATCGTCAGTGATCTCGGACCGATCGCAACGGTTCGGGATCAGTCGTGGCCAATCGGGATCAGGGCTTGGATCGATCGCAACCGTCGGATCGTCGCCGATCGGACGATCGCCACGGTTCGAGATCGGTCGTGGCCGATCGGGATCATGGCTTCGATCGATCGCAACCGTCGAATTGTCGCCAATCTCGGACTGATTGCAATGGTCCGGGATCGGTCATGGCCGATCGGGATCATGGCTTGGATCGATCGCAACGGTCTGAGATCGTTCATCGCCGACCGAGATCGATCAGGTCTTGGATCGATCGCAACAGTCGGATCGTCGGCGATCGGACCGATCGCCACGGTCCGAGATCGGTCGTGGCCGATCGGGATCAGGGCTTGGATCGATCGCAACCGTCGGATCGTTGCCGATCGGACATATCGTCACGGTCCAAGATCGGTCGTAGCCGATCGGGATCACGGCTTGGATCGATCGCAACCGTCGGATCGTCAGCGATCTCGGACCGATCGCAACAGTTCGGGATCGGTCATGGCCGATTGGGATCAGGACTTGGATCGATCGCAACCGTCGAATCATCGCCGATCGGACCGATCGCCACGGTCCAAGATCGGTCGTGGTCGATCGGGATCACGGCTTCGATCGATCGCAACTGTCGGATCGTCGCTGATCTCGGACGGATTGCAACGGTCCGAGATCGGTCGTGGCCGATCGGGATGACGGCATGGATCGATCGCAACCATCGGATCATCGCCGATCGGTCCGATCGGTCGATGCAATTTCCAAGAAAATTAAAATAATTTTTTCACATAAAATAATTTTTAATATTGCGATGCATTTATTGCGTCACAATATTTTTAAAAAAATTAATTATGTTAAATAGCGATCGGTCCGAGATCGATCGTGGCCGATCGGAATCAGGGCTGGGATCGATGGCAACTGTCGGATCGAAGCCGATCGGCCCGATCGCTATGGTCCGAGATCGGTTGTGGACGATCGGATCAGGGCTTGGATCGATCGCAACCGTCAGATCGTCGCTGATTGGACCGATCGCCACGGTTCGAGATCGGTCGTGGCCGATCGGGATCACGGCTTGGATCGATCGCAACCGTCAGATTGTCGGCGATCGGACCGATCGCCACGGTCCGAGATCGGTTGTGGCGATCGGGATCATGGCTTTGATCGATCGCAACCGTCGGATCGTCAGCGATCTCGGACCGATCGCAACGGTCCGGGATCGGTCGTGGCCGATCGGGATCAGGGCTTGGATCGATTGCAACCGTCAGATCGTCGCCGATCGGACTGATCACCACGATCGAGATCGGTCGTGGCCGATCGGGATCACGGCTTCGATCGATCGCAACCGTCGGATCATCGCCGATCTCGGACTGATTGCAACGGTCCGGGATCGGTCGTGGCCGATCGAGATCACGGCTTGGATCGATCGCAACCGTCAGATCGTCGCCTATCGGATCGATCGCGATGGTCCGAGATCGTCATCGCCGACCTAGATCGATCAGGGCTTGGATCGATCGCAACCGTCGGATCATCAGCGATCTCGGACCGATCGCAATGGTCCGGGATCGGTCATGGCCGATCGAGATCAGGGCTTGGATCGATCGCACCGTCGGATCGTCGCCGATCGGATCGATCGCCACGGTCCGAGATCGGTCGTGGCCGATCGGGATCACGGCTTGGATCGATCGCAACCATCGGATCGTCGGCGATCGGATCGATCGCCACGTCGAGATCGGTCATGGCCGATCGGGATCAGGGCTTGGATCGATCGCAACCGTCGGATCGTCAACGATCTCGGACCGATCGCAACGGTCCTGGATCGATCGTGGCCGATCGAGATCAGGGTGGATCGATCGCAACCGTCGGATCATCAGCGATCTCAGACCAATCGCAACGGTCTGGGATCGGTCGTGGCCGATCGGGATCAGGGCTTGGATCGATCGCAACCGTCGGATTGTCGCCGATCGGACCGATCGCCACGGTCCGAGATCAGTCGTGGCCGATCGGGATCACTGCTTCGATCAATCGCAACCGTTGGATCATCGCCGATCTTGAACGGATTGCAACGGTCCAGGATCGATCGTGGCCGATCGGGATCACGGCTTGGATTGATCGCAATCGTCAGATCGTCGCCTATCGGATCGATCGCGATGGTCCGAGATCGTTCATCATCGACCGGGATCGATCAGGGCTTGGATCGATCACAACCGTCGGATCGTCGGCGATCGGACCGATCGCCATGGTCCGAGATCGTTCGTGGCCGATCGGGATCAGGGCTTGGATCGATCGCAACCGTCGGATCGTCGCCGATCAGACCGATCGCCATGGTTCGAGATCGATCGTGGCTGATCGGGATCACGGCTTGGATCGATCGCAACCGTCGGATCATCGGCGTTCGGATCGATCGCCATGGTCCGGGTTCGATCATGGCCGATCGGGATCACAGCTTGGATCAATCGCAACCGTCAGATCGTCGCTATCAGATCGATCACAACGGTCCGAGATCGTTCATCGCCGTCCGGGATCGATCGCAACCGTCTGATCATCGGCGATCGGACCGATCGCCATGGTCCGAGATCGGTCGTGGCCGATCGGGATCAGGGCTTGGATCGATCGCAACCGTCGGATCGTCGCCGATTTTGGATGGATTGCAACGGTCCGAGATCGGTCGTGGCCGATCGGGATCACGGCTTGGATCGATCGCAACCGTCGGATCGTCGCCGATCGATCCGATCGATCGAAGCAATTTCCAAGAAATAAAAATAATTTTCCCAGATAAAATAATTTTTAATATTGCAACGCATTTATGCGTCGCAATGTTTTTATGAAAAATAATAGTAATAAAAAAATTAAAAAAAACATTGCGATGCAATATGTGCATTGCAATTATTTTCAGAAAATATAATTTTTATCTGTTATAATTATTAAAAAAATATTGCAACGCATTAGCGACGCAGTTTCCTAAAAAATAATTTTTTTGGATAAAATAATTTTTAATATTGCGACGCATGTATTGCGTTGCAATGTTTTTTAGAAAAATAAATGTAATTAAAAAATTTTAAAAAAAACATTGCGACGCATTATTTGCGTCACAATTAATTTCAGAAAATATAAATTTTATCAGTTATAAATATTTAAAAAATATTGCGATGCATTTGCGACGTAATTTTTAGAAAATATAAATTTTATTAGTTATAATATTTAAAAATATTGCGATGCATTTGCAACGCAATTTCCTAGAAAATAAAATAATTTTCTTAGAGAAAATAATTTTTAATATTGCGATGCAATATATGCGTCGCAATTATATGCGTCGCAATTAAGAAAAATAAATGTAATAAAAAATTAAAAAAAAAATATTGTGACGCAATATATGCGTCACATTATTTTCAAAAAATATAAATTTTATCAGTTAAATTTTTTAAAAAATATTGCGACGCATTTGCGATGTAATTTCTTAGAAAATAAAAATAATTTTCCCAGAGAAAATAATTTTTAATATTGCGACGCATTTATTGCGTTGCAATGTTTTTAAGAAAAATAAATGTAATAAAAAATTAAAAAAATATTGCGACGTAATATATGCATCGCAATTATTTTCAAAAAATATAATTTTTATCAGTTATAAATTTTTAAAAAATATTGCAACGCATTTGCGACGTAATTTTCTAGAAAATAAAATAATTTTCCCAGAGAAAACAATTTTTAATATTGCGACGCATTTTGTGTCGCAATGTTTTTATGAAAAATAAATGTAATAAAAAAATTAAAAAAAAAATTTGCGATGCAATTTCCTAGAAAATAAAATTTTTCTTGCCAGACATTGGCGCCAAGTTAGCGACTCATTAGCGACGTAATTAGTTGCGTCGCTAAATTTGCATAAAATAATAAAAAGCCAAATTAGCATAGATTAGCGACACATTGTTGCATCGCTATTCCATAATAAAATTAAAAAAAAATTAGCGAGTGATAGTGACGCATAAATTGCGTCGCTAATCACCACTATTTAACGCTTGGTCGGGCCAGCCCCCCTTCCCTCTCTTCTTCTTCCTATTCCTACCCTAGCCCCGCCATCCGTCCGCTCCTCCGGCTCCCCCCATCATGTCCCCCGGCGGTAGCTCCCCCCACACCGGCGGCGTCCCCTCGCGACCGAGATAAGCCGCCCCTCCTCCTAAATTATTTTAAAAAAAATAGGTTCCAGCCACGGCCACGGCCGTGGCCGTCTTCTCCAGCCACGGCCGCTGCCGTGGCCAACCGTGGTGGCCAGGCCACCAAAAAAAAAAAATTTACAGTTTAGGGGGGTCACGGCCGTGGCCGTCTTCTCCGGCCACGGCCGCTGCCGTGGCTAACCGTGGTGGCCAGGCCACAAAAAAAAAAAATTACAGTTTGGGGGGTTTTCCCCACCCCCCCCTCGTTTCTACGGCGAGACCAAAAAAAAAAAAAAGGTAACAGCTAGGGGGCTTTTCCCCACCCCCGGCCCCTTCAATTAAAAAAAAATAACACTCATAAAAAAATAACAAAAAAATTAGATTCTATCATATTTTATTATTTTTAAAAATATTTTAAATAATTTGATGACAAATATAAAAAATATAAATATATTTTTAAAACATGGGCAACTTAATTTTTTTTAAAAAAAGTAACAGCTAGGGGGTTTTCCGCACCCCCCGGTCCCTTCAAAAAAAAATTTAACACTCATGAAAAAAAAAAAAAAAACACAAAAATTTTAGATTCTATTATATTTTATTGTTTTTAAAAATATTTTTAAATAATTTGATGATAAATATTAAAAAAATGTGACTACTAATCTAATTTTTTATTAGATTAGTTATAAATTAATTAATTTATGTCATTAGTCGGATGTTGAAAGATTATAGAAAAATTATTATGATCCAATCCTTTTGATTTTGATGATTACTAAAAGCCATTGAGTTTATTAAAGGATGTAATGAGTTTATGAAAATGAGCAACAAATTTATTTTGAACAATCAATGAGAATGCTCAAGTTTAACTTTAATCAATTTTGAAAGTGACTTTAAGCTCAATATTCAAACTTTCGAAAAGAAATGTTATAATTCATGTTTTATTCAAAAAGTTTTGGATTAGTTCTTGAATCAATTCTAAATGTTAATTTTATTGATTTCATGTCAAAACAATGAATTAAAATGAATCTGGAACGATTTTAATGTCAATCAGAAAAGTTTCTGATTTTTGATACGTTCCGGAGCCGACTCCTGAGTTTCAGAGTCGACTCCGCTCAGTGTACAGAAATGTGCATCTGTGTCGAGTCGACCCATGAAATTGTCGAGTCGACCCCTGATTCTGTCGAGCCGACTCCTGACTGTGCGAGTCGACTCCGCTCAGACACCAGAAGAGTGTTTTTCTGAGCACTTCGCGAGTCGACCCCAAGCCTTTCACGAGTCGACTCCCGACTATCAGGAGTCGACACTTTATTTTTGGCGAGTCGACCCCTAACCTTTTAAACATTTCTATTTTGGTAAGACGAGCTCGAGCCGACTCGGGAAAAGCATGAGTCGACTCCAGCAAATCTGGGCGCGATTTTACGATGACACATCAGCTCCAACGGTAAGATTTTGAATAACGGCTATTTTTCCTTGTCTCTAACGGATATATTTTTGCAGAATCTATAAATAGAGGAGCTCTTTTCAAATCAAAAAAAGAAAAAATCAAAAAGAGAGAAAAGAATATCTTTTGAAAAGAGGGAAAAACAGAGCATATTGGAAAAATCTTCTAGCTCAAAGAAGAGTGATTCAAAAGGAGTGAAATCAAGAGGAAGTTTCGTCTGCTCCTCTTCAATCCACAAAGTCAAAAGAAAATCCAAAGCATTTCAAAGATCAAATCGAAGGATTTTCAAAAGGAGAAAAAGCTTCATCTCAACTCCAAAATTCAAACGGTCAAGAATCTTGCTGAGGCTGATTCACACTTCAAGAGGAGTTAAAGAAAAGAAGGAAAGAAGCCAAGCACTACCATCTGCAATCTATCAGGCTTTTCTAACCTTTTATTATTTTGTACTTCATTTGTATATTTGCTCAAGGGGAGCATTTCTAAAAACTCTATTTTTTTGTTTGCTGATTCAATCAGTGGATTGAATCAGTGGAGGTTGATATACCTCGTTGCAAGCCGGAGTGCTTGTGTTGGGTTAGTTGTGAGCCCGTGAAAAACAACGTGTAGGGTTTTGTGCTGGTAAGCCCGAGTAAAACCAGCTGGGTTCGTTGTGACCCGGAAAAACAACAAGTTTGAGTTGTGAGCTTGGAAAACAACTCGGCTGTAATCTAGGAGATTATAGTGTGGACCCAAGTGAATCTTGGGAGTGGACGTAGGTGTTGGTTGCACCGAACCACTATAAAATTATCTTGTGTTTGCCGTGCTATATTTCTCTCTCTCTATCTCTCTTTATTAATTGCTTGTGCATTGCTTCTTAGTTAATTTCACTCACTTGCACATCTTGAGCAAATCTGTTTAAATTCTAAAAAGTCTTAAATTTTTAAGAACCCAATTCACCCCCCCCTCTTGGGTTGCCATCTGGGCCAACAATTGGTATCAGAGCAAGTGCTCATTTAGAATTTGATCTCACGATCAAGGGCTAAAGATCCTTATGGCAACACAAAGTGGTTCAAGTTTTGCTGAAGGTCATTCTACGAATAGACCTCCTTTATTTAATGGAACCAACTATTCATATTGGAAAGCTAGAATGAGAATATTCATTCAAGCTTCGGACTATGAATTGTGGGGAGTAATAATAAATGGACCTAGTACACCCACACACCTTATTGATGGCACTATTGTTCCTAAGCCCGAAAGGGATTGGAATGATAATGATAGGAGAATGGCACAACTAAATGCTAAGGCCATTAATATTTTATATTGTTCCTTAGACTCAAATGAATTCAACCGAATCTCAACATGTAATTCCGCAAAAGAAATTTGGGATAGGTTGGAAATAACACATGAAGGAACAAACCAAGTAAAAGAATCAAAGATAAATATTTTGGTTCATAAATATGAATTATTTACTATGGAACAAAATGAAACCATCACATGCATGTTCACTAGATTCACTGATATTGTGAATGGTTTAAAAAGTCTTGGAAAAGTTTATACTAACTCTGAGCTTGTTCGCAAAATCCTTAGGTCACTTCCAAGGACTTGGGAAGCCAAGGTGACCGCCATACAAGAAGCCAAAGATCTGAACATCCTACCATTGGAAGAGCTTCTTGGTTCGCTGATGACTCATGAGCTTCAAGTTAAACAACATGTCAATGAGGATGAGTCAAGAAAGAAGAAGACCATCGCCTCAAAGCTGCGGAAAAGGAAATAAGCAGCAGCGATGATGAAGAGGATGATGATGATGAGACAGCCCTCCTTGCAAGGAAATTCAAGAAATTTATGCAAAGAAGGAGGCCCTTCCACAAAAAGAGATTTGTTTCAAAAATGGAAGGAGAAAAAGAAAAGGATAAGAAAAAGGAAAAGGACAAAGAGAAAGAGCCCTTAGTATGCTATGAATGTAAAAAGCCAGGGCATTTTAGATATGACTGTCCTTTACTTAAGAAGGCCTACAAGAAAAAGAAAAAGGCCTACATGGCAACTTGGACTGATAGTGAAGAGTCTTCTTCCGAAGAAGAAGAACAAAAAGAAGTTGCTAATGTCTGCTTCATGGCCAACGACGACGACAACGACAATGAGGTAAGTACCGAAACCCCGATGATGAATTTACATTTGATGAAATGTTTGAGGCTTTCAATGAACTTATGATTGATTTTAAATCTTGAAAAAGAAGTATAAGTTTTTGAAAAATGAATATTAGCTTAGCTAAAAGTAAAAATGAATTAGCTTTAGAAGTTAAGAACTTAACTAATGAAAAAGAAGAACTTAGCAAAGAAAGAGATAATCTTAATCAAGAAATAGATTTGTTAAAATCTGAAACTAAAAACTCAACAAAAGATTTAAAAGATCAATTAGAAACTTTAGCTTTAGAAAAGAACAGCAAGTTAAAGAAAATGACTCTCTTAAGAAAGATGTTAAAAAATATAAAGACATTTGAGAAATTCACTTTAAGTTCAACTAAACTTAACATGATTTAGATAGTCAAAAAGCTGTTTTTGACAAAGCAGGTTTAGGTATAACACATTAAGGAAACAAAAATCTTTAAAGAATATTTTTGTAAAAGCCAACCAAAGTAATATAACTTGTTTAAATGTAATGAAAAAGGTCATAAATCATTTGAATGCAAAACATTAAATAATAACAACAAGTTAAATGTTAAAGCAAAGAAAATATGGGTTCCGAAAGGAACAATTTTATTGCTACTAACCATGAAGGACCCAAGAAAGCTTGGGTACCTAAACATAAAGTTTAAATTATTGCAGGAATGTCTTGTAGCCAAAAGATCAAAGAAAAAGTGGTACCTTGATAGTGGCTGCTCAAGACATATGACGGGTGACAAAGATGAATTCATCACCCTAGAAGAAAAGAAAGGTGGAGTTGTTACGTTTGGCGATAACGGTAAAGGTCAAATTATGGGCCTTGGTAAAGTCCGTATAACTCCATCTACATTTATTGATAATGTACTTTATGTTGATGGTTTGAAGCATAATCTAATAAGTATAAGCCAATTATGTGATAAAAACTTTAATGTTT
>UESW01004573.1:500075-686818 GCA_900491605.1 Calamus simplicifolius | reverse complement strand
AATTATAATTCTTTAGTGGAATGAATTGTAATTTACGTAATTGAATCCTAACCCGGGTAGGATTGGGAGATTTAATTACGTAGGAAATCCTTTTCATATTTGCCTATTGGTCCCTGTTGTAGCCCTATAAATACCCTCTCAGTTGGTTTCTTGGGTTAACAATTTTTTTGGAGAAAGAAAAATAAGAAACCCTAGGACGGCCAAGAGATCCCACCATCTTGTGAGAGCAAGAAGGTATTTTCGGGAATACGACGAAAGGCTAAAGGTTGAGGTCGAGCAATAGAATCAAAGTGATCGAAAGTTCAAATCTGAAGGTATGATCTTGTACTCATAGATTAGAACGGTAAATTTTTTTTTTTTTTGTATTACTTATATATGCTATAGCCGTGATCTTGGGGGTATTCTGCATTCCCCAACAACATGATGGATCAAAACTATTGTGATGACAAGAGCCCAAAGAGCTTCCACCAGTCACGCTGGGGGGCACCCTCAATAGGCTGCGCAATAGGAGGCCAGCTCTCTGCTCCACCATCGTCACCACTTCAAGCCAAAAAGCATGCCACCCTCGCCCTGCAAATTTGAGCATTAATAGCAGCTGTCCAAAAGCTCCAGGAGAAGTATTTCACGACCACACAGCAACTAGCAAGAGCTTTCGCTCCCTCTTTAGTTGCTGCTTAGGCCAGCCAACATTCCATTAGTGAAAAATCTCCCCACCGAGAGATTCACCACCATCAAGCTCATTAGCTCGAGCATCTTCAGGCTCAGGAGCAAGAGCATCCTCAAGAGCAACCTCAAGCTCAAGCTCATCAGCAACTTAAAGCTCAAGCCCATTAGCAAGGGCCCCAGTGCCTCCATTCCAATAACCTGATTCCCTGAGGGGCAGACCACCAGCGGGCTGATGTATCTAAATCAACAGAAGAAGGAGATAAATTCCTTCAAAGGCACTTCACAATGACAACCTCTTCCACTCGGACTGTCGTAATCCATAAGAGGCGTGCGACCCCGAGGCTATCTTCGGCCGATAGGGAGCTGATTGGCACTCCTTCCCGACTACTTTTTCTTCCTCCAAACCATCCGCATCAAGTGCCACATCATCATCATCACCTAGCACATCTTTCCGATCGGGTTCCCTCTAAGAAGCAAGGTCCTGACCTGGCTATGTGGGGAGAGGATCGAGGACGTGGTACAAGTCCCAGCCCAGTGCCATGCCATGCAAACTTAAATGATCAAGATTTAACATATGAAGGGAAGGAAGCTTAGTGCCAGCAAGAGGACAAAGAGAGGACGTTGGGTGGAGGGATCATTATGTCCTTCCTTGTACTCAATGTCAGGGATCCATTAATGCCAAAAGAGACCAACAATGCAAGTTCTCCTCCACTCTCGAATAGTCTTCTTCGCCTCTGCAAGTACCTCGATCCAGCACCAGAAAAAACTGAAGAAAGCTCTCTGTCCCGGCTCCATGCCGACCCCCAGCATCATCGAACATGACGCAAAGGCCAAAAAGCTACAAAAGCTGAGTACACTACACTTTGAGAAAAGCTTCTTTTCATTAATACTTGAAGGCATTGCAGAAAGATCGATAGCAGCGTCAGCAACAAAGACCGACTCTAGCGTCGGTATCAACTTAGCCTCAACGGCTATGTCACAGCCTTAATGGCATCGTCAAAGTCTCAATGGCTTCATCCCAACCTTGGTGGCTTCAACACTGTCTTAGTGGACAACGGCCAACCGAGCAGCCGTTTTCAGACTTCACATCAAAAGAAAAAGGCACCTGATGACTCTTAACTCTATTGTGACCCTTCGGGGTTAAAAGGCATCTGATGACTCCCAACTCTTAGATCACCCTCCAGGGTTAAAAGGCATCTGACAACTCTCAACTCTCAGGTTATCCTTCGAGGTTAAAAGGCATCTGACGACTCTCAACTCTCCGTTCATCCTTCGGGGTTAAAAGGCACCTGACGACTCTCAACTCTCAGGTCACCCTTTGGGGTTAAAAGGAACCTGACGACTTCAGCAACTCTCGGGTCACCTCTTGGGCCGACTTCAAAACCTCCGGGCCAACTGTGAAACCTCAGAGATAATTTTATATCTCAGCCTCAGTAGCTCTATCAACCTTAGTTGTTCTATCTCTTTGCCTTAACGGCATCATTACAGTCTCAACGGTTTTATTTCAGTTCCAATCGCCTTATCTCAACCTCAGTGGCATTATTGAAGCCTCAGCTGCCTTATTTCTGCTTCAGCGTCATTATTGCAACCTCAGCGTCATTATTTATATCTCAGCGGCTTTATTGTGGCCTTAATGGCATTATTTCTGCCTCAACGGCTTTATTTCTGCCTCAGCGGCATTATCTCAGCCTCAGTGGCTTTATCTCTTTGCCTCCATGGTCTTAACCTCAACAGCTTCATCATAGCTTTAACAGCTTCATCTCAGCCTCAACAGCTTCATCTCAGCCTCATCGGCTCTATCTCTTTGCCTCCATGGTCTTAGCCTCAGCGGCTTCATCACAGCCTCAACGGCCTTATCTTAGCCTTAACGGCCTTATCTCAACCTCAGCGACTTCAACTCTGCCCTAGCAGCCAATGTCCAACTGGGTAAGACCTTTGTTTAAATTATATACTTGCAACATATTGCTAGTCACTTTCAGCCATTCAAGAAGAAGCCCCAAGTCAACTCACAATAGGGAGAGGCCAACTCCTTGGCTCACAGTTGACGGGCACCCATCTTCAAATTTTATGATAAAAGTAGAAGACCCAAAGTCAACTCAAAGTCAAGAGAAACCAACTCCTTAACTCATAATTGACGGGCATCCGCTTCCATACTCTACGTCGGGAGAGGATTACTGGCTGCTCCCAGCCAATCTAAGGTAATCAATTTACCTCTAACATTACTTAAAGTCTTTGAGCAAAAAAAATCATAAGAGAGCATGCAGACATGGTCACAAGTCCACATAAGGCAGACGGAAACTATCCAAAGCTGGCATACAGAGACAAGTACAAAAGAAAGATATTACAATTCCTATATCCCTTTCGCTTGACGGATGCAAGGCATGCGGTCGCACAAACTCAGGAGTGTGAGGGGCATCTGATGGGGCCAGTAAGCCCCATGGGCAGCGGTAACCTCACCAAGGTCGGCCTCTTCCCCTCGGCCATGAACAGTGCTCGGCCATGAATAGTGCTCGGCCTCTTCCCCTCAGCCATGAACAGTGCTCGGCCTCTTCCCCTCGGCCATGAATAGTGCTCGGCCTCTTTCCCTCGCCATGAACAATGCTCGGCCATGAATAGTACTCGGCCTCTTCCCCTTGGCCATGAATAGTGCTCGGCCTCTTCCCCTCGGCCATGAACAGTGCTTGGCCATGAACAATGCTCAGCCTCTTCCCCTCAGCCATAAATAGTGCTCGGCCATGAACAGTGCTCGGCCTCTTCCCCTCGGCCATGAATAGTGCTCGGCCATGAACGGTGCTTGGCCTCTTCCCCTCGGCCATGAACGGTACTCGGCCTCTTCCCCTCGGCCATGAATAGTGCTCGGCCATGAACGGTGCTTGGCCTCTTCCCCTCGGCCATGAACGGTACTCATCCAAGGGCATGAACAGTGCAATAAACATACTCTATAATCAATACTCCATGAGAGACAGAGCCAGCTTCAACTCCAAATTTCATCTTCTGCTTCAGCGGCTACACTTTGAGGCCCATATGCCTGACTTTATTGTCCATCACTGTCTACACAGAACAGCAGAAGGGTGGCATGGGGAACACGTCTGGCAAATGCCGTAATGGTCGGCCATGCTCTGCAACAGCTGTCCAAACCAAACAGCACCTATCAACCAGCTGCAATCATCTACTCTGACGGGACACAGCCTGCAGCTCTAACAAATCACATGGAGGTCAGCTCCACTGTGCTGCCCCCATCATCAATGCTATTACAAGTGACCATGCTCCAAGCTAGTCTCACAGCCTCCAAGCCCCAAAACTGGCAGGCTCTAAGCACCAATAGAAAAGGGTAAGAGGGACCTCCGATCAGGTAACTCAACACACAACACTCCTAAATGCTCATTCTTGCTAGAGAGAACATCTCTAAGCCTCTCTTTCTTTCGAGCTTTCTCAAACTCACGGTTGTTGTTCAGAGCACTGACTTAAGCATCGAAGAGTCTTCGTCAGAATCTTTGATCCTCGGAACTTATTTTAGGCTTCCAAGTGCGAGAAGCTCGTCGAAGATCTCGGGCTCGCAAGAGAAGGCGATCGAATGCTCGCGATATTCAATGACGATGATTTGATGTCAAAAAAAATGACTCTTAAAAACTTGTACATAATTAAGTTTGATTCTAAAATTGATAACAGATAACAAATTAACTTTTAACGGTAGCGCCCCCACCCCAGCTCCACCAGCCAGCGCTGCGGCTCCTGGTGCGAACCTACCACCTCCTCCGTGGGCACGTACACCAACTCGCTCCTCCTTCCCTATCCGCTGGTGGTGGCGGCGGCGAAGGCGGTGGCACTCTGGAGGCTCTCTCTCGTGGGGTTCTCTATCCTCTGCGCCACCCCAATCTTGAACACCCACACCCCCGCCATCGATATCTCGTCTTCGACGCGCGGGGAGTCGGTGGGTGGTGGGCATGCAAGTAGAAATGCACGCGTGTTGATTTACCATTGGATGGTAGGCACGAAACAAGATTCTTTGGCACCCGGGTAAGGTTACTTGGTGACCGAAGCTACGTTGCCACGTTTTGGAACAATTGGTTATGTGGCATCCATGTCAAGTCCGGGCCTCTACGGAGTTGAGATGACCGTTCGCTGGTCCAGTCTTCGATCTGCCAGTCGGGGCGGTTGCGTTTTCGTTGCCAACCTAAAAATACATGGTGCAAACTGTTGTACATCTATTGGCATCAATTATTGCTTTAACAAAAACAAGGGCCTTTGCAAGGAGGATCCGAGAAAAAACATAATGCCATCGGAACTTTTGTACAGTGGCACTAAAATTCTAATGTAGGTGCAGTTATTCAACTTCTTGATACACGTGTATGTTGTTGGAGAGCATGGCAATTTTAAATTAGGTACATCTCAGTTTTGAAGATAATTCCTAAGGTTGCCATTTAATTTTAAGTTGTTATTGCGGCAGAATTGTCTTTTAGAATTATACTTTTAATAATTGCTCTGCACTTCATCATACTAGGCCATGGTTACTACTTTAATGGAGAGAACAGACAATCATTGAAGAGAAAATTTAGTAGCAACAAGAGATCGGCTACACCAATAGATGTAGATGGACTGGTTCATCATAATTGATTTTATATACCCCATCGAAAAACATGTTTTAAATATGAAATCTCGATTTATAATGACCCCCACCACCCTAGTTATTATGAGAAAACAAGGTGAGCTACCCTTAGTGGATTGAAAGGCCTTTCTGGCTATTTGTGTTTGCTAAAAGTTTTTATCATGAAATATTTGCTCATTCCTCTTCTTATGTGTTAGCCACAACAAATAATCAAGAAAAGATTGCAAGAAGGGGCAATGTTAAGAATAAATTTATCTATAAGCAACTCATAAGCTTAAGAAAGAGATCTGACCTAGCTAAATATAGAAAGCTTATCTCACAACTTTGAAGATTTCTTACAAAGAAAAAACAAATGATTCCATAAGCCAACAATGAAAGAGAGGGGAGATCATTTTTAAACACCTTCCATAGAATTCTTTGTTGGGTGGATATCTTCTAAAGGTTTCCACATTAAATATTCACGGGCAGTGTTGGGTAAAATTTAATAAACCTATTTCACTTCAATTTTATTGCTAAACACAGATCTTCAATGTTAGCATCTTAAGATGACCAAGCCCAGGATGTTAAACAATTTTAGCACTTAAGACACGATAGGAATCATTTGTTGAGAATACCTATGTGCCAACCCTTATTTGGGCATACAACTCTACCATTAAGTTCATACCAAATTCAATCATACATTAATTAAGAGAAATCATGAAAAACCATGTTTCAGTTGTAATTTTCATTACATAATAGTTGCATGTTTTGCACCATAAACAGACAACCACCAAGTTGCTTATCTAAATAGTGAACTTTTACTTGTGAAAAAATGAAGAGCATCTATTATATGGAATAGAAATATTGTGCGAGAAACTTTTCATTTCTAAAACGAGCAACGAGATCACCATCAAAGCATATACAACTCTCTCTACAATGCAAGCATGCACCATAGATCCTGAGTCCAGTCAAGCAAAAAATTGCTTCTCAAAATAAGGCTAAGCTGAGCTATCTTGTCTCAAACAACGAACATTCTTCTACTGATTTGGAATGCACTTATTTACTGGGTCATATTAAGTTGATGCCTACGAGCCAAAAGACCCCTAGAGTGGTGAGCAAGCTTGTAAATGCACCAATCTAATATGCCCCAAGTTATTCGTACTTTTATCTATGGATTAAGAATCAGGATGAGAGTAGGGATGGCAATGGTCCGGAATGGTCTCTATCAATCCCATCCATATTGGAAAAAACCTTCCATTTTTTATTCGTTAAGCCGTTATAGTTAACGGGACTGGGACGGGATACCCGGCCGAGCAAAGTGGGTACCCGTTTGGCCTTTATAAAAAAATAAAATTATTCGTTAAACTTATAATTTATTAAAGCTTAAAAAAATACTAATGAGAAGAGATCAGTTTGCTAGGGTTTGGCTTTGATGTTCAGGACGACTGCGTATAGAAGAGAAGAGAAAAAATCTTGTTTTACTAGGATTTTTTAGTATATATATTTATTTTAAATTTTAAATTTTAATATATTATATATATATATATATATATATGTTTAAAATTTAAATAGATTATATTAAAACTAATGGGGATGGGGACGGATAAACAGGGATAAGGTGGATGATACCATCCTGGCCATTTACCCGTTTAACCATTAAATGGGTAATTTTCTGTTGGAAAGTTTGAGAAAAGATAGTACCCGGAAGATCTTATCTATTTAAGAAGTTGCTGTGGCGTGCAGGGCACTGTCCTTAAGAGTAGATTCGCGCCTCTCGGAGATAATATCTCGGTGCAGAAGATCAGAGCACGACTACCCTCCAGGATACAACAGTAAGTCTTCTAACAGCGTGCACACACAATGTCAGAAGAGGATGAACAACTGAGATGATTTCCTTCTCTGGATAAGAACGAAGCAATCTGGACTGGATAAGGATGAGGAATGAATCTCTGGATAAGGATGGAATAGAAAGCATAAAGTTTTTAAAGAATTAAACAACGACATTGCTTCGAATATTTATAAGGAAGCAAGCGCCGGTTGAGAGCGACGAATCAATCCAACGGAATGACGATTCAGTCTAAAGGTCGATCAGCGTCAAACGGTTGGTCAAATAGAAATAAAAGACTTATCACGTACGTAGAGATGTATAAGTCAAAAGACTGGTCAAAAAGAAAAATAAAAGACTTATCCTACCGGTTGAATTCAAAAGACTTATCCTACCGGTTGAGAACGACGTATCAGATAAAAGGACTTATCAAGTCAAAAGGCTTTTGAATATTGAAATACACTAGATTTCCAACAATCCCCCACTATTTCAATATACAAAAGAAGACAAGACAAACTTTGAAGGAACTTTAAGAATGTAATGCATAAGCCATGGTGTCTATGTGACATGAACCAAGCATAGAAAAATAAGTGTAATCCATAAAAGGTTGGTGAAACTAAGTTTCTACGAACCAATCATTCTTTTATTGGATCATTGACTTATAACTCACATTTCATCTCTCAGATTTCGATTGTTCAAGTGGGTTGACATGTTTCGGCCATGCATCTACCTGGATATTCATGAGTGCTCTAGAGATCTTACCCAAGTCTCATAGGAAGCGGCCACCACCTCCATACTTAGATAGGTGGATTGTCATCAAGTATACACTGCAGTTTTGTATACCACCCAAATTAGGCTATGACATCCATTAAGAACTTAACATATTAGTTCAACCTAAACACTGTAGAATACTATCTCACACCATAGAAAGGGATTTCATAATATAAATAATTATGATAGCATACTCCAAGTTGTCCAGTGAATTGTTTTTCCATATGAACCTTCTTTCGGGATCTCCGTTCATGAAGGTTGGGTTACGATCACTTCAACTTTTGATCTGGGTATAATCCCATTTCCCTCGATGTATTGCTCACAAGCTTTTTGCTTAGAGGCTTAGTCAGAAGATCGGCCAAATTCAACTCTGACCTTACATAATCCAAGGATATTACTCCATCATTAATAAGCTGCCTCACAATATTATGTCTTAGACGTATATGTCTACTCTTCCCATTATAAATTTTTTTTTAGCTTTAGCTATGGCAGCCTGACAATCACAATGTATAGACACAGATGGAGCTGGTCTCATCCAAATGGAAAGATCTTCCAAAAGATTCCTGAGCTATTCGGCCTCAGTCCCAGCCTTCTCCAAGGCAATAAACTCGGATTCCATTGTAGACGAGCTATACATGTTTGCTTAGATGATTTCCATGACACTGCTCCTCCTCCAAGGGTAAACACATATCCGCTACTGGATTTCATCTCATTAGAGTCTGAAATCCAGTTATCATCACAATACCCTTCTAATACTGTAGGAGTCCCACAATACATTAAACCATAGTTCATGGTCCTTTCAAATATCTAAGCACTCTTTGTAATGCAATCCAATGATCCTTGTTAGGACATTGGGTATATCTGCTTAGTCTTCCTACATATAAGTAATGTCAGATCGAGTGCAGTTCATCAAATACATAAGACTACCAATAATTTGAGCATATTTGGATTGTAAGACACCATTGCTTTTATTTTTCTTAAGCTGTGAATTAGCATTATAAGGAGTGCTCACAGGCTTACAATCAAAACATGAAAACTTTTTCAAGATTTTCTCAACATAATGTTCTTGTGAAAGTATGATACTATTCGACTTCTTTACAAGTCTAATTCTAAAATCATATCTGCTTCTCCATATCTTTCATATCAAAATTCAAAGTCAAGAACATTTTGGTGCTAGTCACAATATCAAAACTAGTGCCAAATATGAGCATATCGTCCACATACAAACAAATTATAACACATTCATGATTAACAACTTTAGAATAAATATATTTATCGGCACTATTAATTTGATATCCATTTGAAACTAGCATTTTAGCAAACTTATCATGCCATTGTTTTGGTGCTTGTTTTAAGCCATACAAAGATTTAATTAATTTACAAACTTTATGCTCATTACCAGGAAGAACACAACCCTCAGGTTGATCCATATATATTTCTTCTTCTAGGTCTCCATTAAGAAATGCAGTTTTAACATCGATTTGATGAATTATCAATTTATGAATAGATGCAAGAGCAATCAAGACTCTAATAGAAGTTATTCTTGTCACAGGTGCAAAAGTATCAAAGTAGTCAATATCTTTCTTTTGAGAAAAACCTTTTACCTTGCTTTGAATTTTTCAATAGAACCATCAGGTTTTAGCTTTTTCTTAAAGATCCATTTACACCCAATAGTTTTAGCTCCAAGGGGTAAACTTACTAATTCCCATGTATGATTGCTCATGATGGATTCTATCTCATTATTTATAGCCTCTCTCCAAAATATAGCATCAGAAGATAAAATTGCTTCAGAATAGGTTTGAGGATCATTATCAACATATAAGTATAAAAATCATCTCCTAGATTGGTTTCCTTTCTGATTCTCTTGGATCTCCTTAGCTCTTGAATGTCATAAGGCTTTAAATTAGGTTCAACCACTTGTGGTCTAGAAGGTCTTTCTAAGGAGGTTTTCATAGGAAAGATATGTTTAAAAAATTCTGCATCTTTCGTCTCGACTATAGTATTAGGTTCCATGATATTATTTTCACTTTTAATCACTAAGAACCTATAGGCTGCACTATATTTATTTGCAGGACTATTTTGAACATAACCTATGAACATACAATCAAAGGTTTTAGATCATAACTTTCTCTTTTTAGGTTCAGGAAGCAAGACCTTTGCTAAACAACCCCATACTTTTAAATATTTAAAACTTGGCAAATGACCATGCCATAACTCATAGGGTGTTTTATTGGTTTTCTTATAAGGAATTCTATTTTGAATAAAACAAGCAGAAAGAAGGGCTTCCCCCACAAGTTCATGGGTGCACCAAAACTCCATTCATCATTTCTTTAAGTATTCTATTTTTCTCTCAGCCTCCATTAGATTCTGGTGAATAAGGAGGAGTAAATTCATGAATTATACCGTGTTGTGCACAATACTCATTAAAAGGAGTAGAATCATATTCTCCTCCTCTATCATATCTAAGTCTTTTTATTTTTCTTGTAATTGATTTTTAACTTCTGCCTTATATTTTAAAAATATTTCGAATGCTTCATCTTTTGATTTTAAAAGATAAACTATTGCATAACGAAAAAATCATCGATAAAAGTAATATAGTATTTCTTTCCACTTCTAGTCATATTACCTTTTAAATCTCCCAAGTCAGAATGAATTAATTCTAACAATTCAGTTTTTCTTGTAGAATAGATTTGCAACTCCTTTTGGTTAATTTAGATTCTACACATGTTTGACATTTTTCATGATCATAAGAAGTAGACATGTTATTTAGCAAACCTAATTGTTTCATTCTTTTAATTAAGAGTAATTAACATGTCCTAATCTACCATGCCAAAGATTAACAGAGTCAAGCAAGTAAGCAAAAGAAGATGATGCATTTTTATTCATAACTTCGAGTACATTTAATACAAATAGACCCTGGTTACAATATCATTTCCCAATAAAATTTACAGATTTGGTCATGACAACTTTGTCAGACTTAAACAATACTTTCACACCATTTTTTCCAAGCAAGGCCACAGAAATTAGGTTCATACGGATGTCCGGCACATGTAACACATCTCCAAGTGAAAGGACTTTTCCAGAAGTTAGTTTTAGATTGACTTTTCCTTTGCCAATCACTGAACAAGACTTTGAGTTGCCCATGAAGACTTGCTCTTCTCCTTCTGGCAGTGGGATATAGGAGGCAAACGTATTTTTATTGCCACATATATGACGAGTGGCTCCAGAATCCATCACCAGTCCTTTGTATGTGCAATAATATTGGCTCGCTAACAACTGCAGCAATCACATCTTCTCCAACCATCAAGTTAGCCTTTGGTTTGGATGGAGCATCATTAATTTTTCTGAACCTGCATTGGGCAGCATGGTGTCCTGATTTCCATAAACATAGCAAGATCCCTTTTTCTTCTTAAAATTTTGATTTTTTTGAAAATGAGGCTTCTTATCATATTTCTTGTAATGGTTTCTATGTTTGGGCTTATAGGACTTATGTTTATCCTTACTAGATCCATCCTCTATTAGATTAGCCTTACTAGTCATTTCCTTAGCCTTTTATATCTTTTCTCGGGCTCTGTTTTGCTCTTCAATCCTAATATGCACAATAACGTCTTCAAGGGACATAGACTTTCTTTTATGCTTTAAATTATTCTTATAATCTTTCCAAGATTCAGGTAATTTTTTAATTAGGGATCCAGCAATAAAAACATCAAGAAGAATAATATTTTCATTTTTAAGGTCATCTATTAGAACATGGAAAGCATGGATCTGAGATGACACATCCTTATCTTCTGATATGGTAAAGTTAAAAAGGTTTTCTATAGCAAATTTCTGAGAACCGGCATCTTCAAGAATATATTTTCTTTTAAGGCTTTCCCAAATTTCAAGGCTGATTTAATAGGATAATAAATATCAAATAGTTCATTGGATAGAGTACTAAGAATAGTATGCCTACATATTCTGTTAGCCTTTTCCCAGGTTAGAAGGTCCTCCTCTTTCTCAGGTTTAGGATTAGTCAAAACATATCCAATATTATCTACGTCTAATATTGAAAATATTTTTTCTTGCCAACATTTATAATGGGAACCAATAAATTGCTCAATCTTGGATGTATCAGGAAAGGACTTAGTAGCAGCAACCATAATAGAGTCCATATCTACTCTTAAGATTCTTGGATAAGTTTGAGAAAAGATAGTACCCGGAAGATCTTATCTATTTGAGAAGTTGATGTGGCATGCAGGGCACTGTCCTTAAGAGTAAATTCACGCCTCTCGGAGATAATATCTCGGTGCAGAAGATCAGAGCACGACTACCCTCCAGGATACAACAGCAAGTCTTCTAATAGGCGTGCACACACCAATGTCAGAAGAGGATGAACAACCGAGATGATTTCCTTCTCTTGGATAAGAACAGAAGCAATTTGGACTGGATAAGGATGAGGAATGAATCTCTGGATAAGGATGGAATAGAAAGCAAAAGTTTTTAAAGAATTAAACAACGGCATTGCTTCGAATATTTATAAGGAAGCAAGCGCCGGTTGAGAGCGACGAATCAATCCAACAGGAATGACCATTCAGTCTAAAGGTCGATCAGCGTCAAACTGTTGGTCAAATAGAAATAAAAGACTTATCACGTACGTAGAGATGTATAAGTCAAAAGACTGGTCAAAAAGAAAAATAAAAGACTTATCCTATCGGTTGAATTAAAAGACTTATCCTATTGGTTGAGAACGACGTATCAGATAAAAGGACTTATCAAGTCAAAAGGCTTTTGAATATTAAAATACACTAGATTTCCAACATTTTCGTATAGGTAATTTTTGCACTCGTTAACCCATTTAGACCAGGGATTCTGTTAGAAACGGTATTGAACGGGTAAACGGCCAAATAGAAAAAAATTGTCATCCCTAGATGAGAGAGAAAATAAAGAACTAGAAGAAAACATCAATAGCACATTTTATTAATTGCCTTTGTACCTATTTAGATCAGTTTTGTGAGAACTCATACGGGTAAGCATTTAATCTCATATTGATTATGTACTGAAATTATGAGCTCTTATATAAGAATTAGAATTCCAAACAATAACTTCTTAGCTAAGTTTTCTGGATGAGATTATTACAAATGGTATGCATCGTGTGGATTAATGGTCACTATAAACGTGTTTTGTATGTTTGTGATTGAATTTGATTATATTTCAATGTCAATATGGATGTGAGGCTGGTGAGAGTTTATTTCTTCATTGATTATATATTGTGTTAATGTTTGTCTTGATATTAACAAACTCAAGATGGACATATTTTCGTATATATGGAGAATGTGAGTCCTAGTTTATATTGAACATGTTTTCATGTATAAAAAAAATATAAGTCATAATTTGTGTACGACAATATAGATCCCCTTTTATGTAAGTATATGTAGTCTTAACCTTCAAAGTAACCCAGAGTGATATTTTGAAATACTGGAGAAGGTATATTAGATGTAAGCAAGTCTAGGGTTTTGTGTGCGAGAGTCTCCGATAAGAAAAAAATCATTACAATTTTCTATTATTTTTTCTTAATAAAATTTCTGTCATTTATACGAAGATGGATATAAGTCAATTAGACAAAACCACATAAATTTCTTTGTATGCTGTTTTTTTCCATTTTTTTCTTCCTTTTCTTTCTTGATTTCTTTTTTTCTTGCATGTATAAACATACCGAGAAGATGTTATATTGAATCAAGAAGTTTAAATAATAAATTTTTATTTATTTATTTATTTTAGGATGAAACAATGGGTTGTATGAGCTTTTCCATCAAATAAATTTGAGGCTCTAATTTCCAAGGTATTCCACTTATCTTCAACATTATGGATCATTTGAAACAAGGTGGCAATGTGAGGCAGAACATTTAGAATGGGTTAGTATTTTTGAGTTTGCGGTTGATATCATATGAGATGAAACTTGCACATGTTGAAATGTACGTCTTCTAATGTTGAGGTGAAGCAGCGGCGGTGCAGGTCAAGGAAGGAATCCATCTTGGAGCGAAACATTTAGGCCCCGTTTTATTTATGTGCTAGATCCCTCCTTTGGTAATAAAAAAAACTCAAATTAGTCATGACTAATTCTAGGATGACAGCTAGTTGGCATGGTTAAGCCTCGATTAGTCGTCGTGCTCTATCACAAAAGGAGTGATTCACATATATCACCATTTTATCGAACCTTTTAAAAATTTAAATTTTCTTTTCCATTATCTTCATGATAATTTCGAGCACCTACCATTTTTTTTTCATTATTTTTTTCCTTTGCTTTTCTTTTTTTTTTTTTCTTTTTCTTTTTTTTTCCATGAGGCTAAATTTTTCTCATGCTTAAAGATAAGATATGGATAATTAGCATATATTCTTTATAGTATAATATCGTACATATTTAGATAGTCATTATATATGCTTTTTTAAGTATAAATATATAAAAAATAAAAAATATTATTGAATATAAAAAATATAATTTATTCAAGATGGAATATATGATGAGCATTTAAATTTTAAACATCAAACAATGAGCCAACTTGCGTTCAAACGTGATATTATTTCTTACCATGAGTAGGCTCTCGAATGCTGTACCAATAGTAATCATATTTAATAAGATCCAGAGGCCAACCAGTTATTTTTTTAGGTACCATTAACAAACGTATGGGCGCGCCCATTTATGCCCATGCGCACGGTGGAATTTGAAATTAACTAGAATCCGACGATCGCCACTCCCGTCGCAAATTGATCACGTGATGCGAAACAGAATCAAATAACGCGTCGAATCGGAGGGTAGCCCGCGGGCCGGGAGCGCGATCGTCACGAGACTCACTTTCCACTGCCTTTTTTTTTTTTTAAGGCGCGTCCTGCTTCCGTCCATTACGATTTCTGGTTTCCATCTATCGCCGTCCTCGTTTCCGAAGGCCACCGCTGTCTGGTAAACCCTAATCTCCTTCATTTTTTCCCACTCGAGTTCTCTCTCGCTCCAGACGGTTCGTATTTTTTCGATCCATATATGCCATTCTTTGCTACCGATCCCGTTACAGTGCGAATCTCAGGGTTTCGGTTTTTTTTTTCAAGAAAAAAAAGGAACCCGAATGATCTAGCTGCTCCTGTCTTGGTTTTGATCGACGACCGGTTTATTTTTGAGACGATCAAATGGATTAGTAGCGTATTCGTACCTGCTGAAATCGCCCTCTACGATTCCATGATCTATTTGTAGTTTGACGTAGATGTGACGAGTGATTATTTTGTTTGGGTTTCCTTAATCTAAAATAGTTGAACCAAGTCATTTTTCTCCATTCTACTCAGTTTTAAATTATATTTTTTTATAAAATATAAAGGTTTTAATTTTTTTTATTATTTTTCTTTCAAATAGTTTTTCGTCTTTTTATATCACTTTTTCCTTCTACAAGTTTGTAATCTAGAAGTTAAAATTAAAAAAAAAATCCAAGAAATGGACAAGAACCCCAAGGGTTGAGGGGTGGGTGGGAGCATTTTCCTTATGTCCTGAATCTATATGTTTCTAGGGACCACGTAAAGAAATGTTAGGCAATGGCCAAGTACATCATGGGTGCATAATACGAAAACCATATTTCTTTACATGTATTTAATCCCATATCAATTCTGCACTAAATAGATTTTAAGTACTTCATCATTTAGCTATTGCATTTATTTTTCTCATTGTCTTCAATTAAGTTTTTTAAGTAAGGTCCTTGGTTATTATAAATAATATTGGAGTCTATCCGACCTATAGCCCATATAGACTAAAGGATTTTGTAGATAGAATTATATTATTTATGGTATGATTTGTATTTAAAATTGTGCCTTTAGCTTAGCAAGGAATGCCAGAACTTGAATAGGGGAGTATGTGAGAGCCTGTGTCAGTTATGCACACAATTTATGTGAATGATATAAACATAATATCTATTACTTTAATTTAGCTATTGCATTCTGAGTAGGACTGAAAATGAATCAAATATAGGTCAAAGATCATTATATCCATATCCATATTCATCTTAATTTTGCCAATTTGGATATAAATACTAGTATTAACTAGATGTGAAAATTCACATATAGATTTGTTTAAACTATGGATACAAGTTGGATATTGACAATATAGATATAAGTGCTTATATTAATTGGATAGTTAAACTTCATGACCATGTGATCATTATTACATGGAAAGTAAATTGAGTTAATGACATGTCAATTTCACCATTTGTTTCCCTTTAAAAGTTCATGAAAGCTATATAAGACCAAATAGGATTATGAAGAGAAAAGGATACTTGGATGTAGATTTGATTGTTGTCTATCCATATTTGTATCTATCTTTGATGGATATGGATTAATATACAAACATTTGTTCGATGCTAAAATTTCTATCCTTATATGAATAAATTCAAATATAGAAGCAGGTCCATACAAATATTATGTACTCCATATGCAGTCCTAATTCTGATTCAATAAGCAGTCATTATCAGCTTTGGAGAAAATGGTGTATTACATATGGATGTGCATGAAAAGGTTTGATGGATTATTTTTTTTTTAATGTTGCCTGCAATTGGAAGCTTGAATGTTGCAAGTCAAGCTCAATGTACTTTGCAGGGTTTTAAAAAGTGATGCATATTGCTGCATATATGTAGTCCCTTGACCACACCATATTGTCTATATGTAGCTAGTATATGCATAATACCACCATGCTATATTCCACCTACTTAATATTGTATGGTTGCATTCATGAGCCTACTTAACATTCAAGAGTCACATACACAACCCATTCCTATGTGGGTTCATGTAGATGAAGTTGGTTCAAGCTGATAATTATTCTTGATGTGGGTTTAAAGTGGGCTTGATATCAGTATTGATACTATTAAAATATTGACTATTATAGTTATTGCTATATGGTATTACATTACTAAGTCACAAGCATTAATTTTTAGTCGTTATTGTTATTGATATTGCTATCATTATTCTTGTAATTATTATATTTAATGTGTTATATTTATTTTAATATTTCACTATGCAATCACTTGACCACAATTCCTTTAAAATGGCGGTACCTTGCATGTGACTCATTGGGATTGGGAAGTAAGGTCAACAAGAAGAAAGGTAGACCAGAATAGAACTGCAGTTACTCTGTTAAGTGAAGCTAATTTTAAACATTTTGGTTTCTTATAGGCACTATTTCAACATAAACACCCGTAGTTGTTAGTAATTTGGGAGTTCAGATCATCTGAACCTCACCCGGGTTTTACTCTCAATTTTTTTGGTGGAAGGTTGCTCTTGAATTCGTGCAAAGACAATCAGCTTTTTAGTTAGAAGGATGTATGAGATCAATCCAATCTGTTCTTATTACTGCACTTTCCCTTTTATTCAGTGAGATATTTACGAAGGAAAATGAATTGAATTGTTGCGTTCCTGGTACCTCTACCTATAGGAATTGAACTCCAATACATTTCATTTCTAAATAATGATGACAATGTTTCAATATTTCTCTGTTTCCAATATTTTTCTCTCAACACTCTAGGAACCTTAAATACATTTGATATTCTTTAAGATTTGAGGTATTTACATATTCTTTCCTCACATGCTAGGAATTCAGATTAGCTAGTGATACTTTTTAGACTTGAAACAGATTTTGGTGTAAAATGTCAACTAGATCATCAATTTGGGTCACAAAGATTCACAGCATGATCGGTAAATTGCAAGGTTTTTTTAAATTATGATAAATCAGGTAACTCAGTCGGTGAATAGAGATCTAGGTTTATATCAGCTGATATAGTAAATGGGAAAATGTTGAGTGAACCCATTCTCTTTGAGTTCTTGGCCAATTTCTAGATTAAGCACTATATTTAAGTATTGATTTCAAGAATTATGATTTTTTTTAAAAAAAGGTCCTATTTAAGGAAGTAAAAAAGTGATATCAGCTGATGTCTCAGATTTTTCTATTTTGTATGAGCTGAGATAACGGGGGTTATATCAGGAGGTGCATGATACTGATACAAATCAATATTTTAGCCAATCACCTTGCAATAGAAGAAACTCGCGAGAGAGACTTGTAGCTAACTTAGCAAACCAAATTGAGGTAAAAAACAAACACCTTGAAGAACTTGAATGCAAATACAATGAAACTACTCTGTCCCTTGATAAGGATGATGGACGACAGGGACAAGTTACTACATGCATATAATGAAGGTTTGTGGTTGGGTTATTTACACTGTACTATGTTTTTTCTTTATCTTGAAAACTTTTCTCATAGCTGCATTGTTTGTCTGTTTTAATCAGCATTTCCAAATAAAAGGTTCTCTTTTTGAAAGTAGATAGCAACTTATGTCTTGATGGATGGAAGGTTCGTAGGTTTTCTGGTTATTATTTTCAGATAGCAAGTTCTACAGAAATTGCATGCTAAAGGTTCAAAATATCCAAAAACTTGAGAAAACATACCTGGAAATCAATGCTAAGGATAAAATATTTCAAGACATAAAGATACCTTTAAACTGATGCTTTTGGAAGCCTTTTAACTGTTTCCCCACGCTGGAATCTTATAAGCTAATGCAAGCCATTTATGTCAAAGTTCCTATAAAGAATAACATTTTAAGATTTTGATTAGTGAGCCCCGGTTCAATAGAGACAGGTCACTTACAGTATAGTTATAGTCTAATTGACTTGGGACCTTGATTGGGAAAGGACCCAAGGCATTCATTTCTCTCCTTTCCATTGTGCTAGAATCTTGATGAGGTATAAGTTGTGAAGTTCTCTCCTTTCCATTGCTTTGGAACCCCTACGAGAGATACATTATGAATTAGGTTTCAACTTGAGTAGCTAGAAGTAGGTAGCCGGAACATTGATTTATCAGCCCGCTGCATTAAATTTTTCTAAAGATATCAATTTCCTTTGTATTATTGAACCTGATCCATGTGTGAACTAGTTTTACATTTTATAAATTTTTATGTTGTTTTAGAAATTCAAATGATGCAGCGCACTGCTAACAAGTATTCAAAGTGCATACATGAAGAGAGAGAAAAACTGAAGGCATGGTTATATTCTGCACAAACGGAACTAGATAACTTGGCTATTCAAATTGACCATGACAAAAGGGAGCTTGATGTTGAAAAGCAAAAGGTACAATCTCCTGCTCATTTACTGTTGTCATCTTAATGACCGTGGGCTTGTCACTCTGTATGATTACCTAGTTGAACTGTAAGCTTCATATTGCAACCATCCATTTTACTGTCAAGCTATGTTGCTTTTTAGAATGTTGTGGGTCGAAGCATTGTTTCAACATGGTTAGTGCAATTTGAGTTTTACCTTTGTAGTGTATGATTTTGAGCTTTACCCTTCTGTGATTATTAATCCAAATGATTATTACCTGGTTGAACCGTAAGTGGACTTCAGTTTGCAACTGTCCTTTGCACTGTCAAGCTGTTGCTTTTTAGAATGTTGTGGATTGAAATGTTGTTTCAACTTGGTTAGTGCAGTTTGAGTTTTATCATCATATTGTATGATTCCGAGCTTTACCATTCCATGATTATTAAAGGAAAATGATACTCGGGCGGTTTTGCTATTCACCTTTCAGAGAAGAAAAACATAATAGCTAATAAGAAACATTTAAATATGGACCTTTTTCTCTTTCTAATTTTTGAGAGGTGTAGGGAGCCCCACCCAGTATCTCACCTGTCATATAAATATGTGGGAAGAACCCCTCACACACCTCCCCCCCCCCCGGCGCGCCGCCCCTTAATTTTAATTGCTTGGGGCCAGATCTTGAAGATATGACTCTTAGACGCTCAAACCTATGACCTCCCATTTACAAAAGGGTATGAGCATTACTCTGAGGTCATCACATGTGAGCAACAAATGTTTAAGCACCTTTAAAATCAATATCCGTTAAAGGTTTTAGAGAACAACTTTAAAGGTGATCTTTTGGTAATTATAGTGTCAAAATCTTGATTCACAACACAACATAATGTTTCATGACCTTTTCTTTTAAAGTATTTTACAGACTGAAAATGTTGAGTAGCTGGTGAATAGATCCAGATAGCATACTTTACTTTATGCCTCTAAGGTAGCATGCAAATTTGGCAATCCTGGTTTTATAGCCATGTCAGGGCAGCTGGGTACTAGTATAAAGCTAGCAAATTCTAGACTGTATAATGCATATATATCATATAAGGCAAGTTGGAGAACTTATATATGCGTTTATCATTGTGGTTTTTCCATTTTTTTTCCTCTTAAGAAGGGAGGGTTGTTCATGTAAAACTTGTAAGGAGATCACAAAAGCTTTTCTAACTAAAATTCTGTTTCCGCTGCACAAGCTTGGTCTGTGAAGATATTTATTTGAATTATTAGCTCTCCCTGCAGCTTGCAATGAAATATAGTTCTTTTCAGCTGGCTAGTATGAAGAAGAAAGAGGTTGATGAAAATGTGCTGAGATTTGTTTCAGAACAGAAGGTTTGTTACTGTAATCTTGCTACTCTTTATTCGAAAGTCTTCTATGGCTATAAAGAAGGTCATTTTGAAGCTTTTGTCTGACTGAAATGAAATTCCACAGATAGAAAAAGAGGCTGCTTTCAAAAACATACTCCAGGTGGAAAAGCAATTGGATGTAAAGCAAAAGCTTGAGTTGGAAATGCAAGAGCTGAGAGGGCAACTACAGGTAATGAAGCACTTGGGTAGCGACGAAGTGGAAGACTCAAGAGTAGAGAAACTGTTGGAAGAGATGAGAGACGAACTGACAGAAATGATTGAAAAAATGAAAGATTTGAGACGGAAACTACATGTAATAAATTACATGAGTGGCGACGAAGAGCTTATGAGCTATGAAGAGCTGCAGGAAGCTCGTCATGAGTTGATAAATGTATGGGATCTTTACCTGTACATAACTTCCTATAATTTATACTCCCAATAGTACATCTATGTAACAATATATGTGATATTTAATTTGCTGGTTTCTTCTATAACATGATGATAGTATCAAGCCATGTCTGGCACAGGGCTTCGGAGAAATGTTAAGTGACCACACTTTGATTGGAATCAAGAGAATGGGTGAGCTGGACCCAAAACCATTTCAAATGGCCTGCAAGCGGAGCTTCTCAGAAGAAGATGCAGATGCTAATGGTGCAATGCTCTGCTCCAAGTGGCAAGACGAACTAGGAGATCCAAAATGGCATCCGATTAAGATTACTATAGTTGATGGAAAGACTAAGGTAGGGGATTATCTTGTTACCATTACAGCAATTGCTCATATATGCTTTACTGCTTTATATTTTCATAGTACTATTGTGTGCATGCATGCCAGGATGGGGGAAAACTGTAATGGGCTTTTATCTCAGAATCTGGAAAGTGAAGCATATTTGTATGTGCAAATTGAAAATCATTGGTCTTCTGAATTTGACCTACTATTTCAGAACTCTCTCTCTCTCTCTCTCTCTCTCTCTCTCTCTTTACTATCTAGTGCAAATAACGAACTGGTGGTGTAGAGTTATTCTGAAAAGAAATTCTGCTAGATTGCTTAGATTTCCTGAATTCTTTTGTGAACTATCTTCTTATCAAGAAATTCCATTTAATTTGTCTGTCATTGGAGTGGTATTTTGATACCCATTTTGAGTGATGAAAATATTGATGCTATGATGCAGGAAGTCATCCAAGAGGATGATGAGAAATTGCAAGCATTGATGAAGGAAATGGGTAATGAGGTATACGAGGCTGTCACCTCTGCATTGCTGGAGATGAATGAGTATAATCCCAGTGGCAGATATATTGTTCCAGAACTCTGGAACTTCAAGGAGGACCGAAAAGCAACACTGAAAGAGGTCATTAAGTACATAGTGAAGCAGATGAAGCCCCTGAAGCGAAAAAGACGAAGGCACATATTTTGAGCTTATACTTTTAATATGCTGTTCATTCCCTGCTTTTGAGGTAAGAAAAGCATGTTCTCCATGTTCGAACTTATAAGAAGGAAAACTTCATTTGACAAAATTTTAGAGATTGTGAATTTCTTTCGTACTTCTTTGGCAGCCAATGCTAGAAAACATACACTTAAAGAGAAGGTTCTGTCTGGGTTTTGATGCATTGGATTATGAATGCTTTTAATTGATGTTACACTGGTAGCCAGAATATTTCTGAGAGTTCATTCCTTATCTTTCTGTATTTCTAGTTGTGTTTTGTGACTTAATTCATATTGTTTCCTGGTATTTTGAGGATTGGGACAATTTGAAGGTGCGGGGGTGTTCTTGTTCTAGCCATCTTTGATGACTTATAGGAGGCCCTTATGTACTGGAAAGTTTGATGAGGGCAGCATGGATGGGAAGGGCAACCCTTCTCATAGGGGATTGGATGCAACAAGCTGGGTTCCATATCTCGAAATTTTCAGAGTATGATGCTTTTCCATGCTGTTTACTGTTTATTGGAATATGATTTAACTGGGATCCTTTATTTATTGGAATATGATTTAACTGGATCCTTTATGGGCATGGGGAAAATACTTCTCAGGGCTGTCAGCCACGACTGCTCATGGGAGCAAGAAGTTGCTTCGCCATTTTCTTATGCATATAAAGTAGTCAATTGACAGGTCAATCAATCTTGGACTTGTATCTCATATATTGCTGAGTTAACGCTTTTGCTCCTCCAGTTGGAACGAACCATTTACAGTAGTATTGCATTTATGCTGTGTTAAGGGGGACTGGCTGATTTAACGACAATGCATTTTTGATTTGTTGAAATCATAAGTTCCAAAACCTAAATTCTGTTATTAGGGAAGAGATACGGTGGTGCGCTGCTCTTGTTATGTGCTCTCTATTAGCTTTCGTGTTACAGAAATTGAGGTTAAACCTCCTTTTCTCCATCTTTCGCTTCATTTTGATAATGTCGAAATGCCTAATTACGCCCTTCACTCAACCTGTGTCACGACCTGATGGTGTTGGCTGGGTGGTTCGAGTCTAGTTTCCTAAGCGTTTATATATATATATATATATATATATATATATATATATATATATATACTTAACAAGAAACAGGAATTACAGTGGGGCAAATATTAATCCACAAGCATCAGAGATAGTCTAGGATGAAAATTAAAAAATTATGAAAAACTACTTTCTTATCACTGCAAAACTAGCAATGAAGCTGGCCATCTGATTTGCTTCTCTGCATACATGTAAACAATGATATTTTGGACGAAAATTGACATCTTTATCACGAATCCAAAAAACCACCATCGCCAAATCACCTTTCAAGATCATTTTGTTTGTTGAAAATAGAAAATTGCCACATGAAATCCATATTATGCCCCAGTTAATTCAGCCACTATAGCTGATGAAGTCTGTAAATGAATGGTCAATGCAAACAAAATACATTCACTGTGATCTTGAGTAACTGCTAAGGCGCCAGTGGAATCAGAATGCAAAAAAAAAAAACTACGGAACGGTCATGCGGCCAGTTCAAAAAATAACTCTACTAAAAAGAAAAAAGAAAAAACTTCTTAGATACTTAAATAATCAATAGTCTAAGGGAAAAGCAACATAATATGCAAAATGTAAGGAAATTAGGAGGTCAAACTGATTGACCATTGTAAGTGTCACTGACAATATATTGTAAGGCTTTGTGAAACCCCAAAGCAGATTTCAATTATTACCATCCAAAATAATAATGGTGAAATGAACAGAAAAAACGATAGTTCAGATTTGCAGGCCACGCCACAATCAAGGGAAAGCAGGTAAAATAAGATTATTCTATCACAAAAATAATCATTTTAATAATATATAAAATATCACCCACCATAATGGTCCTTTGGCAAGTAAACATCCCTCACCGGCCCGAATCTTTCAAATGGAGCACGAAGGTCTTCAGGCTTGCAAACCAAAGATAAAGACGAAAGAACAAGCTACGTAAATTACTCTATAAATAAATCACTCAAGTATAGACTCCAAAAATAGCACCATATATTTTCCTCGTTACATAAATCTGCTTCCCTCAACGGACATTGTTTACCAAAAAATAAATCAACAAAATTTGCGGTCATAGTACCATACCCAAAACAAGAAATCATTGCCAACAATTTTGGGGAATGTTGCGGACCAAGAGACTCTTGTTGTTCTGTTCCCTACGAACACTGTACCCACCATATCCCTTTTTGGTGGGCTTCTCCTTCTACCACCATATCCCCTCCTGGGAGGACTATAGTAGGGTGGATTGTACCTCCTCATGATGGAGCAACTATACTAAGACAAACCAAAATTCAATCTTGAATAATCACATATTTATAATCGAGGACAGCATATAGAACTCATGCAATTTAATTATTTAGCCCCTAATTCAAATGGAATACCTAGAGAGAGCAAAGATGGAAGAACTTTTGGGAATTGTATCCTAAAGCCAATCATTTGATGATTGTGCTAATGTAAATTGTTTATAAATTGATATATTAATAAAAGTTATTTGACAGTTTATTCATTACAAGAACATCTTCTTAAAACTCCTAATAGTAATAAGCCCTCAGGATATTCCTTCAATTAAAGGAGGATTTATCTTTGAAGGTCCTTAAAAGAGTTCGCGACCAAATGATATACTATGACAGGGCTATAGTACTATCAATTATAGGACGTTGTATATCATATTTGTTGGTTGTCCTCTTAACCAAGGAGTGTAGAGACACTGGTATGACATACAGGTGAAAGTGTAGGAGTACATTTCATCGAACGTGACTCATTTTCGGATACTCTACTGTCAAGAGTTAATCCGAGAAGATATAGGTATAAGTATCCTTCAGACCTGAAGATCACAACCAATGGCTTACAAGCAACTCATTGTACTTAGGTGCCGGACCACCTGGATTTCTAATCCAGCTACGAAAGGTTACTGGGTGCAGCCAAGTACTTGTGGTAGTCAGTTGTGGATTAAGATGGAATTTGACCTATCCCGTTAAAAGAGAAATGCTTGTGTTTCAATTTAGCAAGACCTTGGCCAAGGCACTTCATGTGAAAGTCACATGATCACTAAAATTGAAATCACTTTATGGATTTGCTATTTAGAGTTGATAGGCTCTTAAGCCATCCTTAGCATTTGTGTCAAGAGGATGAATTATACGGTAACTGTTTCTTAGGGTTCTTGGAGTTTGCTCGGTAACTCTTCGACCTATTCGGACGTCGGGTTCATTGCTAGATGGGCACATCGATTAGTATAGAAAGTTGTTTTTATGCTACCGGCTTAGGTTCGAACCTTGAGAGTCACACGCATAGAAGTTTCCTAGGATAATCTGTTTGCTGATCAACGATTGAGAATCGTATATGATTTAATTAATCAATTTGATTGATTGAATTATCTCAATTGGGTTAAGTACAATGAATAAGATTCAATTTGGTTTAAGTCTATTAGAAGGACTAGTCAATTTCAAATATTGATTTGAAATTAGACTTGATTTGGATTTAAATAGATTCAGGACTAGCCAAATTTGATTTGGGCTAGGACCATGATCTGTGAGTTCGGTCCAATAAATTTAGATTAGCTTAAACAAAAAACTAAACTCAAACCTCTCGCATAAGTCTGAGAGATTAAATTCACATATAGAATTTAATGTCTTGCATTAATCTTCTCCAAACAATTCCGTCGGAATTCTAAAGTGTTAGAATTTATATGGAATAAATGTGCCTCTTTGAATCAACCAGGCGATGGAATTCTGAGTGTTAGAATTCATGTCTTCTTGGTTCGACGACTCTTTGGTTTTTACCTAACGTCAGAATTAACCAAGCGCTACGGTTCCATGACTCTTTGGTTTTCACCAAACGTCGGAATTAACCAAGCTCTACGGTTCGGTGTCTCTTTGGTTTTTGTCGAGCAGCAGAATTCTAAATGTTAGCATTCAATGGGCTGGCTAAAAAGAGACTATAAATAGAGGGCATCCCTCACCAGATTAGACAGAAGAGAAAAAAATACACGATATGTCGTGAATTGATTTTCTAAAGAATTAGAATAGAAAATCCTGGTGATTCTGGTGCTAATGGAAGTGTGGAGGATCCTAGAAGAAGAATTCAAGTGGGAGGATTCAAGATCAGCAAAGTCATTTTCCGCGAGCTAGTACTCCCGGGAATCTGATCATTCGGGGCTTCGCGTGGACGATACTAGAGGCCGGATGATTGAACGGCTGCAGAGCATAAAAGGATTTACCAATTGCCTTTAAGGTAAGTGATATGATCCCTAGATCTTAAGGCATGCTTCAAGATAAGAAGTATGACTTCTTACCTTGAAGATCAATACATGATCTTGATAGTTTTATTTATATGCATATTTTGGATTAATCGATCCTATATACAAGGCAAAGATATGATCTTGATGCATGTTAGATAGATTAGTATGTAATCTTTAAATTTCTGCACTGATAATTATTATCAATTTTTAAAATATGCATGCCTCGGGGATTATTTCTCCCTACAAATGGTATCAGAGCGATGGTTTCGTATTGATCTAATTTATTGCATATAAATTAATGCTCCTATTAATTGTGTAATCAAGGCTAAAATAAATCATAGGTCGGTCATAGATGGATTGAAAATCCAAATTACCCATTCAACGAGGTATTCTGTGACATATTGTCGTGATAATTTAAATTGATCTTTGGCTTCAAAATACTGATTATACACACTCTCAAAATATGTTTTATATTTGATACATGTTGATGTTGTATAAAAACATGATATTTGCATGTTTAGTATAAAACATAGATATGATATATGATGGCATGATGTCTATATTATGAAACATACAAATATTTATGAGAGTCTAATTTGAATATCAAATGTTAATTCATAATCTCTTTAGATATGATCTAAATATAGGAATTATGAGTAGTAACATAATACATGTGATGCGTGATTGAAATATATGACATGTAAACATGAAATATATTTAATCCTTTGGGTTAGCTAAATCGGGTCCATAAAGGGTTAGACCCTAAGGTTTAAATCAACTGGACTGTAAGAGTATTTGATCAAATCTAATTAGATTAGGTTAAGAATGCTCTAAATCAAACAATAGTTGTAGTTGATCACGTCCTTCTCTTTGATTAAACCAAATGGAAGTAGATTAGGCTCCGTGGTTGAGCATGAATCTCTTAGATGGTCAAATCAGAATTGGTTAACCATATGATGTCAAGGTGAGTTGGCAAGTTGCTCTAGGATCAATGATCGAATGGTTTTTAATTGGAAGCTACTCATATTGATGCGTCTTTAACGAGTTAATGGCATATCCCTCCCATCGATCTCACTCACCTGGTCAATATGGTGAACATTTATGATTCAGATCATTTACCTGATTCGGGTTGACCCATGCCTGTAAAGAAATCAGTCTGACTGATTTAGGTGCCACTTAACCTGACTTAATCTTGTTTCATTCTACCGATTTCATATTATTAAAATTTTTGAAAATTATTAGGTCCTTAAAATAAAATAGTTATATGATAACTAGATCATAGCCTCCCATTAAGGTGAGTGATAATGAGTCCGATGTCTTGATAATCATTGGAGGCACTCCATGCCTGGTGCTTGTCAACCATCAGAATTATCATTCATTATATGATAAGTCAGCGTAACTATTAAATAAATAGTCAGGTGAGCCGAGGTTCACTCGGGCTTGGTTGTTTATTGATAGGTTACACTGATTATATCATTTAATGGTTGGACCTAACCAGAACTTTCAGTGGAGGCACTCCATGCCTGCTAAAGAGGTACATGGGGCAAAACTGAACACTAAGAATTGTTTGGGGAAACAATTGGTTTTGAACCTACTCGTAAATGCATATGGGTTAGCCAAGCTTCACTTGGGCCTGTATGTAATTTATGTAGATCTTAGTGCCCGCTAAAGAATTAAGAATAATTCTTCGAATTGAGGTGTAGAGGCTGCCAATTTGAACAAAATAGTGAGAGAATCTTTAGACTAAAGTCCAAGTCTTTAGACTGAATCAATTTATATACTAATAAACTTTAGTTTTTCTTTATGCAGAACATGGCCACTAATTTATCATTAAGGTCCCAATTGGATAGTGACAAGTTGAATGGTTCCAATTTCAATAGCTGGTTCAGAAAACTTAAGATCGTCCTTGAGCATGAGAGGATTCTATATATTCTGAATAATCCTGCACCAAAGATACCTGATGCAAACACCCAAAGTTTTGAGAGAGACACTTATCAGAAGTGGCTCAATGATAGAACTAGCATGTGTTGTATCATGCTAGCAGCAATGAACGATGAATTCGGTTGCCGGTTCGAGAATGCTCAGCCAGAAGAAATCATTCAAGCGTTGAATGAATCTTTCGGCACACCCGATGATGTTGAAAGGCACAAGACTAGTTGTGCTATTTTCAATGCTCGAATGAGGGATGGATCTCCTGTCACTGATCATGTATTGTACATGATCGAGAAGATAGAACTCCTAAGCAAGCTCGGCTTTCCCTTACCTGAGCAGTTGGGAAAAGATGTGATCCTGAATTCTTTGCCTCCATCCTTCCGACCTTTCCTTACTCATTTTTGAATGACAAAGCCTGCAGTCAACTACCATGGTTTGTTGGGGTTGTTACAGAACTTTTAGAAGGATAACTAGCTCTCTAAGGGTTTGGTTAATGTGGTTGAAGGATCTAAGGTAGGGCGTAAACCCTTTGAAAATGGAGAAAAAAAAGAATAATAAAAAGGTGCAACATGCTAGGACATCTATAAGGGGTCAGATGCAGAAGAAGAAAGTTATAAAAGTCAAGCTGAATGCTTTTACTGCAAGATGCAAGGGCACTGGAAGAGGAATTGTCCTCTTTACATTGCAACACTTGATCAAAACAGGCCAAAGAAGAAAAAGGAGCAAGATGTTGCTCAACAAGGTATTTATATGATAACACCTTGTAATTTTTATGTATATGATAATCAGACCTGGGTATTAGATACCGGGAGTCCTTTTAACATTTGCAATTCATTGCAGGGACTACAGGTCACAAGAAGATTTGAGGACAATAAAAGATTCCTTAATGTCGGCGATGGAAGATTAGTTCCAGTTCTGGCATTAGGAGTTCTTGAAATAGTTTTCAATAGAAATATCATTGTACTAAATGATTGTCATTTTTGCCCAACGTTCTTGTTGAACGTAATTTCTATAGGCCTTCTGGCCAAAAGTCATTATGAAATTTCAATAAAGGATGTTACTTTGAATATCATTATGAATGGAGTCACTGTAATGACTGAGCATTTATCTAATGGCATTTATATATTATCACAGTCTGTGAATGTAGTGTACCAATCAAGTAAGCGCCCTAGAATAACTGATGTCACATATATTTATCTTTGGCACCATCGGCTGGGTCATATCAATAAGAACAGATTAAACAGTTAACTCAGGAGGGCATCCTTCGAGTTGATGATTGTGAATCATTAACTACCTGTGAATCCTATCTTCTTGGTAAAATGACCAAGTCATCTTTTACTGAAAAAGGTGAAAGAGCCAAAGAGCTATTGGGTCTAGTACATACTGATGTATGTGGACCAATGAGCGCTTGTGCCAAAGGTGGATACTGCTACTTCATTACTTTTACAGACGACCTTTCTAGGTTCGGTTATGTCTATCTTATGCGACATAAATCTGAATCATTTGAAATGTTCAAACTATATCATAAAGAAGTAGAAAAACAAACAGGAAAATATATTAAGACCCTTTGATCAGATCGAGGAGGCGAATACCTTTCCAATGAATTTGTGACATATTTAAGAGAGAATGAGATTCTCTCCCAATGGACTCCTCTTGAAACACCGCAGCATAACGGTGTGTCAGAAAGAAGGAATCAAACTCTGTTAGATATGGTTCGGTCCATGATGGGTTTTGCAAGCTTGCTAATATCATTTTGGGGATACGCATTAGAATCAGCTTGTCATATTCTTAATAAGATTCCAAGTAAGTCTATTTCTAAAACTCCACATGAGATGTGGTATGGACATAAATCGGTTATCACCTATCTGAGAGTCTGGGGGTGTCCGGCTTATGTGAAACGTGCAAAATCAAACAAATTTGAACCCAAATCTGACAAATGTTTTTTCATCGACTATCCAAAGAAACCAAAGGATATTACTTTTACAATACTGAAGAATAAAAGTTGTTCATTAGTAATAGAGCAGTTTTTCTTGAAAAGGAGTTCCTTAGTGAAGGAACAAATAGCTCTAATATTGAACTTGAGGAAGTTCATCAAGTAGAAAGAACAACACAAACTAGTGAACCCCTAGAATCTGAGTTGATTAGATCAAACTCCAAACCCATTTTAGATGCACCATTAAGGCGATCTGGTAGAGTACCATATCAACCGAACAAATACTTAGGTTTCTTGGTCTAGAACGATGATCCTGTTGAACTCGATGAGAACAACGAGGATCCGATCACCTATACGGATTACTCTAATAAATGGCTTGATGCCATAAAATCGAACTTGATTCCATGAAGGACAATAATATATGGACATTAGTTGACCCATCCGAAGGGATAAAACCCATAGGGTGTAAGTGGGTTTTCAAGAGGAAAAGAGGCTTAGATGGAAAGGTAGAGACCTATAAAGCACGTCTGGTTGCCAAGGGGTATCGTCAACGTTATGGTATTGACTATGACGAAACGTTTTCTCCTGTGGCAATGCTGAAATCTATTCGGATTATGCTAGCTATAGCAGCACACTTCGATTATGAGATTTGGCAGATGGATGTTAAAACTGCTTTTCTAAATGGTGATTTAGAAGAACAGGTGTATATGATACATCCTAAAGGTTTTATATCTGAAGATGAGTCTAAAGTGTGCAGGCTACAGAAGTCTCTTTATGGACTTAAGCAAGCATCTAGGAGTTGGAACATACGATTTGATAAAGTGATCAAATCTTATGGCTTTATTAAAAATAAAGAAGAACCTTGCATTTATAAATGGGCTAACGATTCGTTATTGTATTTCTTGTATTATATGTGGATGATATTCTCTTAATCGGGAATGATATCCCTGCATTACAAGGAATAAAGACATGGTTATCATCACAATTCTCCATGAAAGATCTGGAAGAAGCATCATACATCCTAGGGATGAAGATCTATAGATATAGATCTAAGAGGATGCTTGGTTTATCCCAATCTACGTACATTGACACAGTGCTAAAGAGGTTTAGCATAGAGAATTCCAAGAAAGGCTATCTTCCGATAGGCCATGGAATTCATCTTTCTAAGAAGGATTGTCCGACAACTCCTAATGAAAGAGAACGTATGAGTCGAATTCCATATGCTTTGGCAGTGGGATCGATTATGTACACCATGATATGTACAAGACCAGATGTGGCATACTCACTAGGAGTAGTGAGTAGATACCAATCTGATCCAGGAGAAAAATACTGGCAAGTTGTTAAGACAATCCTTAAGTATTTGAGAAATACTAAGGACCAGTGGTTAGTCTATGGAGAGTCTGATTGAAACTTGTTGGATATACTGATTCCAGTTTCCAATCAGATCATGATGATAGCAAAAGTGTATCGGGTTTCGTGTTTATCCTGAATGGTGGAGCTATTTGCTAAAAAGTTCCAAGCAACATACAATGGCAGATTCGGTGTGCGAGGCAGAGTACATCGCTGCATCAAATGCTGCGAAAGAAGCTGTGTGGCTGCGAAAGTTCATCTCCGAGCTTGAGTGACACCTTCCATAGATGGACCAGTCCTGTTGTACAGTGACAGCACTGGTGCCATAGCTCAAGCAAAGGAACCAAGAGCACATCAGTGCACCAAGCACATACTGCACCGGTTTCATCTTATTTGAGAGATTGTAGATCGAGGTGACATAAATCTTCAGAAGATTGATAGAAAGGAAAACCTAGGTGACCCATTTACTAAAGCACTCAGCATCAAGGAGTTTGACAACTATAAGTTGAAGATGGGTATTAGATACTGTAATGAGTGGCTTTAGGCTAAGTGGGAGTTTGTTGGGAATTGTATCCTAAAGCCAATCATTTGATGATTGTGCTAATGTAAATTGTATATAAAATAATATATTAATAAAGTTATTTATAGTTTATTCATTACAAGAACATCTTCTTAAAACTCCTAATAGTAATGAAGCTCTCAGGATCTTCCTTCACGATAAAGGAGGATTTATCTTTGAAGGTCCTTAAAAGAGTTCGCGACCAAATGATATACTATGACAGGGCCATAGTACTATCAATTATAGGACGTTGTATATCATATTTGTTGGTTGTCCTCTTAACCAAGGAGTGTAGAGACACTGGTATGACATACAGGTGAAAGTGTAGGAGTATATTTCACCGAACGTGACTCATTTCCGGATACTCTACTGTCAAGAGTTAATCCGAGAAGATATAGGTATAAGTATCCTTCAGACCTAAAGATCATAACCAGTGGCTTACAAGCAACTCATTGTACTTAGGTGCCAGACCACCTAGATTTCTAATCCAGCTACGAAAGGTTACTGGGTGCAGTCAAGTACTTGTGGTAGTCAGTTATGGATCAAGATAGAATTTGACCTATCCCGTTAAAAGAGAAATGCTTGTGTTTCAATTTAGCAAGACCTTGGCCAAGGCACTTCATGTGAAAGTCACACGATCACTAAAATTGAAATCACTTTATGGATTTGCTATTTAGAGTTGACAGGCTCTTAAGCCATCCTTAGCATTTGTGGTCAAAAAGATGAATTATACGGTAACTGTTTCTTAGGGTTCTTGGAGTTTGCTCGGCAACTCTTCGACTTATCCGGATGTCGGGTTCCATTGCTAAATGGGCACATCGATTAGTATAGAAAATTGTTTCTATGCTACCGACTTAGGTTCGAACCTAGAGAGTCACACGCATAGAAGTTTCCTAGGATGATCTGTTTGCTGATCAATGATTGAGAATCGTATATGATTTAATTAATCAATTTGATTGATTGAATTATCTCAATTGGGTTAAATACAATTGAATAAGATTAAATTTGGTTTAAGTCTATTAGAAGGACTAGTCAATTTCAAATATTGATTTGAAATTAGATTTGATTTGGATTTAAATAGATTCAGGACTAGCCAAATTTGATTTGGGCTAGGACCATGATCTATGTGGGTTTGGTCCAATAAATTCAGATTAGCTTAAACCAAAAACTAAACCCAAACCTCTCGCATAAGTCTGAGAGATTAAATTCACATATAGAATTTAATGTCTTGCATTAATCTTCTCCAAACAATTCCGTCGGAATTCTAAAGTGTTAGAATTTATATGGAATAAATGCGCCTCTTTGAATCAACTAGGCGATGGAATTCTGAGTGTTAGAATTCACGTCTCCTTGGTTCGACTACTCTTTGGTTTTTACCGAACGTCGGAATTAACCAAGCGCTACGGTACACGACTCTTTGGTTTTCACCAAACATCAGAATTCTGGTGCTAACGGAAGCGTGGAGGATCCTAGAAGAAGAATTCAAGTGGAAGGATTCAAGATCAGCAAAGTCATTTTCCGTGAGCTAGTACTCCCGGGAATCCAATCATTCGGAGCTCGCGTGGACGATACTAGAGGCCGAACGATTGAACGGCTGCAGAGCATAAAAGGATTTACCAATTGCCTTTAAGGTAAGTGATATGATCCCTAGATCTTAGGGCATGCTTCAAGATAAGAAGTATGACTTCTTACCTTGAAGATCAAGACATGATCTTGATAGTTTTATTTATATGCATATTTTGGATCAATCGATCCTATATACAAGGCAAAGATATGATCTTGATGCATGTTAGATAGGTTAGTATGCAATCTTTAAATTTTCGCACTGATAATTATTATCAATTTTAAAATATGCATGCCTCGGGGATTGTTTCTTCCTACAAGAACCACCCATGATGTTTCTTTAATTAGCTGTATCTAGAAACAACATGGATTAATAGGAAGATGAATTTGTACTTTGATGTGTACCAAGATCTTCAGAGGACCCTTAGGCATTTCATCATACAACTATTTATTTTCAAGGAAGTTGTGCATTATTAGACACTTTAAAAGCAATAAGCTAAAAGTTTTCTTGGATTTTAAGCATTTGTTGAAAGGCAGTAAAACTGTAAAATAACAATCTGACAGGTAAAATGGCATGCACCAAGAAAACTAAGAAGATTTTTTATTTTTCTACCCAACTCCGAATGAATTTTTATCCGAGCCTTAGTCAACCTATAGAGAACAAAAATGAATATTGATAACTCCTAACCAACAAGACTTAGCTCTATATTTCTAGGTCATGACCAAGCTTGTATTGGTGAATCAAATAAGTTCGGCCGAACCACTGAAATGCTAAAATACTGCAATCAGTAGTAGTAGTAGTACTGGTGGTGATCGGGGGAAGATGTAATTGCAACTGCACCAACCAACTTAAGCACAAGATGTGTGCCAAAACTGGCCTTGAAAATGCTTTATAGTATGAGCGTAGTTGGCGTTTGCATGGTGCATGTGTGGTATTCAGGTGCACATGCAAGCACCTATTAGGTCAATATTTAAGAAATATTTAAAGATAAACATAACTCATAAAGGCAGATAAAAATAAGTTAAAATTCAGAAATAAGTAAAAGTTTATAAAATTAAATAAACATATACTTCTTCACAATTGGGAGCTTATTCTAATATAGCATGACCTATCTTAGAAAATAATAATACTTCCCTGCAAACCATACTCAAACTTCGAGCAAACAAATGCAACAACCAAAATTATGAATCACTAAATGATGAATAACAGAAAACAAGCTACAAGGACACATGACTTAGTTTAAAATATCTAGTTAACAAACAGGGCATGATAATCCAAACTACTAATCATCAAAAGGATGTCCAAAAGTCGATCTTCTTTAAATGATTTTACCATCACCATTGATGTGGCTGATCAAGCCGCGTTAGGGTTGACGGAGGAAGCAACTGACGGAACCCTCGCCTCGGCCTCCGAGGCCCCATCGGCCTCGGCCTTCCCTCGGACTCCATCCCTTCGGCCTCCAGCTGCGGGTTCCCTCGGCCTCGGACCTCAAGTCCCCTTGGCCTTGGACCTCAGGTCCCCTCTACCTCGAGCCGCCTAACACTACCACATGACCCACCAACCATCTGCAGCTACCACATGGCCCACTAACCGTCTGCAACTGCACGTGGCCACTATCTGTAACGGTGCATACCTGACATGACTAGGCCTACTAACCACATGTGGCACCGCACCTGGCAGGTGGCTGGCGGGGCAAGACACATTTGACATGCCCAGTGTCGGTTGTAACCTGTCTCTGTCAGCCTGGCCACCTGTACCCGCTATCGAAAACGGCATCTCGAAATTAGCCACCTTCTAAAAGCAGGAAAGGAGATCTTCAAACATGTATAAGAACCCACATTCACCACGAGGAAAGGGATCTAAACTCAAGCTCTTTAGCTATTTCTCTGCTAGTTCTTTTCTTCACTGTTCCTGAGTCGCTTACTTGAGCGTCGAAGGGTCCCCACTGGTGCAACTGGTCTCCGAAGACTTTCTTGCAGGTGCTTCTTCGAGGAGAAGGATCTTCGTTTCCCGGCGTTAAAGGAATGTGACTTGGCGGTAACAGATTGGCGCGCCAGGAATGGAGAGAGAAGAAAGCTTCGAACCAGTCAGCTACAGATCCTTCTTCCCCGAGCAGTCGAGGGGATGGTGGTGACATGTGTGCAGAAGGTTTCCACCAGCCACGCCGGGAGGCATCGCCAGGGAGCTGATCCACCGAAAGCTGGTCCCCTCGCTCCCCATGCCAGTGTCCTCGCACCACCATCTTCACCACCGCCACAGCAAGATGATCGGATCGCCACCCTCACCATGCAAGTCCAGTCGCTGGTGGTGGCGGTCCAGGTTCTATAGTAGCAGCCGGTAGTCACGCAGCAACAATCGGAGCCACCCTCATCGGTCCCGGGAGTGGTCCAACCCAGCCAGCATTCTTTCCAAGGGAGGTCTCCCCTCGGAAGGTCCGCCACTGTCATGCTTCGCCCAGGTACCATCACCGGAAAGCCTCTAAGAGGTCCCGGTCCCCTTCTCGACACGCTAGCTCTTCCCCTAAGTGGTGGCATGGGAGGAAGGCAGAGCGCACACGTCTGCATCACCACCACCCCTCTCCATCCTCGAAATCTTGAGGAAGGGGTCTTTTGATGGCTGGATAGCTCACCAGGCTGAGCGATGGCTAGATGAATACAGTCAGCGGTTGGAGGAGCTCAGCCGCAGGATCACCAACCTGTCGAAGGCAAACTACGACAGTCGTCCACCACTATCCCTCCGTATCATGGAGGAGTCGATTTCGACTCGGTTTTGCCTCCCTCAGCTGGACCCGTACGATGGCACCACCGATCCTCTAAACCACCTAGAAAGCTACAAGGTCCTGATGCAAGTCCAGGGGCTAACTGATTCCCTACTTTGCATCACCTTTCCCACCACCCTGAGGAAGGCAGCCCGAGCCTGGTATTTTCGCTTGCCGCCGTGCAACATTAACTCCTTCTGAAAGCTGGAGAGGGCCTTTTTGGCTTACTTTGATGCATGCCGAAAGATCCCGCAGTGGCAGATAGCCTGTTCTCCATCCAGCAGTGAGGGGACTTCATCGCTGAGGGACTTCGTTGCCCATTTCAAGGAAGCAGCCCTTGAGGTCTACAACCTCGAGGATTCGGTGGCTACTCTGCCTTGAAGCAAGGGCTTTGTCCCTCCCGCTTTGCCTACTCCCTCAATAAGAAGCCGTCCGGATCCTATGCCGAACTACTAAGCCGGGCGCAGAAGTACATCCGCGCCAATGAGACCGACTCCTTCCGGCGCAAGGTGAACGAAAGTTCTAGCAAGAAGCAGGCCCATCCCAAGCCTGCTGAGGCTTGCCCCAAGAGGCCCGAGCCTCCCCACCAACCAGACAATCGACCGCGAGCGCCTGCTCCTAGGGAGGGACCCTTCACTCCTCTGCTCGCCCCGATATCCAAATGGAAATCGAGGGCAAGTCATACCTCTAGTGCCCTCCCCCATTGAAGCCAGGGACCCGGCCCCCACAATAAAAATCTCTACTGCCGCTTCCATCAGGACCATGGCCACGATACCGAAGACTGTCGCTAGTTGAAGAAGGCAATTGAAGACTGTTGAGAAATTATTGAAACATAATTGCCCCAACTTTATTGATTTTGATGATTTCCAAAAGCCATGAGTACCTTAAAGAATACAATGTGTTTATTTATCAAAAACCTTGAGCTTATTCAAATTGAAAGGAATGAACTATCAATGGTTATATTCAATGAGTTTTGAATCTTAGAAAAAGGAGTTTCAAGTTCTATGCTTAAAAGATTTCAAAAAGGAATTTTTATACATTATAATTCAATCAATGAATTCTTGAAACATGTCTTGAATCATGATAAATGTCATATTTAATGTATTCAAGTCAAATTTATATTTAAATTTAATTGGGACAAGTTTTAAAGTCAATCAGAACATTTTTCTGATTTTTGTATCGGTCCCGAGCCGACTCAAGGGTTTCCGAGTCGACTCCCCAAATTGTCTGATTTCTCGAGCCGACTCTTGTCTGTGCGAGCCGACTCCGCTCAAACAACAGAACCCATTTTTTTGAGCACTTCTCGAGTCGACTCCCCATTTTCCTCGAGTCGACTCCCGACTTTCAGGAGCCGACACTTTAGTTTTCGCGAGTCGACCCTTCAATTTTAAAATGTTTCTATTTTTGTAATCGACTTCGAGCCGACTCGAAAGCTGAGTCGACTCCAGCAAATCTGGGCGCGATTTTTAACGATGCACATCAGCCCCAACGGTAAGATTTTTGAATAACGGCTATTTTTCTTGTCTCTAACGGATATATTTTTGCAGAATCTATAAATAGAGAAGCCTTTTCAAATCAAAATAGAAAAAATCAAAAGAGAGAAAAGAAAGAAAAGAGGGAAAAACAGAGCTATTGAAAAATCATTTCAAAGAGAGTGATTCAAAAGGAGTGAAATCCAAGAGGAAGTTTCGTCTTCCTTCTCATCAATCCACAAGAAGCCAAAAGAAAATCCAAAGCATTTCAAAGCAAATCAGGATTTTCAAAAGAGAAAAAGCTTCATCTCAACTCCAAAGTCTTCAACGGTCAAGAATCTTGCTGAGGCCTGATTCAACTTTCAAGAGGAGTTGAAGAGAAGAAGAAAAGCCAAAGCCAACCATCTGCAAATCAGGCTTTTCTAACCTTATATTTTACTTCATTTGTATATTTGCTCAAGGGGAGCATTTATTGTTCAAACACTTTATTCTATTTGTTTGCTGATTCAATCAGTGGATTGAATCAGTGGAGGTTGGTATACCTCGTTACAAGCCGGAGTGCTTGTGTTGGGTTAGTTGTGTGTAGGGTTTTGTGCTGGTGAGCCCTTAAAACCAGCTGGGTTCGTTGTGCACCCGGAAAACAACAAGTTTGAGTTGTGAGCTTGTAAAACAACTCGGCTGTAATCTAGGAGATTATAGTGTGGACCCAAGTGAATCTTGGGAGTGGACGTAGGTGTTGGATACACCGAACCACTATAAAATTTTTGTTTGCCGTGCTTTCTCTTCTCTATCTCTTTATTTGCTTGTGCATTGCTTATTAGTTTTCACTTGCACATCTTGCTAACTAATCAATTAATTAAAAAGGCTTAAATTTTTAAGAACCCAATTCACCCCCCCCCTCTTGGGTTGCCATCTGGGCCAACAATTGGTATCAGAGCTAGTGCTCATTAGATTTGATCACACGATCAAGAGCTAAAGATCCAAATGGCAACACAAGTTGGTTCATTTTGCTGAAGGTCATTCTACGAATAGACCTCCACTTTTAATGGCTCAAATATTCTATTGGAAAGCTAGAATGAGGATATTCATTCAAGCTTCTGATTATGAGCTTGTGGGGTGTAATAATGGACCTAGTACACCCACACACTTATTGATGGCACTATTGTTCCTAAGCCCGAAAGGGATTGGAATGATAATGATAGGAGAATGGCACAGCTTAATGCTAAAGCCATGAATGTTTTATATTGTTCCTTAGATGCAAATGAATTCAACCGAATCTCCACTTGTAATTCCGCAAAAGAAATTTGGGATAGGTTGGAAATTACCATGAGGAACAAACCAAGTAAAAGAATCAAAATAAATATTTTGGTTCATAAATATGAATTGTTTACATGGAACAATCTGAAACCATCACATGCATGTACACTAGATTTACTGATATTGTGAATGGTTTGAAAAGTCTTGGTAAACATATACTAACTCTGAACTTGTTCGAAAATTCTTAGGTCATTACCAAGATCATGGGAAGCAAAAGTGACTGCAATCCAAGAAGCAAAGGACCTCAACACTTACCCTTAGAGGAGCTTCTAGGATCCTTAATGACCCATGAGCTGACAATGAGGCAGCATGTTGAGGAGGAAAAGAAGAAAAAATTGCCCTCAAGCTGCAAAAGGAAGAGAGCAGCAGTGATGATGATGAAGATGATGAGGAGACTGCTCTCTTGGCAAAAAATTCAGAAATTTATGAGAAAAAGGCCCTTCCACAAAAAGAAATTTGGAGCAAGTGGGAAGGAGAAAAGGATAAGAAAAAGGACAAGGACAAAGAAAAAGAGAAAGACCCTTGTTGTTATGAGTGTAAAAACCGGGCACTTTAGTATGAATGTCCTTTTGAAAAAGCCTACAAGAAAAAGAAGAAGGCTTATATGGCAACATGGAGTGAGAATCTTCTTCGAAGAAGAAGAACAAAAGGAAGTTGCAATATTGTTTCATGGCGGACGACAACGATGAGGTAAGTTCCGAAAACCCTGATGAATTTACATTTGATGAAATGTTTGATGCTTTCAATGAACTTATGATTGATTTTAAATTTGAAAAAGAAATATAAGTTTTTGAAAAATGAAAATTAGTTTAGCTAAAAGAAAAATGAATTAGCTTTAGAAGTTAAGAACTTAAAAATGAAAAAGAAGAACTTAAAAGAACTAATCAAGAAAAGATTAAAATCTGAAGATTTAAAAGATCAAGCTTTAGAAAAAGAATTAAAGAAAATGAAAGAAAGATGTTAAAAAATATAAAGACATTGTTGAGAAATTCACTTTAAGTTCAACTAAACTTAACATGATTTAGATAGTCAAAAAGCTGTTTTTGACAAAGCCGGATTAGGATATAACACTTAAGAAAACAAAAATCACTAAAAATATTTTTGTAAAAGCTAACCAAAGTAATATAACTTGTTTAAATGTAATCAAAAAGGACATAAATCTTTGAATGTAAAACTTAAATAATAAAACAAGTTAAATGTTAAAGGAAGAAAATATGGGTTCCGAAAGGAACAATTTTTATTGCTACTAACCATGAAGGACCCAAGAAAGCTTGGGTACCTAAACATAAAGTTTGATTATATTGCAGGAATGTCTTGTAGCCAAAAGATCAAAGAAAAAGTGGTATCTTGATAGTGGCTGCTCAAGACATATGACGGGTGACAAAGATGAATTCATCACCCTAGAAGAAAAGAAAGGTGGAGTTGTTACATTTGGCGATAATGGTAAAGGTCAAATTTGGGCCTTGGTAAAGTTCAATAACTCCATCCATATTATTGATAATGTACTTTATGTTGATGGTTTAAAGCATAATCTAATTAGTATAAGTCAATTATGTGATAAAGGTTTAAAGTTTCATTTAAATCTTCTTATGCACTGTAACTAATCCCATTGATAATAGCATTGTTTTTACTGGTTATAGAATGGCAATGTATACTTGATTGATTTAGACAAATTATCTACTAGTAATCATTGCTTAATTGCTGACAATGCTAACATGAATGAGATTGTTGGTTGTGGCATCGTAGATTAGGTCATGCAAGCACACACCTTATTTCAAAACTAATTAAAATGGATTTAGTTAAAGGTTACCTAAATTAGATTTTGAAAATAATAAAATATGTGATGCATGTCAATTTGGAAAACAAACTAGAAGTTCTTTCAAATCTAAAAACATTGTTTCAACTTCTAGGCCATTAGAGCTACTTCACATGGACCTTTTTGGACCAACTAGAACCACAAGTCTAGGAGGAAAGAAATATGGTCTAGTGATTGTAGATGATTACTCTAGATTCACTTGGGTAATGTTTTTAGCTCACAAAGATGAGACTTTCTCGATATTCCTGAAATTCTTCAAGAAAGTCACAAATGAGAAAAACACTACCATAGTATCTCTAAGAAGTGATCATGGAACAGAATTTGAAAATCACTTATTTGAAAGTTTTTGCTGAAAATGGAATTAATCATAATTTTTCAGCCCCTAGGACCCACAACAAAATGGTGTAGTTGAAAGAAAAATAGGACTCTAGAAGACATGGCCCGTACCATGCTATGTGAAAGCAACTTACCAAAGTACTTTTGGGCGGAAGCTATTAACACAGCATGTTACATCTAAATAGAGCTTTAATAAGACCAATTTAAAGAAAACACCTTATGAATTATGGAATGAAAGAAAACCAAATATAAAATACTTTCATGCATTTGGATGTAAATGTTTCATTCATAATAATGGTAAAAACAACTTAGGAAAATTTGATGCTAAATCTGATGAAGGAATTTTTCTAGGATATTCAACAACTAGTAAAGCATATAGAGTATTTAACAAGAAAACCTTAGTAGTTGAAGAATCCATTCATGTAGTTTTTGATGAATCTTTAGCAACTGGTTCTGAAAAGATTGATGATGAGGAAGATACAAACATAATTGAAAAAGATCTTGAAAAACTTAATATTGAAGTATCTTCTGATCATGAACAAGAAGCTAAAGATGATGATTCACATAAGGATGATGATGTAATATTAATCATAATGATGTAGATCTTCCAAGAGATTGGAGATATGCTTATAGTCATCCTAAGGAATTGATTATAGGTGATCCATCTCAAGGAATAAGAACTAGATCATATATGAGAAATATTAGTAATCATCTTGCATTTGTATCACAAATTGAACCTAAAACTATAGAAGAAGCTGAAAAAGATAATAATTGGATGTTAGCAATGCAAGAAGAATTAAATCAATTTACTAGAAATAATGTTTGGACTTTAGTTGAAAGACCTAAAAATCATTCAGTATAGGATCAAAATGGATTTTAGAAATAAACTAGATGAAAATGGCATAGTAATTAGAAACAAAGCTAGATTAGTTGCAAAGGATATAATCAAGAAGAAGGTATTGATTTTGATGAAACCTTTGCACCTGTAGCTAGATTAGAAGCCATTAGGCTATTACTTGCATTTGCATGTCATATGAATTTAACTTATTTCAAATGGATGTAAAAAGCGCATTTTTAAATGGATTTATAAATGAAGAAGTTTATGTAGAACAACCACCAGGTTTTGAAGATCACGAATTTTCAAATCACGTTTTTAAATTGCACAAAGCTTTATATGGTTTGAAACAAGCACCTAGAGCTTGGTATGATAGGTTAAGTAAATTCTTAATAGAAAATGATTTTACAAGAGGAAATGTTGATAAAACTTTTTTTGAAAAGAAAAGTAAAGATTTACTTGTAGTACAAATATACGTAGATGACATTATTTTTGGTGCTACTAACGATTCTCTTTGTCAAGAATTTGCAAAGTTAATGCAGGGAGAATTCGAGATGAGCATGATGGGAGAACTCAACTTCTTCCTTGGACTCCAAATCAAACAAAGCAAAGAGGGAATCTTTATCAACCAAACAAATACACAAGAGAACTACTCAAAAAGTTTGGTATGGAATCAATGAAACCCCTCGGAACACCAATGAGTCCTTCATGCAAGCTGGACAAAGATGAAGAAGGTAAGAAGGTTGATCAAAAGTATTATCGAGGTATATCGGATCCCTTCTTTATTTAACAGCAAGTAGACCAGATATATGTTTGCAGTATGTTTATGTGCTAGATTTCAATCTGAACCTAAAGAATCACATTTAATAGCTGTTAAAAGAATACTAAGATATCTAAATGGAACAAAAATGTAGGTTTATGGTATTCTAGAGACTCCACATTAAACCTAATTGCATATTCAGATTCTGATTATGCTGGATGTAAATTAGATAGAAAAAGCACAAGTGGTGCATGCCAATTCTTAGGAAGTAACTTAATCACATGGTTTAGCAAAAAGCAAAATTCAGTTGCATTATCAACTACTGAAGCTGAATATGTAGCAGCTGGAAGTTGCTGTGCGCAAATCCTATGGATTAAGCGACAACTTGAAGACTATGGTATCACACTTGATAAAACACCCATAAGATGTGATAACACTAGTGCAATCAATTAACTAAAAATCCAATTCAACACTCAAGAACAAACACATAGAAATTAGATATCATTTTATAAGAGAACATGTAGCTAATGATGAAATTTGTTTGATTATGTAAACACTGAAGAACAATTAGCTGACATATTTACAAAACCTTTAAGTGAAGAAAGATTTTGTTATCTTAGAGGAGAGTTAGGAATTTGTAATCCTTTTGAATAAATTTTGAAACCTTAAGGAAATATATCTAGAATTCTTTCAAATTCTCAAAATCTTAAGGAAATTTTATCTAGAACTCATATCAATTTGATCTCTCAAATCCAATGATTTTTAATCATACTCAAAGATCAAATTCCGGACATTTCATTTCAGAAATTTCATTTTTTCTCTGAAATGGTCTCGGAGCCGACTCGAGAGTATCGGAGTCGACTCGAGTTTCTGCTGAAACTCAGGAGTCGACCCCTCCTCTGAGCGAGTCGACTCGAGATCGTGTCCGTGCTCTGTGACTAGTCGGGAGCCGACTCTTTGCGCGAGTCGACTCGACGTGGTCCCAGTCGATTATTTAGGGCACGAGTCGACCCGACGGACATTTCAAAATTTCCAAATCCTCTCCAAAACTTCCCAAAACCCTCCAAACCTCAAATAACCTCTGATTAACCAATCCTTCAAGATCAATGGCACCCAAAACCCGTGGAGCTAGCAGTGGCGCCGGTTTGAAGAGGAAGAGGACCGTTCGACGACCCGTCCGCGAGCCGTCTCGGATTCTCCTCCACCCCTTCTCTAGTGATCCTCCTGCTCCAGCTCCTACCCTTCAGGTAGATCCTAGCCAGTAGGATTGTAACCACGGAAGAAAGGTGATTTTGAATTTTTTGAGAATGAGGATTCATTTGGTAGACAATAATTGAGATGGGATTTGAGAAATTTGTTCATTGGACTGTCCCACTACCCTGCTCTAGTTAAAGAGTTTTACAAGAATTTGTCTAGAGGAGATGATGGCTTGGTAAGCAAGGTTAGAGGCATTGGTCTGAACATTACTCCTCTATTCTATCTAGATTATTGAAATTACCCTTGTCTGGACCTCTACATTTGCCCCAGAAGATAGATCTCCAGCCCTCAGACTATTAACAGAAATTTTGAAGGATTTGAAGAAGTTTTGCTAGTCAACTGCCTTTGGAATTAAGACTTCTCCACAACATTTGCAGTAGGATTTTATTTCCCAAGACAGGCAGATTTGACTATGTTTCTGAGGAGATATTTTTGTTATGGATGCTGTTGTTTCTGGGAAACCCATCAATCTACCTAGGATGATTTTGGTATATTGCAGATTGTGGGGAAAAAGAAATCAGTTTGCCCTATGGCATGATTTTAACTAAATTATTTCAAGCCAAGGGATTGTTTTTGTGATGTGAGCCAAAGAAGGAATTAAGACATACAGATTATTATACTTTGGCTACTATTCATCGATGGGGTTTGTTAAGAAAAATGGAAGTTGGGAGAGAAAGAATGTTACTGAGGACAGAGATAGAGCTGAGGCGGACCTTCTTGAGACATTCATCACCTGAGCCTCCTCAGAGATCTATTCCTGCTCCTGCTTCTGATTCTACCCCTGCTCCTCTCCTGCTCAGTCTTCTACATTTTCATCTGGTAGTTTTTCTGATACACAGTTAGATCAGCTTTCTTATTCAAGTCTGAATAGTCATGAAAAAGATTGAAAGAAGAATTTAATGAAAAGTTATGAACTTAAAAGAAGCCTTATTCACTTAGTGATCGGGTTCATCGATTGAGTCTACTCTCAGTTCATCTACCTCCTTAAGTGAAGATTAAAGAATATCTTTGAAGAACTTAAGGATATCTGCGGTGATGGAGACATACTCCCAATGCAACGCCGAGCTTCAAGAAAAAATTACACTGCTTGCACTTTTGTTGATGAAAAGCTAAAGACTATGTTAGACTTCAATGTGAAGGATGAAGCAGATTGTTGATCACTTGAATAGAATTACTAGAAGAAATTTTAAGTTTTTATGTAATCTCTTTTGATGTAATGATGTAATCAAGTTTACTTTCAATGCAATGAAAGTTTACATTTTCATGTACTTTCATTTTCAATGATTTGATGCATTACTTTTGTCTATTTTTGTAAGTATCCTTGAATTCTTTGAATGATTATAATTGATCTTCCTAACCTTTTTGTTGATTACAAAAAAGGGGGAGAGTTTTTATTCAATCGTATATGCAATGTTTAATCATAAGGGGAAGAGATAAATTGAATTTCATTGCTAAATTTTGAAAAATTTTGAATGATTTATAAAATTAAGTTTCATAGGGGGAGCTACCTCATTGAGGGGGAGCCTTTCCATGAACACAAAATTTTGGAATCACAAATTTTTAATTTAATGCATATACTCAATGTTTTTGTCATCATCAAAAAGGGGGAGATTGTTGAGAAATTATTGAAACATAATTGCCCCAACTTTATTGATTTTGATGATTTCCAAAAGCCATGAGTACCTTAAAGAATACAATGTGTTTATTTATCAAAAACCTTGAGCTTATTCAAATTGAAAGGAATGAACTATCAATGGTTATAATGAGTTTTGAATCAATTGAAATTTCAAGTTCTATGCTTAAAAGATTTCAAAAAGAATTTTTACATTATAATTCAATCAATGAATTCTTGAAACATGTCTTGAATCCATGATAAATGTCATATTTAATGTATTCAAGTCAAATTTATATTTAAATTTAATTGGGACAATTTTAAAGTCAATCAGAATTTTTCTGATTTTTGTATCGGTCCCGAGCCGACTCAAGAGTTTCCGAGTCGACTCCCTTGTCTGAGTTTTCTCGAGCCGACTCTTGTCTGTGCGAGCCGACTCCGCTCAGACAACAGAACCCATGTTTTTTGAGCACTTCTCGAGTCGACTCCCCATTTTCCTCGAGTCGACTCCCGACTTTCAGGAGCCGACACTTTAGTTTTGCGAGTCGACCCTTCAATTTTAAAATGTTTCTATTTTTGTAATCGACTTCGAGCCGACTCCCACAAAGCTCGAGTCGACTCCGCGAATTCTGGGCGATTTTTAACGATGACACATCAGCCCCAACGGTAAGATTTTTGAATAACGGCTATTTTTCTTGTCTCTAACGGATATATTTTTGCAGATTCTATAAATAGAGGAGCTCTTTTCAAATCAAAAAAAAGAAAATCAAAAGAGAAAAGAATATCATTTGAAAAGAGGGAAAAACAGAGCATATTGAAAAATCATTTAGCTCAAAGGAGAGAGATTCAAAAGGAGTGAAATCCAAGTGGAAGTTTCGTCTACTCCTTCTCATCAATCCACAAGAGCCAAAAGAAAATCCAAAGCATTTCAAAGGTCAAATCGGAGGATTTTCAAAAGAGAAAAAAGCTTCATCTCAACTCCAAAGTCTTCAACGGTCAAGAATCTTGCTGAGGCGTGATTCAACTTTCAAGAGGAGTTGAAGAGAAGAAGGAAGAAAGCCCAAGCTCTACCATCTGCAATACAATCAGGCTTTTCTAACCTTTTATTTTTGTACTTCATTTGTATATTTGCTCAAGGGGAGCATTTATTGTTCAAACACTTTATTCTATTTGTTTGCTGATTCAATCAGTGGATTGAATCAGTGGAGGTTGGTATACCTCGTTACAAGCCGGAGTGCTTGTGTTGGGTTAGTTGTGAGCCCGGAAAAACAACGTGTAGGGTTTTGTGCTGGTAAGCCCGAGTTAAAACCAGCTGGGTTCGTTGTGCACCCGGAAAACAACAAGTTTGAGTTGTGAGCTTGGAAAACAACTCGGCTGTAATCTAGAGAGATTATAGTGTGGACCCAAGTGAATCTTGGGAGTGGACGTAGGTGTTGATTGCACCGAACCACTATAAAATTATCTTGTGTTTGCCGTGCCATATTTCTCTTTCTCTATCTCTCTTTATTTGCTTGTGCATTGCTTATTAGTTAGCCTCTCACTTGCACATCTTGCTAACTAATCAATTAAAGTTAAAAAGACTTAAATTTTTAAGAACCCAATTCACCCCCCCTCTTGGGTTGCCATCTGGGCCAACAAAGACCTTATCCAGCATGGCCACTTGAAAAAGTTCGTCTAGAGGGGGAACCTGAGCACGCCCGGCCTATCAGCACCTCCACCACCTAAGGTTAGCATCGATAATGCCTCGACTAAGAAGACTGTGGCCATGATTTTCTGGAGGGCAGGCAACGCCTCCAAGAGGCCATGGGGGGATGAGGGACTAGATTCTGTAATTCTCTTTTCTAAAAGGGACCCAGAGGGGGTGGTTAACAAGAATGATGACAGTGTCATCATGTCCATGACTATCGCGAAGCACTCTGTAAAAAGAATCTTAGTTGACAGTGGGAGCTCGGTTGATGTTTTAAGTTATGATGCCTTTGTTCGAATGGACTTGTTCCCTAACTCCCTTCGGCCTGTCACCACGCCCTGATTGACTTCATCGGAGATTCTATAAGGGTTGAGGGGGAGATCACCTTCCCTGCCACTGCCGGGATGCCACTGTGTCAAAGCATGGTTTCCATGAATTTTTTGATTGTTCAGGTTCCCCTGGCCTACAACGCCATCCTCGGAAGACTTGGTTTGAACCTTTTGGATGTCATCATCTCCACCAAGAGACTGCTCATGAGGTTTTCCACCAGAGAAGGAGTCAGAGAAATGCGAGGAGAGCAGACCCACTACCACTTTGTTATCATATGGCTCCCAGCCCGCAGGGGGTGATGGCTGCACCAGCACCAGAATCGCTCAACCCTCGAGATTTGGAGAGGAAAGGGGAGCCGACCGAGCACCTGCTGACCTTCCTGCTAGGGGAGGACCCGACGAGGATGGTTCAGATCGGAGCCCTACTTTCGGAGGAGGTGTGCAATCAACTTCTTACTTTCTTGCAGGCCAATTCCGATATCTTCGCATGGTCAGCATCTAACAAGTCGGGTATACTCGGGGAGGTAATCACCCATTAGCTCAGCATCAGTCCGGGATGCTGACCCGTTTGGCAGAACAAGAGGAGCATTGCCCCTGACCAGCAGAAGGCCATCGATGAAGAAGTTCATAAGCTGGTGGCCGCTGGCCACATCCGAGATATCCATTATCCCGACTGGCTAGCCAACGTTGTGATGGTTCGCAAGGCTAGTGAGAGCTGAAGGATGTTCATCGACTTCACTGATCTCAACAAGGTGTGCCCCAAGAACAGCTTTCCTTTGCCTCGAATTGACCAGCTGGTGGATGCCACGTCTAGCCACAAGACCCTGAGCTTCATGGACACCTTCTCGGGGTATAACCAAATCAAGATGGACCTGGGGGACGAGTAGGCTACTTTATTTGTGACCAAGAAGGGCATATATTGCTACAAGATAATGTCATTCGGATTGAAGAATGCTAGGGCCATCTACCAGAGGCTGATGAACAAGGTCCTTGAGGATCAGATCGGGCATAACATGGAGGTGTACATGGATGACATGCTAACCAAGAGTACCCGTACCGCTGACCATGTTGCTGACCTTGCAAAGACCTTCAACAATCTTCGCCGATTTCATATGAGGCTGAACCCCCGCAAGTGCGCTTTTAAAGTTACAGCAGGCAAGTTCCTAGGCTTCATGGTGACGCAGCAGGGGATCAAGGCAAACCCCGATAAGATCCAAGCATCCTTGATATGAGGCCCCCAACTAGCAAGAAGAAGGTGCAGCGCTTGACTGGGAGGATGGTAGCCTTGAGCCATTTCTTATCCAAGTCAGCAGAAAGGTGCCTGCCTTTCTTTAAGGTGCTGCGCAAGGTCAATGGCTTCGAGTGGACAAAGAAGTGTCAAAAAGTTTTCGAGGAGTTGAAGGAAATTTTATCCACTCCACCATTGCTATCTAAGCCGCAGGACAGGGAGGAGCTCTTCCTCTACCTTGCAGCTTCCCTCGATGCCATCAGCTCCGTGCTCATCCGTATGGATGCCGATGGGATGCAGAGGCCAGTTTATTACACTAGCAAGATACTTCATGATGCGGAGACCAGATATTTCAGAACCGAAAAGATCATTTTTGCCCTGATCATCTTCGCTCAGTGTTTCAGCCTTACTTTCAAGCCCACCCTATCGTGGTGCTCATAGATCAGCCCCTCTAGACAATCTTATCCAGTCCTGACACCTTTGGCCAACTGGCAAAGTGGACCATCAAGCTGGGGTAGTTCGATTTGTCCTTCCGACCAAGATCAACAATAAAGTTCCAAGTGCTAGCCGACTTCCTGGTTGAGTGCACATGGGCCGAGGAGCAGCCGGAGGAGCCGCACTCAGAGTCCCCCATGACAACCGGGGCAAGCAAAGAGGACTGGATTCTTCATGTGGATGGCGCATCCAACTCACAGGGGAGCGGAGCCGGGCTCATCTTTGCAAGCCCAGAGAGAGAGGCAGTAGAGTACGCTCTCCATTTTCTTTTTTCCACCACCAATAATCAAGCGGAGTATGAACCCTTGCTAGCAGGAATAAGGCTGGCCGGAGAGCTTGGAGCAAGGCGTCTCAGAGCCTTCACAGACTCTCAACTTGTTTTTGGGCAAGGTGCAGGAGAATATGAGGCCCAAGATCCTGCCATGTCCTGCTACCTGAGTAAGGTCCAATCCCAAGCCTCCATGTTTGCTTACTTCCGTGTCAGTAACATTCCCAGGGAAGAGAACGCCAGAGCCGATCACTGTCATATTTGGTCACTTCGGTCGATGGGGCCTTGGGAAGAATGTACATGGAGCATCTGGAGGTCCCAAGCATCGAAGCCAGGGAGGAGGCCCTATTGATCGTGCAGGAGCCCTCTTGGATAGACGCTTACATCCGGTACCTTACCAATGGCGCCCTCCTTGAAGGCCCTGCTGAAGCTAGGCTGCTCAAACGATGAGCTCCTAAGTTTTTGATAATGGATGGGTGACTCTACCAAAGGTCCTTCTCATACCCGATCCTCAAGTGTGTTGGCCCTACGGAAGCTGACTACATCCTCCGCGAGATCCATGAGGGCATCTGTGGAAGTCATCTGGGGGGCAAAGCCCTAGCATACAAAGCCCTGTGCCAAGGATACTATTGGCTACGATGAAGGAGGATGCCACCGAGCTAGTCCGAAGGTGTGACAGCTGCCAACGATATGCCAACATCTAGCAGCAGCCAACTTCTCAGCTGAACCCCCTGCAACCCCATGGCCTTTCCCTCAGTGGGGGATGGACATTCTGGGACCATTTTTCCTAGCCTCTGGCCAGCGTAGGTTTCTGTTAGTTGCCATCTACCACTTCACCAAATGGGTTGAGGCCAAGGCGCTAGCTAAAATCACCGAAGGTAAGGTAAGATCCTTTTTCTGAAAATCTATAATTTGTCAGTTTGGACTGCTGCATACCCTCATCACTGATAATGGTCGGCAATTTGACAACGCTCCTTTCAGAGGATTCTGCACCGAGCTGGGCATCCATCAGTGCTTTACTTCTATCGGTCACCCTCAGACCAATGAGGTAGCCAAGGTGACGAACCGTACTATCCTTCAAGGACTTAGGGTGCGGCTGGATGACTTCAAAGGAAGATGGGTGGAGGAACTCCCCAACGTGTTATGGGCCTACCACATGACGCCATGGGTTCCCACCGGAGAGACTCCCTTCAGCCTTGTCTTCGGGTCTGAGGCTGTCATCCCTATGGAGATTGGCATTCCAAGTCTCCGAATGGAGTCTTACGACGAGGAGGATAACTCGAGCCAACTGCGGGCCAATCTCGACCACGTGGAGGAGGCGTGCAACAGAGCGTGGCTCAGGATGGTTGCCTACCGACAGCAAACCACCAAGTACTATAATGCTCGCGTCCGCCCTCGAACGTTCTTGCCGAGGGACCTAGTCCTCAGGCGGGCCGAGGTCTTGAAGCTGACGGAAGAAGGCAAGCTGTCGCCAAATTGGGAAGGACCCTATCGGGTCACCGAGGCCCTTCACCATAGAGCATATCGAATCGAAGGACTGGATGGGAAGTCACTCTCCTGGACCTAGAATTCTGACAACCTTCGTTGGTACTACTAGTAATGTACCCCCTTTTACGTTGGGATTAAGTGTTTGTATTTTGTTGAACTTACCTATCCCATATTCTCAACTAATAAAGATGCGTTCGAGTAACCTATTTTTTAGCCAAAGCCCGACTTCGATCGGCACTGAAAGCCTGAGGCCAGCTCGGCACCAAAGTTCAACTCCGGTCAGCACTGAAAGCCCAAGGCCAGCTTGACACCAAAGCCCGACTCTAATCGGCACTGAAAGCCCGAGGCTAGTTCGGCACCAAAGCTCGACTCTGGTCGGCACTGAAAGCCCAAGATCAGCTCGACACCAAAGCTCGATCCCGATCGGCACCGAAAGCCCGAGGCCAGCTCGGCACCAAAGCCCAACTCCGATCGGCACTGAAAGCTCGAGGCCAGCTCGGCACTAAAGCCCGACTTCAGTCGACACTAAAAGCCCGAGGCCAGCTCAACACCAAAGTCCGACTCCGATCAGCACTGAAAGCTCGAGGCTAGCTCGGCACCAAAGCTCAGCTCCGGTCGGCACCGAAAGCCCGAGGCCAGCTTGGCACCAAAGCTCGACCTCGATCATCATCGAAAGTCTGAGGCCAGCTCGGCACCAAAGCCCGACCCCAATCGGCACCGAAAGCTCGAGGCCAGCTCGGCACCAAAGCCCGACTCCGGTCGGCATTGAAAGCCCAAGGCCAACTCGGCACCAAAGCCCGACTCCAGTCGGCACTGAAAGCCTAACTCTAGCTCGGCACCAAGGCCTATCTCGGTCAACACAGGGAACTCAAGGCCGACTTGGTGCCCGAGGAACGATCTCGGACAGACCTAGGGTCCCGACGGTGGCTCGGTGCTACAGGCTCACTGCGAAGCTCACACCTACGCGTTGACATCGAGTTCACCAAGGGAAGCTCCGAGGCCAGCCTCAGCACCCCCACCAGAACCTGATCCTATATAGCAACCAAGTCATAGATTTTCTCATGGCGAGCAGACAAATGTGATGTCCCCTAGTGCCGACACAGCCCTATCAAGGGTCCTACGACAGCAAGCTGAAATGGAAGGTGCACTACACTAAGTATGACCCTCGAAGATAGATTTCAAAAGAAATTTTCATTGCTTTAAGTGTTTACAAAAACCCAACCAAGTCAGACTTCAATACAAGAAAAGAAAGGAAAACGGGCGATCAGGGCTCGGCATTGGATGGCGGCCCCTCAAATCCCTCGTCTAGCTCGATGTCCGCGATGTCGGGAAGACCGAAGACCTTGGCCACCTTTTTCCTGTAGTCCCAGAACCCCTGAAGGTAGATGTCCACGGAGGCTTTGGCTAGCTTGTCCGTAAAGTTGGTAGACTTGCGGAAGTTGTCCACAGCTTCTGCATCCCTCCTCTCGGCGGCTGCTACTCTCTCCTTGGCGGAAGCTATTGTAGCTTCTGCTTTGTGGGCCATGGCCTCCCCCTCCATGGTACGGGAGTCCGCCATCCTTGCTACCTCCTTGGCATTCTCTGCCCTCTCCTCGGCCGCTTTCACTTCAATGGAGAGGGCATCGATGCGGTAGTCTCTGGCGATGACGGCCCCCATGGCCTCCCCCAGCTGGCCCAAGGCTGCCCAGGCACGCTCGGCCTCAACGGCCGCCCGACTGACGGCCTCCTCGAGCTCGGCAGCCCGTCGGTCCGCGTTGCTTCCAAGGCCTCTTCTGCCCTCTTGGCTCAAGCTCGGGCCTCGGCAGCCTCCCGTTAGGCCTGGCAGAGGACGGTCTCTCTTTGGTCGATGACCTCCCTCATGGCCACCAAGGAGTTCACCGACTGCATAAACAACGAGTCAGTTCAAGGCAGTTGAAACAAAAGAAAAAAAGAAAGAATTTTGAAGTCCTGGACTTACCCGGATATGAGCCACGAAGGCCTCCCTAAAGAAGGCCGAGGCCCCCAGCTAATGGAGCTCCTCCTGGAACTCGGGGAGGATGATCTGGATGATGAGCCGCTCCGCCCGGTGACCATGGTTCATTACCGAGGGCCAGGAGGGGACCGCCCCGACCTCGCCTCCCTCTGCGGCCTCAGCTAGCTCAGGGATGGTGGGTGCTGAGCCAGTGACTCGCGGCACCTCCTTCGCCAGCGCCTTCGTCGCCGCTGGGTGACCCTCGCTCACCCACCTCTATGTGGAGGAGCCCTCGCCCGAGCCCGGCTCCACCTCCGCATGCACCGATTCGGTGGCTGGGATGGTAGGCTCTGCTGCTACAGCCCCCTTAGCCCTTGCTCCCTCTGGGGGGGTGTCATCCATGAGGTCGATGGCGGAGTTGACTGCTACTTCTCCTTCGTGTTCCGAGGGTGGGAGAGACCATGCTGAGGACTGGCTTGGGGCCTGGGTCCATTGCCTCCCGTTCGGCCCCTCGGCACCCTCGAGGGCTCTCTTCCTCTTCATCACCGCCTTTTTGATGACATGAACTGGGATCTTTATCACTGCCCAAGTCACCGGCCGAGGTGAGCAAAAAAAAAAAGAGAAGAAAGAAAAACAGGCAAAGGATTGAGGGCATGCAGCTGCTCATCGCTACGAGAGGAGATGCCTGCGAGCCAGAGGTTATCCTCCGACAGGAGCTGATTGTAGTGGGGGACCTCAGCTATCAGAAGTTGCCCGAGTGCCTCCTTGTCCCCCAGGGCCACCGTCGAATCCTTGTTCGGCCTCGTATCTGGGTCCTCCCACCTCGGCCTCACCCCCTCGAGATCAGCAAAAAAGAAGCAAGATTTCCATCCCTTGACGGATGAAGGCAGGCCAAGTTTGAGGGTTCGACCGGGTCAAAGCTAGAACAGCCACCAGCTCGACTGTTGTCGAAGGGTATAAAAGCAGCGGAAGAGAGAGATCCTAGCCTCAATGCCATGGAAATGGCAGAGCACTAAGAAGCTGCAGATGGTCCAAATGGAGTTCGAAACCAACTGGACGGGCGTTAGGGAATAGCGGTCAAGGAGATTGAGGAAGAAAGGATGGTAGGGCAGGCGAAGACCTATCCTAAGGGAGACCTCGTAGATAGCAATTCTACCAGGCCAGGAGGAGACTACCCTATCGTTGAGGGTAGGGAGGAATAGTCAGATGCTACTAGGAATCTGGTAACGGGCCCTAATGTTGGCCAAATCTTGGCCCATTACCGTGGAGGCGATCCCCGTCGGGGATTCCGCCCCCACCCTCGATGAGGCACCAGCGGTCGTCGGGCGACTCCTGACAGGAGCTCGACCGGCGACTCATCGTTGGAAAAGAGGAACATAATCCTGAGAGGGGAAGGAGGAAGAAGACCAGGATGGTGCGGAAGATGGAGAGGCTCGAAGCCCCGAGGGAGAAATATGATCCCCGGGAGAAGCAAAAGAGGACCAAAATGGAGAGGAAGCCATTGAAAAGCTGAAAATGATTGGGGAACTGACCTGGATTAAGAAGGAAGAACAGCTTGGGAGGAAGATGAAGACGGAAGAACTCGAGGAGGAAGACGCTCTCTCAGAGGGCAAAATGCTAGGCTTGAGAGCTTTCCCCCCGATTTATCAATTTCGAAACGTCCTGCCTAACTTAACCGGCCACGCGGAACCCCGCTATAGGTGGTGTCACCTCGATAGGTGCCCGGTGCATGGAACGCTCCGCCTTCGACCAATCGTGAGGCATCGCTGATGTCAGCACCATGATGGTCGTTGCTTTTCATGGGTTCCGAGAGAACACTCCCGTTTCGAGGCAGATTTTCATAGATCTAATGGTTGGTAGAGGTGGCAGCACTGCAGCGCCCAAGTCGCCCGCGCTAAGGAATCACTGTACCCAGGGACACGTGCCCCTCTTCAATTGGCAGCACATTGGGATCAGCCACCTGGGAGCTTACACCTCTTTCGCCTAGCAGGGGTGGGCCCGCATCATCTCAGGGGCGAGGGGGCATCTGATGTGGCTGATCAAACCGTGTTAGGGTTGATGGAGGAAGCAACTGACGGAACCCCCGCCTCGGCCTTCGAGGCCCCTTCGGCCTTGGACCTCAAGTCCCCTTGGCCTCGAACTTTGTTCCATTGGCCTCCAACTACAGGTCCCCTCGGCCTCGGACCTCAAGTCCCCTCGGTCTCGGACTTTGCCCTTCGGCCTCCAGCTGCGGGTCCCCTCAGCTTCGGACCTCAAGTTTCCTCGATCTCGGACTTCACCCTTCGGCCTCCAGCTGCGGGTCCCCTCAGCTTCAGACCTCAAGTTTCCTCCCGCTATGGGATCCCTCAGTGGTGCGGACACCAGGCTCAGGAAGAGTCTTCAACAACTTCAGCTGGATTCTTTATGGATGGAAGATTAAATTAAATTTTAGTCCTGTATTTATTTTCCATTTGAGCAATTGATTGTATTTGTTTGATTGAGTCCTGTTTAAGTTCTTTATTGCAATTGAGTCAAAAGGAGTTCAGCCCAAAAACCCGATCTGGTTCAGCACAAGAAGAATTGGTGCATGGTCATGAAGTCACCAACATTGAAGCCATATCATCATGCCACATCAACAAGGAATGTCGCACAATGAATAGAAAGATTTTGAATCAAGTCAAAGTCCCCACAACCATATCTCCTCTTGGAAACCTCCTCCACAAATCAAGGGACGTCCATATTGGAAACTGCCTCCACAAATCATGGGACGCCCACATTGATGCCCACATTAAAAACTGCCTCCATAAATCATGAGACCTCCACAAATCAAGGGACGTCCATATTGAAACTGCCTCCACAAATCATGGGATGCCCACATTGACGCCCACATTGGAAACCGCCTCCACAAATCATGAAACGCCCCACATTCTTCTCTTCACTGGCCGAGATCTTCTTCCTCTAATGATAGTATGGTGTAAGTGCTTAGTAGTCTATAAAAAGGGCTCCTGGCTTTTTGTAAAAGAAGAGAATTAATGAAGTTTTCTTGAGAAAATCCCCAGCTTGTTAGATGGGTCCCCTGTGAGAGGGTAGGCATGAGGCCTGGTGTCTATTTATATCATCCATATTTTATCCTTGTTTCCCCACTTTGCTTCAAGCCCATTTTCAACCGATCAAGGATCCCCGGCTTCCATGGTTCCAAAGTTGCATATTGTTCCCACCATGAATCAAGGTATGGAAGCTTACAATATGGTGAAATCCCTTGTCATCCTCAAGTTCCTTTCCTGAGTGCATCAATTTTACTTAAGTTTATTAATTGCTGAGAGAACCCTCTTTAAAATCCTTTCAGATATGCAATTATTAGATTTACTTAGCCCTAATCTGAGTGATTTCTTAACCACAACGATCCGCTTCTTTATTACTTTGTTTAGATTCTAAATTCAAACTTTGTTTAGTCTTCTAAGTCCCCTCCATAAAATTTCTAGTTCTTAAACAATGAGTGAATGCATGCGTTATTTCACTTTATCGTTCATTTAATCTTTACTAATTCTATTAGAAATACATCCCATGTCAGTTGTCCCACATCATCATGGTATCAGAGCCTGGTTGGTTAGGGTGAAATTTCTAGTTTTGCTTGCTCGCTGGATTATCTGAATATTGCAGTATATGATCTGATGTTTTAATTTTTGCAGCGTATAAAAAATTCAAAATTTTATGATTTTTATTTTGCTAGATTCTTTGTAATTCAATGTATTTTTCAAAATTTTCTCAGGCATTATTTCGACTGTGAATTTTCTGCCAGCCGAAATAAGGTCTGAGAACAGGTTCTGTTCTGTTTTCTGACTTGACTGGGTTCTAGGAACTACCCAGTAAAGCAATGAATTTTAAATTTAATTTTTTTTCACCTAGAGTATCATTATTGAGTTAAGAGTGTTCTGTAAATTTTTTGAATTTTTTGAATATGTGACATAACACTCTCCTGCATCACTTTGGAGTTGCAACACACACAAATTCTGCACATGATTTTAGGATTCATATGAATGTTGTATACATCTCATGATCAATCAAGTTAAGGCTTGTGTGCCTAATTGCACTGCATGACAACTAGATCAGGTATACCCTACCAAATTCAAGCTCAATCAAGTGCAACCATGGACCAAAATTTTGAGACCTTGATGAAAACCCTGAATAATCAAATGGCCCGACTAAACCAGAATCTGACTGATCAATTGACCCAGACCACCCAAAGCATAACTGATCAAATGACCCATATCACTTTTAGGCTTGACCAATTAGAGGCAGGTACTCCTACAAGAGCCCAGGAGGCCCAAATGGAATTAGAGCATGAACCAGAGTTAAGTACGCCCATCAACCCTAGAAGAGCTCTACACCAAGACCTTTTTCCCGAACCCAATCCTAGAAGGCATAATCAAGAGCCTTTCTTTGAGGTAAATCTTAGAAGACTCAATTTTAATCGAGTCCATGACCCGAATCCTATGAGAGCACTCCATGACCCAGCTTATGAACCAAATCCTAGGAGACCCAATCAGGACCAAATGGACTAGTATGACCGAACTCTTAGGAATATTAGATTAGAAGCACCCACTTTTGATGGAAGTCTAGATCCTAAGGTTTATGTAGATTGGGAGGGCGAGATGGATTAGTATTTTGAGTGGTACAAAATGACTGAGGAAAGAAAGTACAAATTTGCAAAGCTTAGGTTAGTCCGTCAGGCTCAGTTATACTGGGGAAATGTCGAGAGATTCATTAGACAGAGAGGTGATGTTCCCATAGTAACCTGGAGAGCAATGAAGCGTAGACTTAGAGAGAAGTACCTTCCTATATCCTACTACTAAAGACTTCTAGATTAGTGGCAGAGATTAACCCAAGGAACAAAGAGTGTAGCTGAGTACATTGCAAAGTTTGATGAATTTGTGATGAGATGCAATGTCAATGAGTCCGAATCAGTTACCTTATCTAGATTCAGAGCCGGATTAAGGGAAGAGATCCAGAAAGAGTTGTTCATGAGATAAGTTCAAGATTTAGAGCTAGTCTATCAGATAGCACGTGATGCTGAGAGATTTCATAGGGGACCAGTTTATTGCAGACCAACAACCCCTATAACTAGTGCACCTAGTCAGCAGCCAGGACCAAGTCAGATGCGACCCAATCGGCCTAACCCTGGTACACCTCTGACTCATAGAGATGATAAGGGAAAAGCACCAGAAGTTCAAAGAAACCCAAACCGGAATGCTTGCTTCAAATGTCATCAGATAGGCTATTATGCGAGCAATTGCCCAAATAGAGCTTTGTACATGGAAGGGTTAGGGGAAAAAGAGTTTGAATCCAAAGCACCCTTAGATGATTGTGTCGAGGAAGTATATCAGGCTGAGAATAATCTAGCAGATGAGTATGAAAGTGATGAGGATCTTGTATACCTTGACCTTTTGGGAGTAGTTAGATGCATCCTTACCCAGACTAAGACCCAGGACGATTGGCGCAGGACTAACATCCTACAAACCTTTGTCAAGTTAGGGGATAAGGTGTGTAAGATAATCATAGATAGTGGAAGTTGTGTGAATGCCATATCTGCTAGTGCTGTCAAAACTTTAGGCTTATCCACACTCCCCATCCAAACCCCTATAAGGTTTCTTGGATAGACTCCACATCAATTCCTATCAAAACTAGGCGTCTAGTCCAAATCTAATTACAGTCATATCAGAAGAAAGTGTGGTGTGATGTTCTACCAATGGGAGTAAGTAGTATCATCTTAGGTCGACCCTGGTTATTTGACCATGACGCAACCCTTTTTGGCCGATCTAATTCTTGCTCATTCATGCACCTTGGAAAGAAGTTTGTAATCAACCCTTCACCACCTAAGGACATAGTTAAGAGAGGATCAAGCCACCTAAAGGAAACAAAGACTAGAGTCAATCTGATAACTGCAAAGGAGATTGAGAAAGAACTCACTAAGGGTACATCTGTTTGCATCTTAACCGCTAGAGAAATACAAGAGCCTGCCCAGAAAGAGCACCCTTAAGAAGTAGTTAAATTATTAGAGGACTTTAAGGATGTATTTCCAAATGACCTACCTGACCACCTTCCATCACTTAGGGACATCCAACACGCCATTGATTTAGTCCCAGGAGCAACCTTACCAAACCTCCCACATTATAGGATGAACCCTATAGAACACCTAGAGTTGCAAAGACAAGTAGGGGACCTCCTTAGGAAAGGATTTGTTAGGGAAAGTTTGAGTCCTTGTGCAGTTCCAGCCCTGTTAACACCTAAAAAGGATGGCACGTGGAGGATGTGTGTCGATAGTTGTGCCATAAATAAAATTACAGTAAAATATAGGTTTTCCATTCCCTGCTTGGATGATATGCTAGATATGATGGCCGGTGCAACTATATCTTCCAAGATTGATTTGAAGAGCGGCTATCACCAGGTTAGGATTAGACCAGGGGATGAGTGGAAGACTGCATTTAAGACTAAGGATGATTTATTTGAATGGGTAGTGATGCCATTTGGGTTGTCCAATGCACCTAGCACATTTATGAGGATCATGACCCAAGTCCTACGTGCCATCATGGGAAAATTTGTAGTAGTATACTTTGATGATATTTTGATTTACAGTAGGACTAAGGAAAGCCACTTAGACCACCTTAGGCAAGTATGTACAACCCTTAGGAAAGAGAATCTCTATGCTAATTTGAAGAAGTGTGAGTTCTTAACCCATAGAGTCACTTTCCTAGATTTCATTGTCACCCCTGATGGAGTTCCAGCTGATCCTGAAAAGATAAAAGCTATAGTTGAGTGGCCTGTTCCCAAAACTGTTCATGATATTCATAGTTTTCATGGTCTAGCTACCTTCTATAGGAGATTCATACGAGGTTTTAGCTCCATTGTCACCTCAATAACTAATTGTCTTAGGAAGGATGGTTTTAATTGGACCAAAGCAGTTAATAGAGCCTTCCTGGAGATAAAAAATAGAATGACACAAGCACCTATTTTGAAGTTACCAGACTTTACCAAGGTATTCGAGGTAGCTTGTGATGCATCCGGAGTTGGAATAGGCAGAGTTTTAAGCCAGGAGAACCACCCCATAGCTTTCTTTAGTGAAAAATTAAATGATGCTAAGCTTAAATATTCCACCTATGATAAAGAACTCTATGCGGTAGTGCAAGCTTTAAAGTATTGGAGACACTATCTTCTACTGCAAGAATTTGTCCTATTCTCTGATCACAAGGCCCTTAGATTTCTTAGTTCCCAGAAAAAGTTAAATCCTAGGCATGCCAAATGGGTAGAATACATCCAAGCCTACACTTTTGTCCTGAAACACCATGCCGGAGATGAGAATAAGGTAGCCGATGCTTTGAGTCATAGAATCTTACTTTTACATTCAGTTAGCACTGAAGTTGTTGGATTTGAGAGACTTAAAGATGAGTATGCAACCTATCCATACTTTAGTGAAATTTATCGGGCCTTGAGTCAAGGACCATCTAGTGACTATAGTGATTATACCCTTCTAGATGGTCACCTATTTAAAGAGAACAAGCTCTATATTCCCAAAACTTCCTTGAGAGACTTTCTAGTTTGAAAGACCCATGCGGGAGGTTTAGCTGGTCACTTTGGTAGAAATAAGACCATATTAGCTGTTGAAGACCAATTTTTTTGGCCAGGACTTAAGAGACAAGTTGCTCAGATAGTGGCCAGGTGTCAAACTTGTGCTATTGGCAAGCAGCAGAAGCAAAATACTGGACTCTATACACCCTTATCTATACCCGATTGTCCCTGGCAGGACCTTAGCATGGATTTCGTATTAGGCCTACCTAAGACCCAGCGGAAACATGATTCGATCTTTGTTGTGGTCGATAGGTTCTCAAAAATGGCTCACTTCATCCCTTGTTCCCAAACCATTGATACCTCTAGAGTCGCCAAACTTTTCTAAATGGAGTGGTAAAGCTACATGGTCTGCCTAAAACCATAGTGTCTGATAGGGATGTCAAATTCACCAGCTACTTTTGGAAAACCCTATGGCATTTGTTAGGTACCAAATTAAAATTCTTCACTGCCTACCACCCCCAGACTGATGGCTAAACTGAAGTCATAAATAGGAGTCTATACAACCTACTGAGGTATCTTGTAGGAGAACATTGGAAAACTGGGATTTATTATTACTTCGTACTGAGTTTGCATACAACAGTTCAGTCAATAGGTCTACTGGGAAAAGCCCCTTTGAAATTGTCCATGGTTATAAACCTAGAAGACCTATCGACCTCATTCCATTACCATCATATGCACGAGTATCTAAGTTCGCCGAGTCATATGCACAGCATATTAAGGAGTTGCATAAAGAAATTAGTAAAAAGATTCAAATGAGCAATGAAGTATATAGACATATGCTAACTCACGTAAAAGAATGAAGGAATTTAATGAAGGGGACTATGTAATGATTAAACTTAGACCTAAAGGTTCCCACCGGGAACTATGAAGAAACTACATGCCCGGGGAGCTGGACCTTTCAAAGTAATAAAGAATGTAGGACCTAATGCATATGTTTTAGAATTACCACCAAATTATGGCATTAGTTCCACATTTAATATTTCAGATCTGAAATAATACAAAGAACCGGCATTAATTCCTAGTGAGCCTTTTGGGCCTTATCCTGCCTTTGAGAGTGAAACCCTACCTGAGTGTCCACCAGCAATTCCACCAGACCGGAGAGATAGAGTTGAACGTATTTTGGATGACCAGGCGATTACCACCAGAAATAAAGGCTATCAACGTTACCTGGTTCATTGGCAAGGTCGACCTGAATCTGAGGACTCCTAGATCACCCGAGAAGATCTTCAACAAATTGCACCAAACTTACTAGAGAAATATTATGGACAGATTGATCCTTACTCAACATGGTCGAGTTCCTCCCACCTAGAGAGAATTGGTGCGGACACCAGGCTCAGGAAGAGGCTTCAACAACTTCAGCTGGATTCTTTATGGATGGAAGATTAAATTAAATTTTAGTCTGTATTTATTTTCATTTGAGCAATTGATTGTATTTGTTTGATTGAGTCCTGTTTAAGTTCTTTATTGCAATTGAGTCAAAAGGAGTCCAGCCCAAAAACCTGATCTGGTTCAGCACAAGAAGAATGGGTGCATGGTCATGAAGTCACCAACATTGAATCCATATCATCATGCCACATCAACAAGGAATGTCGCCCAATGAATAGAAATATTTTGAATCAAGTCAAAGTCCCCACAACCGTATCTCCTCTTGGAAACCACCTTCACAAATCAAGGGACGTCCATATTGGAAACTACTTCCACAAATCATGGGACGCCCACATTGACACCCACATTGGAAATCTCCTTCACAAATCATGAGACCTCCACAAATCAAAGGACGTCCATATTGAAAACTGCCTCCACAAATCATGGGATGCCCACATTGACGCCCACATTGGAAATTGCCTCCATAAATTATGAGACGCCCCACATTCTTCTCTTCGCTTACCAAGATTTTCTTCCTCTAATGATAATATGGTGTAAGTACTTGGTAGTCTATATAAAAAGGGCTCCTGGCTTTTTGTAAAAGAAGAGAATTAATAAAGTTTTCTTGAGAAAATCCCCTGCTTATTAGATGGGTCCCCTGTGAGAGGGTAGGCGTGAGGCCTGATATCTATTTATATCATCCACATTTTATCCTCATTTTCCCACTTTGCTTCAAGCCCATTTTCAACCAATCAAGGATCCCCGGCTTCCATGGTTCCAAAATTGCAGGTTGTTCCCACCATGAATCAAGGTATGGAAGCTTACAATATGGTGGAATCCCTTGTCATCCTCAAATTCCTTCCCTGAGTGTATCGATTTTACTTAAGTTTATTAATTACTGGGAGAACCCTCTTTAAAATCCTTTTAGATATGCAATTATTAGATTTACTTAGCCCTAATCTGAGTGATTTCTTAACCACAACGATCTGCTTCTTTATTACTTTGTTTAAATTCTAAATTCAAACTTTGTTTGTCTTCTAAGTCCCCTCCATAAAATTTTTAGTTCTTAAACAATGAGTGAATGCATGTGTTATTTCACTTAATCGTTCATTTAATCTTTACTAATTCTATTAGAAATACATTCCACGTCGGTTGTCCCACATCACTTGGCCTCGGACCTCAAGTCCCCTTGGCCTCGAACCTCAGGTCCCCTCTACCTCGAGCCGCTTGACACTACCTTGTGGCCCACCAACCGTCGCAGCTGCCATGTGACCCACTAACCATGTGCAACTGCGCATGGCCACTATCCGTAACGGCACATGCCTGACATGACTAGGTCCACCGGCCACTTGTGGCGCCGCGCCTGACAGGTGGCTAGTGGGGCAAGATACCTCTGACATGCCCAGTGTTGTTTTTGACCTGTCGCTGTCAGCTTGGCCACCTGTCCACTACTGGACAATGGTACCTCAAAATTAGCCACCTTCTAAAAGCAGAAAAGGGGATCTTTGAACGGGTATAAGAACCCACACTCACCACGAAAAAAGGATCTGAACTTAAGCTCTCTAGCTATTTCTCTGCTAGTTCTTTTCTTCACTGTTCCCGAGTCGCTTACTTGAGCGTCGAAGGGTCTCCACCAATGCAATCAATTTTCAAGGACTTTCTTGCAGAGCTTCTTCGAAAAGAAGGATCTTCGTTTTTCGACGTTAGAAGAACAATACCATCGCCATGCACATGTGCTCAACCTGCATAAACTAGCTGCTTGGGCCTAAAAAGGTGTCTGACAGCTTATTATATAGACCAGCACAAATGCAGTGCAGTCACCAAGAGGAATCCATAAAGGAAAAGTCTTTGTACACCGCCCCTGGTGCAGCAAGTCCTATGTGAGCTGCACCGCCTCTCCTGATTGATCCACGTGGATCCTACATGGCTGACGATGCATAATGGTATGGCTCTGCTACGATGTTACGTTCTGATCATGACGGCCATTAAAAGCGCTTTGCCTTTATTTAAAATTACAGTGCAGACAAAAATGCCCTTTCCCTCCAGCCTACTTCTACCACCATTTTTTCTTGGATTACATCTGTGCAAGAAAAAATCTTTCTTCCCCCTCGCTCTGGCTTTCAGATGCAAGGAATCAGTCCAAGGTTGAGCAAGATCCTGATCCCTCGCTCTGAGAGTCTGGTCATAAGAAAATATTTCAGCTTTGAGGCTGGAATACGTAGCCACTGAAGTCTTTGTACAAAAACTTCTAGAGAAAATGTCATCCGCAGCAGGAAGTAAAAGTCCTTGTTCCCACTTCTTTGTAAAGATCTTTTATTACACAAACTGTTTTTTCGTTAGAAGAAGTTAATGCATTAGGAAACCATTTAATGCGCAGTAACTTCCTTAGAACTAGGGTATCGTCGGAGTGTCTCGGCCTATATTCCCCGTTATTCCCTGTCCATATAGCTCTAGTGTCCTCACTTTACAACTCTGGAGAGAACGGCCGCGACACCATACGAGGAATTCGGCCGAAAATCCTTTGTGACACCCCAATTGAAGCCTTACGACACCCTAGCCATAATGGAATGACACATGTGCTTATAACTGACCATGGAGAGAAGCCCCGCGACATCCCACATGAATTTGGCCGAAAATCCTTCGCGACACCCCAGTTGAAACCTTACGACACCCTAGCACAATGCTACGACCCCTGGAGCAATTCGGCCGATAATCCTTTGCGACACCCAAGTTAAAACTTTACGACACCCTAGCACCAATGCTATGACACCCGTGCTTATAACTAACCATGGAGAGAAGCCCCGCGACAACCCAGGAGGAATTTGGTCAAAAATATTTCGTGACACCCAGTTGAAACCTTACGACACCCTAACGACAATGCTACGACCCTAGGAGCAATTCGGCCGAAAATCCTTGGCGACACCCAAGTTGAAACTTTACGACACCATAACACCAATGCTACGATACCCGTGCTTATAACTGACCATGGAGAGAAGCCCCGCGATACCCCAGGAGGAATTCGGTCAAAAATTCTTGCAACACCCAGTTGAAACCTTACGACACCCAAGCGACAACTCTCCATGGTCAGTTATAAGCACGGGTGTCGTAGCATTGGTGCTATGGTGTCGTAAAGTTTCAACTTGGGTGTCGCCAAGGATTTTCGGCCGAATTGCTCCTGGGTCGTAGCATTGTCGCTAGGGTGTCGTAAGGTTTCAACTAGGGTGTCGCGAAAGATTTTTGACCGAATTCCTCCTGGGTTATCGCGGAATTTCTCTCCATGGTCAGTTATAAGCACTGTGTCGTAGCATTGGTGCTAGGGTGTTGTAAAGTTTTAACTTGGGTGTCGCGAAGGATTATCGGCCGAATTGCTCCTGGGTCGTAGCATTGTCGCTAGGGTGTTGTAAGGTTTCAACTGGGGTGTCGCGAAGGATTTTTGGCCGAATTCATGTGGGGGTGTTACAGGGCTTCTCTCTATGGTCAGTTATAAGTACGTGTGTCGTACCATTGTTGCTAGAGTGTCGTAAGGTTTTAATTGGGGTGTCGCGAAGGATTTTCGACCGAATTCCTCATGTGGTGTCGCGGCCGTTCTCTCCAGAGTTGTAAAGTGAGGACACTAGAGCTATATGGGCAGGAAATAACGGGGAATATAGGCCGAGACACTCCGACGACACCTTAGTTCTAAGGAAGTTACCTACGCATTAAATGGTTTCCTAATGCATTAACTTCCTTTAACGACAAAAAATAGTTGGTGTAATAAAGGAGCTTTACAAAGAAGTGGGAACAAGGACTTTTTACTTCCTACTGCGGATGATATTTTCTCCAGAAGTTTTTGTACAAAGACTTCAGTGGCTACGTATTCCAGCCTTGAAGCTGAAATATTTTCTTCCGACCAGACTCTCAGAGCGAGGGCTCAGGATCTTGCTCAAACCTTGGACTGATTCCTTGCATCCGAAAGCCAGAGCAAGGGGGAAGAAAGAGTTTTTCTTGCACAGATGTATCCAAGAAAAAATGGCGATAGAAGTAGGCTGGAGGGAAAGGGCATTTTTGTCTGCACTGTAATTTAAAATAAAGGCGAAACGCTTTTAATGGCCGTCATGATCAGAACGTAACATCGTAGCAAAGCCATACCGTTCTGTATCATCAGCCATGTAGGATCCATGTGGACCAATCAGGAGAGGCGGTGCAGCCCACGTAGGACTTGATGTACCAGGGGCGGTGTACAAAGACTTTTCTATTAGTAAATGTAGGCACATGTGGGCCCATGAGCAGCAATCCGTAAATGTATTCCTCCTCTCTCTCTCTCTCTCTCACCCCCACCATTTTCTAACATCATTCCTTGCCGCCCCACAAAGTTATTCCCAAACCCAAATGGGCATTCACTATCCAATTTCCAATTCCCGTTTCCACTTGAAATGCATCTTCGGCGGCGGCGGCGCTGAAAATAGTCACTGATAATAAGAGTGGTAGAGGAAGAGAGAGAAAAGGTGGCATGCTGTATGATGGGCTCCGGCATGAACTTGGTGACGACGGTGATTGGGTTTGGAATGAGCTTTACTTTCACGTCTTCTTCTGCGCCCGCCTCATCTGCGATCGAATTCGCTCCGCCGATTCTCAGGCGGCTGCGTTCAACGTCAAGCAGCACTCGGACGTCGACCCGGTCGGTTTGCTTGCTAACAGTTTGATTTCTTTTTTACCGTTAGTTTCGTGTCAATGAGCTTATTTCTCTAAGTAGAATTCTAATTCTAGCGTCACTAGTAGAAAAAAAACTTTTAGCGACCGCCACTGGCGGTCGCTACAAGTTAAAAAGCAGTCGCTAATAGTTTTTAGCGACCGCTTAGCGACCGCCATATGTGGCCGCCAGAAACTCGTCGCTAAAGACTTTTAGCGACCGCCATTGGCGGTCGCTATAGTATTAGCGACCGCTAGATGGGGGGCAGAATTTGACTATTAGCGACTGCCTGAAGGCCTTTAGCGATCGCCAAGGCGGTCGCTAATACTATATATTTTTTATTTTTTTATTTTCTATTTTTGTTCTGATGCATTATTAGCGACGTCCTTTTGAGCCATTTGCGACCGCCTAGGCGGTCGCTAATACTGGATTTTATTATTTTTCTAATTCATTTTATTTTTGGTTATTGAATTTTTTTGTTTGGGTACCTGTACCTGTTTTACAAAATTATATAAACTAAATATTAAAATTAAATTATACACGCATAATAAAAGTATAAGCTAATAAAAAAACCATTTATCTATATTAATAAATCTGCAATGTCTTTGATTTCCAATCCAAAAAAAAAGATCTAATACAATTTCCTAGAAAAAAACATAAAGAAGACAGTAGTCCCAATGCAGCACCAGTCAATCAACCTGAAACAAAAAATTAAATTTATTAGTCAATAAAACATAAATATAATTAAATATAATTATGTAAAATAAATATTAAAAGTGATACAATTCAAAATTTTGAAAATAAAATCATTCTGTACGATTCTATATGCCTCGAGTGTCCGATTCACGCTCTGTTTGTTCCTACAAGTCACTAATGGCGTAGAGATCATGCTCCTCAAGTTTGACGAGCATCGGACCTCGTATGCTCCGTTTGGGCCGTTAGAGGCCAAGTTCGGTTTTCTAAGTTTTAAGTTTCAACTTAAACGTACATTGTCCTATTCCGGGCCCCTCGAGTGTCCGATTCATGTGTCGTTTGTTCCTACAAGTCACTAATGGCATAGAGATCATGCTCCTCAAGTTTGACAAGCATTGGACCTCGTATGCTGCATTTGGGATGTTAGAGGCCAAGTTCGGTTTTCTAAATTTTAAGTTTCAACTTAAACGTATATTGTCCTATTCCGGGTCCCTCGAGTGTCCGATTCACGCGTCGTTTGTTCCTACAGATCACTAAGTGTCTCTCTTTTAATGTGCATAAAGACTAACAAGGAATTTATAGATACAGCTGAAAATGGAGTACGATACATTCTTCCACATATACTTAGATTATTTAGAAATTAATAAACTTAAAACATATTCATAAACTCATACCCGATTCTGTTCATTTGAGCCTACTGGATCAGGCATGCCCTCACCAACTGACTCATGTCTCGCCTGGTGACCACTGCCAGCGTCTGGGGCCTACAATATTACAGTATATGATTAACAATAGAAATAAATAATATATATTTTAAGAGTAATTAAATTAAATTTAAATACATATGTCTTCAATTATGAACCTGAGTATGAATCGGTGGATCTGAATCATCAGCTATAGGGACACCACTCTGAGCTAGTCGATGATGTAGCTCCGCCTTAAATGCCTGCACCTATTCCTGTACCTGAGCCTGCACCTCGGCCTGCATCGCAACCTGCATCCTTACCCGAAGATCCTCGACACGCATGTCCATTTGCTGGTGAAGAGACTGGATCAGCTCAGCCACCTCCTCGTCAGTTCGCATGCGTGAGCCCTGGGATGAACTACATCCGGATGACTCCGCTCACATGATAGTCGAACGTGGTATGCCCGTGCCGTATGTAAGTGTGTATCCGTGCCCATCCTGGCCTATGATGGTGTGGAATATCTCATCCCGCCTAGCAACTACCTGTCGCTCTTCCTCTGGCAGCTCGGCCAATCGAGACTCAAACTGGGCCTGTGTGCAAGAAAGCAACCAAATTAGAATAGTAAATCAATAAATCTCATAATAGGTTAAAAAAAGTATTGTGTAAAGGTAAATACTTACTACAAGAGCTGCAACCTCAGGATGGTCGAGCCTGCGACTCGCCATCCACACAGACATCCGGTCGATGGGTGCACCCCGCTCACGTAACTGTCGAAGGATAAATCATGTCATCTACATATATGAATACAAACTACGTCAACAATCAAAACACGTATGGTCTAACGTGACAGTTTACCTCGTGCCGGATCTGCGTAACGTGTCGAGTCCCAAGCTTGTGAGTAGGGCCCTGCATCGAGCGATTTTGAGAATTTCGCTCTGCCTCTTCCTGCATTCATTTTGGTCGTGTTTATAAGTTTACACCGAATGTTTCATATGAATTTAACAAAAAATAGGTTGAACTACTCACCCTTGCCTTCTCACTCGACCAGTACCGGACCAACTCAGGCCACTGTGCGGGGAGAATGCCCCTTGGGACTCGCTGAAGAAGGTCTGGGTCGTCCACATTCTTCTCCCAATGCTCTTTCTTTACCTTGTTCTTGTGGTCTTTCCATAACTTTCGACACTTTGCCAAGCAAACTAGACGAAAATCATCAGGACATGACCTCAAATTGTCCTGCGTAGGACAAGAAATTTTAGTAGTCAAGGTGTACTAAATTGACACATCGTATAATAACGTTGAAGCTAAGATAGAACTCAGCGGCTTACCTTAACCTCCCCCCAGAGTCGATCTATCGTATCCTGAGGAAAAGCAGTCCAATCAAGCATAGTCAGGGGAAATCTATGTGGGTCTCGAACCATATGCCCCAACTGGCTGATAAACGGGTGAGCCCCTTCTCCAACTGGGTGAAATGTGTCGTCAAATTGCACATCATAACGGGTACCAGCATTCCATGAAGGAATCCCTCTAGCTGGGCCCCTACCCCTACTGGAAGATGAACTCGTCGTAGTAGAAGCTATAAACAATAAACTTATTAGTTAAATAAAACTAAAATTATTTTATATAATTGTTAAACATAAAAATGAAATTATACCAGTATGTGTGGAGGTCGATGCACCAACTGTAGATGGAGAAGGCCCTACTGGCATGGACTGGGGAGATCTAAATCGTGCCGGTGCAGGTGTCGATAAGGGTGTCTGTGGATCATGGTCCGTAGGCATCCGTCGACTAGGGTCCCTCGTCGGCGTACGAGCCTGGCTCTGATGTAAAAACTCATCCATCGTGTGTGGACGCTCTCTCCTCTTACGTCCGGACATATCTTTTTAACGTATCATAAGATAAATAAATTGCACGTAATAACTAAAACCATTCGTAAACAAAAAGTCAAACATATTCTTAAGCAAAATTGAGAAGGAAAAAAGGAGAACAGTTCACTGGTCATGCAAGTCGATAGTATCTCCTTCAACGGTCTCTCTAACCCAGTTGACATCCTCATCACGTTGAAATATTACATTTTGGTCAAGAACTTGCTGAGCAAATGCATCAATATCTGGCTCATTATCTTCAATTTGATACACCCCCCTCCTTGACATTTTAACTGCAACTTGCCAGTTAGGATCCATGGGATCTATAACATAGTAAACTTGCTCAGCTTGCCTGGCCAATATGTAGGGTTCATTACTTACTCGCTCATCTCGATATAACAAATTGTTGAAATTTACCAACGTAAATTGATACTTGTCAACTTTAGTCCCACGGATTGGATCGACCCAGTCACACTTGAATAACAAAAATTTTAATCCGTGACTGTATATAACTTCAATGATATCTTTCAACTGGCCATAATAATAACCTGCATCGACAGAAGGACACCCTATACCACTATTTTGTGTTGCTCGTTTCTCATCTACTTCTTTGACGCGAAATCGAAACCCATTGACATCACAAGTTGTGTAACGTCGTGCCGTTATAAACGGACCATCAGCCAGTTGGTTCATTTCATCAGTCAAAGTACCTTCACTCGCTCGTCGTAAATTGTACACCTACAGTAATCATTGAATAAAGCTATGTAAAACTAATATGATAAGAACAAATTGAAGCACATACAACCATATGTACACATACAACCATATCTATACATACATAATTCTTGAACCAATCGTGAAATGATTGAAAATGGGACTGCCGAATTTGATTATCTGTCGCACGAGGCATGTCCCGTTTGAGCTCATCAATGTGTGTCCTATAATGCAGAACAACATGTGTTAATGACAAGCTTGATTGAGTTAGACATAACACGAACAAGTTAAATATATGAATGAGCATTCACTTACTGAATCAACGCCACAACTGATGGAGTGTTAAACAACACGTATCGATGAGCTTGAATCCAGTCGATGTTATCTAGATCAAATGGTGTTCCCTCCCCAATAGGACCATCATTAATCCGCAAGGGCCTATCAAGTTTGGTTTCAACATCATTAAGATATGCAGCACAAAATTAGTACACTCTTCCATCAAATAACCCTTGGCTATTGATGCCTCTGGACGAGCTCTGTTACGCACATACCTTTTTAACGTATTCAGGTACCTCTCAATAGGATACATCCACCGAAATTGGACAGGGCCACCAAGCAAGGCTTCACCTGTTAAATGTATGGTCAAGTGACCATTACATCGAAGAATGAAGGTGGAAAGAGTTTCTCCAGATGACACAGTGTTAGCGCAATCCTATCCTGGAGACTTTTCAAATCATTTGTGCGATGGACTCTTGAACACAGTTGTCTGAAGAAGTTACTCACCTCAATCAAGGGCTCAACAACATTCTTAGGTAAACAATTTCGGATTGCAATAGGAATTAATTGTTGAATGAGAATGTGATTGTCATGACTCTTCAAACCTTGTAAAGTCCTTTCTTTCATATTCACACGCTTAGAAATATTAGAACAATAGCCGTCAGGCACCTTGACCCCTTTCAAAATGGAAAGAAATGCCTCCTTCTCATCTTTACTCATCGTGTACTGTGCAGGAGGCATGTATGCCTTGTTAGACTCTGTCAACTGTAAGTGTAGTGGTTTCCGCAAGCCCATTTCCTGCAAATCACGACGTGTATTGGCACTGTCTTTGGACTTTCCCTTAACACCGAGAAGGGTCCATAATATATTATCACACACATTTTTCTCAATGTGCATAACATCCAAGTTGTGCCTCAGTAAATTGTCTTTCCAGTACGGTAACTCGTAAAAAATACTTTTCTTCTTCCAGTTATGACTGCGCCTTCTGTTCGCACCAGGAATAGCAGGCAATGGAGGGGCTAACAGATCTTGGAAATCATATACTGTGCGTATTTGCTCTTGTTCAAGTTGTGATAACAAATCAACCCCAGTCATTATTTGTGGTGTTGGACCATATTCTCGAGTGCCATCGAATGACACTTTATCCCTTCTGAACCTATGCAATGGAGGTAAAAAACGTCTGTGACCTGTGTAAGCCCACTTTTTGCCATGTTTTAGCCAGGTTGACTTTTTACTCTGATTGCAACAAGGACAGGCAAATTCCCCTTCGTGCTCCAACCTGACAAATTCGCATATGCCGGGAAGTCATTGATTGTCCATAATAATGCAGCGCGAAGTTTGAACATTTCATTTCCTTCAGAATCAAAAGTCATCACACCTTCGGCCCATAATTCATTCAACTCGTCAATTAAAGGCTGCATATACACGTCAATTTTATCCCCAGGGCCCCTTGGTCCGTCAATAAGAGTGGATAGGATCAGAAAAGGTTGCTTCATACATAACCAAGGAGGAAGATTGTACGGAACCAACACCACTGGCCATGTACTATGAGTTGCCCCGGTCATGGACCTGAAGGGGCTAAAACCATCTGCAGCCAACCCAAGCCGCACACTACGACTATCCAAGGCAAAGTCGGGGTGTTTCTTGTCGAAATCCTTCCATGCCGGGGAGTCCACTGGGTGGGTTAACTTTTCATCCTCCCTACCATGCTCTGCATGCCATCGCATCAATTTAGAAATTTTAGATGACATAAAAAGCCTCTTTAGCCTTGGCTTGAGTGGAAAATATCGCACTTGCTTTACAGCGACAAGCTTCCCACGATTCGAAACACTTCGCGAATTACTCTGACGATTCTGACCAACCCCATCGTCCTTCCACCTTGAAGTTTTACACACAATACACGTATCGAGGTCGGCATTCTCATTTCTAAACAACATACAATTGTTTGGGCATGCATCGAAAGTCTCATATGTGAAGCCTAAGTTTTCAGTTAACTTGCGAGCATGGTAGTAGGACTCAACTAGCTTTGCACCGAATGGGAGCACTTTGTGCAATAGCTGGAGCAGCATGTCGAAGGACGTGTCCGTCCACTGATTCAAAGCCTTCAAGTGTAACAGCTCGACAATAAAAGATAATTTACTGAAATTCGTACATCCAGGATACAATTCGGTCTGCGCATCATCCAGAATTTCAAAATACCTTAATGTTTCTTTATCTGCACCCGAGCGAGGATTACTCCCACCCACCCTATCAGTCTCACAGCAACTGTCTTCGGGTGCTAACCCGCATGCAATATCATTTAGCATCACGATCATCGGATCAACTGTCGTAACATCGACCTCCATCTCAACTCTTTCCTCTCTGCAATAAGGAACATAATCTTCCCCATGTCTAATCCAATTCTTGTAATTCTTCAAAAACCCATTTAGAATCAAATGCTCTCGTACAATATCTCGTGTGTAGTAATAACGGTTCGCACATTTTCTACAGGGACAACTGATGTGCTCACTATCAAACCCATTGGTGAAGGCAATGAACTGCTTAATCCCCTCTATATATTCCCTAGACGTCCTATTTGGCAAATCAATCCAACTCTTATCCATGTCGCTAAGTATTTCTGTGAAAGTATGAATAAGCAAATATAATTAGCCTAAGAGATGGGACAAACGTAACAATTTACCTAGCCGTCAACTTGCTAGGCAATGCACGGACAAATAACTTGCTAGGCAATGCACGGACAAATAAATTAAAAAAATAAAGATTACTTTAAAAGAAAAAAGAGTAAAAACTTTCATCGGTTAGAGTCTGCCTCACTAGCTTCACTTGACCTCCAGTGTTCTGAAAAAAGAGGGATTAAATTTAAAATTAAGAATATTTTGATTCATAATTTGTTAGAATATTCAAAGATAATTCAAAAAGAAGCAGCAAAATTTAGTGCCCGAATTTTACCAAGATCATCAATTTGCATACAAAGATAACTCAAATTCATCATCAACCTCAAATCGTCATCAATAATACTATGATGTTGTGTAAGGGCAAAATTAGGAGAGATTGAGGCGACTAATAAACAGGGGTTATCACTATGAGAATATGTTTCATGATATGTGAAATAGCTCAACAAAGAATTCTAGGACGAGTGTCTACGATAGGGTTCCAATAAAACAAGATATATTGCATTATTAACCAACAAGATTGATTGCATAATTACACCAAATAAGTCATTGGCAAAAAACCTACAGCAATGGAATATAAGCATTACCTTCTTTGGTATTGGTCTTAAAGTGGGGCCGCCTGGTCCAGCCTTATTTCCAATGGGTTTCAATATCTCAAATGAACACAACAGAGACTCGTCGATGCTCAACAAAGCACCAGCGTTATCAAATTCACCACAGTAATTTGGAGCTGAAAATATTGTGACTAGTCTCCGTTGCGCAAAAAACTCGTACCCATCCTCTACTACCTGGAAGTTCAAATGTCTTGGATGCTTGATAGCTCCTTTAAAAAGAAAAAGAAAAATGAATTTAAACTTAACAGACCTGATGAGCTCGGCGTAAAAGATCAAGATCATTCTTCTCCAAGAATTCAACAAGTTTATCAGCACCGAAAGTACATGAAACCCCTCTGTCACTCATTCCCCAACCTTGAACCTCAGGGTCGGGATCAGACCAAAGCAAATCACAAAGAAGACCATAATCTGGGATCTCAACCAGAAGAAGATATGTCGATATACCAAGCTAAAGACATGCCTCTGCACTTAAAGGACTCCAGTATCTAAGTTTTGTCTTCCAGACATGGCTTTGCTAGAATCTATTTATTCTAGAAAATATATGCTTATGAGCACCTCTTATGATCCAGCCTTTTTTGTGTGGACTCAGCAGCTAATAGGAAGCAGCACATCCCTCTATCTCACTAAGCCATGATGATTGTCTCTGCATCCTTGCACAGCCATGTCAGCATGTACAGCCACATGCAAGAGTGGCTGTTCATAGGTACTGCAACACTCGTTCGTTCTCTAGAACACTTGTAGAAGAAGAAATTGAAGTCTGGTCACATGTGTCACTATATTGAAACTTTATCATGAAACATATTCTCATAGTGATAATGCTAATGTTCTCATAGTGATAATGCTAATGTATCACAAAATCATATTTAAGATGTCACATATCTAACACATCTTTAAGCTGCCTAATAAAACAAGAAGAAAGAATTCTAGGACAGTGTTGTATCGAAGCTAATCAACTCTTGCATCAAGAAGAAAGAAATACTCGATGAAAACAAAGAAAAAACACACAGCACGTGAGATCAAGAAACCAATCAGTCGATCAATGTAGGGCACTTCGATTTCACACCAACAACAAGAGCCGGGAGAGAGAATTTTATCATCAATGGATGGGGGTGGGATCATCGGAAGTACTCGGTACCGCTGCCAGCGACGAGGCAGGTGGAGAAGCAGCGTCCATTCGGGAAGAAGAGAGGGGTGGATCCACTGCCAAGATCCAGAGGGGCTCGATCGGGGCTTCCGCTCAGGTGATCGGGAGCGGCCTCGAGAGAGACCGCAGGACTACCGCCGACGACGCCTCGACGTCGGATAGCAGCGGCGGGAGGATGGGCGGCGGAATAGCAGCGGCGGGAGGATGGGGGGTTTAGGGTTTCGGAAGGGGATAGCCAGCAAATAGGGAAAAGGGGAAAGCGGCCTGATTTATAATGGGCATTTGCGACCGCCACGGCGACCGCCTGAAGCGGTCGCTAAAGGTGGCTTCCGTGACCGCCATTTGCGACCGCCATGGCGACCGCCTGAAGCGGTTGCTAAAGGTGACTTCCGCGACCGCCCTCCAGCGGTCGCACGATTTCTTCTGCGCCAATGGTTCAGCCTCTAGTAATGGCGATCGCTTCCACGACCGTCCTCAAGCGGTCGCTAAAGGTGCCTTCCGCGACCGCCCTCAAGCGGTCGCCCGATTTCTTCTACGCAAAACTCGAGCCTCTAGTAGTGCGTAGCTTCTGACTGAATCTGTGGGGATATTAATTAAGTCAATTCACTATATAATGGCAGAGAGATTTATACTTATAGATATCAGAATTCTTGGCTGTAGAGAGACGGGTACCACTTGGAAGGAAAAGTGGATAACGCGTCTAATATTTGGTCATCTATAGAGTGCTAGGTTGTGGAATTTGGTTGATAGGGTATAAGATTGGAATGGATATGCAATCTTTTGCAATGAAAACCTTGAATCAAGTAAAATATATGTGTAGTACTGATATTACTTTTCATGCAAATTAAGGAGACTGAGAAAATGAGAAAAAGTTCTGCATTACTAATGTTGAGTTTGTGAGACGTCAAAGGTTTCATTACCCAGTTGGTACAGCATGTGATTTTCCTAAAATCAGGGTCTGATGTGATCTGAAACACAATAGCTTTTCAATATTTTGAGCCTTCTTCTGATTTGGGCTTCAAATCAGGTCTGGGTTGGACAAGTAACGGACGGAGCTTAGTAAGGATTTGTGTGTGTGTGTGTGTGTGTGTGTTTTAACTTTAAGTACAAATCTGATCCGAATTAGCCCTTGTCTAGCCTATGGCCAACCTACTTCCAACCCTGGGACCGAGTTGAGGGCTATTGGTATTCATAGACTTAACGTGGCAAGCCAAATTAGAGCTTGATGGTCTAATGGTGGCATGGTGCACCGGTTTAAAACCCGGCCCATGCTAAAGTTGGCCATTTCTGCTGCACCATCCTTCGGTGTAGCAAGTGTGCATCGCCGCATGGATTGGCTGCCCGTACATATATGCTAGCGTGCGTGCAATGCACGACAAATCTCATTGGGTCACCATATACGCATTATCATACACGGATGATCAACCCGCATGACTGTGCATACTTGCTGCACTAAAAGACGGTACAATAAGTCTTTGCTTTTTGACCTTCGTTTCTTTGGGTTACAATAAAAATCTCACCTCGCCCAGTACATATTCCTTCACTAAATGAAATATACCTCACCAAATTATTTTTTAAAAAGAAAAAAATGATGACGAATAACATAGCCAAGTGTTCCTGGAATTCACCTGGTTGTTCAATAGCGTATGCTAGGACCGGTTACAGCTTATGGTGACGCATTAAACAAAACACTATCAATGCTGGATTCATAATTTCTTAATTGATGGATTAAACAACCATCACCTCCTACGTGGTCTTCAAACCTGGCGTATTCAATCAAAGACCCTATCCATGACTCGATCTTATAGATTATCACCATTATGATGGGGAAAAAACACAATAGTAACAAATCATAATATACAACAGATATATTCTCCCAACTTGCAAGAATCCATGAGAAGCAACAACAAAATTTGTTGCAGCAATTGAATTTCACAAACACACAAGAGACACCAAGATTTTTTAACGTAAAAAACCCCTCAAATCAAGGGTAAAAACCACGGTCGTCCAGACCAAAGAAATAGCTCCACTATGATCAAATAAGGGTACAAGAGAGTCTCAAACAAGAACACAAATGAGTGCTCACAGCCAACCAAACAATAAAGCTAAGAAGCTTACAATAGAGAACCAAAAGTTTAACAAACTCAAAAATAGAGCTACTGTCTGACCTGAGTTTCTCGCACCTCAGATCTTGTTTCACCGATCCAACCGTTCAGAATGAAGAACCAGATGTCTTGAACCTGCTGTCAAAATTTAAGCCTGATCCAACGGTGAACGAATCTGTTGTGATTTTAAGGTGGCTGCTCTGAGTATGTGCGGGAAGGGCTTCTTCTTCTTGCTCTCTCGAATGACGGCTCTCTTCTCTCTTTTCGAAAATTAACCTTAATATCACCCTTAAGTTGGATTCTTACCTAATTAGACTCACCATGATTAGGGATTCTTACGAAGATGAATTCTTATCTAATCAAACTCATCACTGATTAGGAATTCTTACCAGATCAGACTCACCGCTTAGACAAGTGTGATACAAAGTGGGTTTACACATTTGGGCCTTTTCTCACATAGGAAGGGAGCCCAAACCAACACATTATATATAGGATTTCCTCATATTTTTGCATGAGATCCGTTCAAACCGAGAAGCCATGCAAAAGAACGTTGCCATAATTTGGGTTCTGCATGGCGATCTTGGTGAAAGCTACAAAAGAACCGTAATCTACCAGAGCGCTTATGTTTTGAGAAAGGGTGGATTAGCCTTGTCTGGATTTTTCTTTAATTTCCACGAGAGCTTAGCTCTATCTCACTACCGCCGCCCTTCACAAACATCAGCAATTTAAATCACTAGTCAAGGGTTAACAAAATGTCTGAAGCCCCAACTAATCTTCTATTGAACCAACGTCTGTTAGCACCTCAGCTCAGGTCAAACGAACTTTTCATTTAGTGTCGACATAACAGTGCCTGGAAATTAGGCATGGCTCAGGTCCGGCCATCTGTCATGCTGAGAAGCTTTAGCTCTAAAATGATTAATATAACAAAAATATTTCGTGCATCGAGCGCCAGCATGCACATGATCAATTCTTTTCCAAGCTAGCACTATTATGGAAAAGTCTTTTAACCGCCCCCGGTGCAAAAGTCCTACGTGAGCTGCACCGCCTCTTCTGATTGGTCCACGTGGATCCTACATGGCTGACGATGCGGAATGGTAGGGCTCTGCTACGATGTTACGTTCTGATCGTGACGGTCATTAAAAGTGCTTCGCCGTTATTTTAAAATTACTGTGCAGACGAAAATGCCCTTTCCCTCCAGCCTTTTTCTATCGTCATTTTTTTTGGATTACATCTGTGCAAGAAAAACTCTTTCTTCCCCCTCGCTCTGGCTTTCGGATGCAAGGAATCAGTCCAAGGTTTGAGCAAGAAGATCTTGAGCCCTCGCTGAGAGTCCGGTCGGAAGAAAATATTTCAGCTTTGAGGCTGGAATATGTAGCTACTGAAGTCTTTGGACAAAAACTTCTAAGAAAATGTCATTTGCAGCAGGAAGTAAAAAGTCCTTGTTCCAACTTCTTTGTAAAGCTCCTTTATTACACCAACTATTTTTTGTCGTTAGAGGAAGTTAATGCATTAGGAAACCGTTTAATGCGCAGGTAACTTCCTTAGAACTAGGGTGTCGTCAGAGTGTCTCGGCCTATATTCCCCATTATTCCCTGTCCATATAGCTCTAGTGTCCTCACTTTACAACTCTGGAGAGAACGGCCGCGATACCACACAAGAAAGTTAATGCATTAGAAACCGTTTAATGCGCAGGTAACTTCTTTAGACCAAAATAGTTATGACATTCTTGGAGTCATAACTATTTAGAGTTTAGTATTTTGTAACACGAATGTCATACTGTATAACTTATGAACTGGAGTTCGTCAGAGTGTTTTGGCAGCCTATATTCTCCGTTATTTCCTTTCCATATAGCTCTAGTTAAAACCTACGACACCTGTGCTCCGGGGTGTCATCATAAAAGCTACAACACCCCAGATTTACTGTTAAGATATCGTAATTACAAGCCTACGACACCCGTGCTCCAAACGAATGATGGAGAAAAGCCTCGCGACATCGCATGAGTAAATCGGCCGAAAATCAGTGACGACACCCCAGGAAAAAAGTCAGGAGTATTGTGACACCCAAGTTAAAGTAATAAGACACCTCTATTAAACAAATATGACACCCCAGTTAAGCTCAGCCGAAAATCCTTCGTGACACTGCAGTTCAAATATCACGACACCCTAGCGACAACGCTACGACACCAGTGCTTATAACCTTATGACACTCAAGGAGGAATTCGGTCAAAAATCATTCATGACACGTAGTTGAAACGTTACGATATTCTAGCGGCAACGCTACGACCCATGCTTATAACCTTCGCGATCTTCGTTTGTTGCTTTCCGGGTGTCGTAGTTTGTTCTCTGGGTGTTTTGAACTGCTAAAGGTGTGTCGTGCTTATAACTGACTGGAGAGAAGGCCCGCGACACCCCAAGAGAATTCGTCCAAAATCTTTGCGACACCCAAGTTGAAACATTACGACACCCTAGCGACAACGCTACGACACCCATGATTATAACTTTCGCGATCTTCGTTTGTTGCTTTTCGGGGTGTCTTTAACTGCTAAAGGTGTCGTTATTTTTTATATGGGGTGTCGTAAGTTGTTTCATGGGGTCGTTAGTTCCTGCCTGAACATTTTTAGCTACGGTGTCGTAATATGTGAACCTTGGTGTTGTTAGGCCTTCCTCAATGTATGAATGGGTGTCGTAATTTTACAGCTTCGGTATCGTTTTTGTAAATTGGGATGTCGCGACTTCTGAATTCGGCTGTTGTAAGTTTATGTCTTTAACTATTAATGGGTGTCATAATTTTTAACCAGGACGACGAACAAGAAGCTATTATTTAGATCATAGATGATATGTATTCCTGGTATCTGAGGTTCATGCTTTTCCATGTTGTTTGAATACGACTTGACTGGAATCCTTTATTGGGCATGGGGAAGAATTTTCTCAGGGCTGTCAGCCACGACTGCTCATGGGAGCATGAAGTTGCTTCGCCATTTTCTTATGGACATTAATTAGTCAATTGACAGGTCAATCTTTCTTGGACTGATATCTTATATATTGCCGAGTTAACGCTTTTGCTCCTCCAGTTGCAACGAGCCATTTACAATATTATTGCATGTATGCTGTGTTAAAGGGGACTGGGTGATTCAACGACAATGCATTTTTGATTAAGTTCCAAAACGTAAATTCTATTCTGTTACAGATGTATAGCAAGTTGAATGTAGACTATGCGTAAGTTGAACGGTACATGGCCGAGGACGCTCTGGTTCCTAGGCTATAATTGCGACTAACTTGCATCGCAACGCACTTTGAATGGTACATTGGACGAGGGATCATGGCAACAGGACCACTTTCCAGGATGCATCTTTGAAGGCCCAGTGGTGCAGTGGGCCTACGTAACTACGCGACTAGGTAGCACGGGTCGCTGGATCTTTGCAGCGCGCTGCACTTCAATGCGTGATAAATTATTCTGAACCAAAGGACTCTTGGGAAACATAATTCGTATGGAATGCAGTTTAGTAAAGCAATGGGGGGAAGTTATCAGGGTAGGAACTTGGGCATCTTCCAAGAGGTTTGCTTCTTTGCTTTCATAAATAAGGGACGTCTACTTTGAGAGCGGAACACATGGGGAGTATTAATTAATACGGGTGCTAGCCGTCTTCCCTCTAAGGCTGGCAAGCTGAAGCTTGCCAAGTGGTGATGCAAGTCGAGCTCTCTTAAATGGAGTTGCAGCTTGACCATGGCATTGGATTGGACCAAGGGAGCTCAGCTCAGTGGGCGTTGGCAATGGGGGCAGTGTGTGATAGCTGCGGGAGGCCTTTGACTGGTTGGGCATGTGAGATTTGTTGGCTCTCGATCCCCTGTTTTGGAACGAGGCACAAGCAGCTTCGTTCACGCCCACCAAATGCCACAATCGTGCAGCCTCCTCCTCTTAATTTTTTTCACATGCGTAAGGATCTCAGATACCGTACCTACGTGGGGATTCTATAGCACGGCAAGGCCATCGATTTTGGTGGCGAGGAAAGAAAATAGTAGCCCTTCAAGTACCGTTCGGATGAATTATTAGAGATTAAAATTTAGAGTGTTTTTAGAAGACAAATCGTATTAATGATTATTTCGACCGTAAGCACATCTCTGAGACACTATTGGGTCGGAAAAGGGAGGTTAGGATATTCTTTAATGGACGTTTGCTTCTTGTAGACTCAAAGAACGATCAAGTCCAGCATGCAGTTAATGTAACGATTAAGTCCAGCATGCAGTTAATGAACTTTGCGATCCACCGACGTTAATGATTAGAAATTTCTGCGAGATGCTTTTGGTGGAGTTATGAGATGCGAGGTTTCTCCACCGCACGGGAACAAATTTGAGGCCCTTGGACTGAAAGATGGTAATCTCTCATGCCAGAGAATTCCCCTTCCAAGTCCAGGGAAAGCGTGAAGCATGATCATGGTTCCACGTTAGCAAGGATCATCGTACCAAAAAAAAAAAAGCAACGTTTTGATGTTAGATTCGTACAATTTAATATGAAATATATTATAGCAAACCGATAAACCAATATAATAAAGCAGAAGATTTAATTTAATATGATACAGAATAGCTTGGTTTGATTTAAAATCGATATAGAGTCAACAACAATTAAAACAATTTAGCTCTTATACCAAACTAAAATATGAAATCTTATCAATTCTTATTCATAAGTTAAGACTGCCACTGTGGATTGAGCTTGGTGGTGTTGGAACAAATGTTTGGATAGTTAAACTTCATGACCATGTGATCATTATTGCATGGAAGTAAATTGAGTTAATGACATGTCAATTTCGCCATTTGTTTCCCTTTAAAAGTTCATGAAAGCTATGTAAGACCAAATAGGTTTACGAAGAGAAAAGGATACTTCGATGTACATTCGATTTTGTTATCCATATTTGTATCCATCTTTGATAGGTATAGATTAATATACAAACATTTGTTCGATGCTAAAATTTCTATCCTTATATAATAAATTCAATATAGAAGTAGGTATATACAAATATTATCTACTCCATATGCAGTCCTAACTCTGATTCAATAAGCAGTCATTATCAGCTTTGGAGAAAATGGTGCATTACATATGGATGAGCATGAAAAGGTTTAATGGTTTTTTTTTAATGTTGCCTGCAATTGGAAGCTTGAATGTTGCAAGTCAAGCTCAATGACTTTGAAGGGTTTTAAAAAGTGATGCATATTGCTGCATATATGTAGTCCCTTGGCCACACCATATTGTCTATATGTAACTAGTATATACATAATAGTTATCAAAACTGGACCGGACCGGCCGGTTCAACCGGTTGAACCAGGACCCGAGGTTAAACCGGTCCGACTCTAGCAGAAAATCGGATGTGCAAGTCACCCAGATTAACTCGGTTAACCCGTCAAGTTCACAGTGAACCAGTAACCTGGATGGGTCACGGGTTTATCACCTATTAGAGTCCAAAGAAATGAAGAATTTGAAATAGCCACATTGAATTGAATATTAATTACGTCCAGACTCCAAAGTCCAAACGTCCCTTCGACTTTTGCTATTCTCGTATGCGAATCCGCTACTCTGCTCATTCTCTAGAGACTCCAAACGTCTGCTACTCTGCTCCTTCTCCAGAATCTAGAGACTCCAAACGTCCCTTCGAGCCTTGAGTTCGACAACAAAAGTCTGCTACTCTGCTCGTTCTCTAGAGACTCCAAACTCGTTCTCCAGTGACTTCAAACGTCTGCTACTCTGTTCGTTCTCCAGAGTACAAACTCCAAACGTCCCTTCGAGTTCGACAACCAACGTCTCCTACTAAAAGTCTTAACAATGCCAGTAAACACTAGTTTCTTTCCTCCTCTATTTCCTATAGGCGATAACCCAATCTGGCAATCGGTAACCCAATCTGCAATCTCTTGAATTAATTCTAAGCAACGCTCAATTAATTCTAAGCAACGCTCACCATCCAGTGACTGGTGAGAATTCACACTGTTAGCTCTTAATTTTTTATTAAAAGTTAATTTTTATTATTAAAAATTTATAAATATATTTTTAATTTTTTATATTAAAATAATTGAACCGATGGTTCAATCGGTGACCCGACCAGTTGAACTAGTGACCCGGTGGCCCGAGCTCTTGGCCAGGTCAATGACCGGTCCGGGTCTAACAACTATGCATAATACCACCATCCTATATTCCACCTACTTAATATTGTATGGTTGCATTCATGAGCCTACTTAACATTCAAGAGCCATATACACAACCCATTCCTATGTGGGTTCATGTAGATGAAGTGGGTTCAAGCTGATAATTATTCTTGATGTGGGTTTAAAGTGGGCTTGATATCAGTATTGATACTATTAAAATATAACTGTTATAGTTATTGCTATTTGGTATTACATTACTAGTGGGCTTTGGAGTCGATGCGTCGGACCCCGATGGGTGACTCTGGTCCACCTTCATCTTTTTAGTTGATACTTTCGTTAGTCCTAACATGGCTTGATCAGCCACCATTAATTTTTAGTCGTTATTGTTATTGATATTGCTATTATCCATCAAAAAACTATTACTATCATTATTCTTGTAATTATTATATTTAATGTGTTATATTTATTTTTAATAATTAAACAATAGTAACTATACATGCATATGTGTTTGTTGCCTACAATGTATATTTCACTGTGCAATCCCTTGATCGCAATGCATGCTGTCCTTTTAATGCTCGTACCTTGCATGTGACTCATTTGGATTGGGATGTAAGGTCAACAAGAAGAAAGGTAGACCAGAATAGAATTGCAGTTACTCTGTCAAGTGAAGCTAATTTTAAACGTTTTGGTTTCTCATAGCACTACAAGAAAATTAAAATATAGCAATGCCTAAATGCGCACGGATTTGGTCACAATATTTTTATTTGATAATTATATTTATAAAAATTTTTTTTAAAATAATTGCGACGCGTCGCAATGTTTTTTTTAATTTTTTTAAAATATTTATTTTTAAAAAAATATTGCGACTCAATACATGCGTCGTAAAATTTAAAATTATTTTTTAAAATTTTTTGGATTTATTGCGTCACTAATGCATCGCTATTTAACATAATTTATTTTTTAAAAAATTACGACGTACTAATTTGCATCGTAATATTTTTATTTGGTAATCATATTTGATAAAAATTATTTTTTCTAAAATAATTGCGACGCAAATGATTGCATCGCAATGTTTTATTTTTAATTTTTTAAAACATTTATTTTTTAAAAAATATTGCGATGCAATACATGCGTCGCAAATTTAAAATTATTTTTAAATTTTTTGGTTTATTGCATCGCTAATGCGTCGCTATTTAACATAATTTATTTTTAAAAAAAATTGCGACGCACTTATTTGCGTCGCAATATTTTTATTTGGTAATCATATTTGATAAAAATTATTTTTCTGAAAATAATTGCGACGCATATGGTTGCGTCGTAATGTTTTATTTTTAATTTTTTCTATAACATTTACTTTTTTAAAACTTATTGCGATGCAATACATGCGCCGCAAAATTAAAAATTATTTTTTTTAATTTTCTGATTTATTGCATCACTAATGCATCGCTATTTAACATAATTTATTTTTAAAAAAAATTGCAACGCATGGATTTGCATCGCATTTTTTTATTGATAATTATATTTCATAAAAATTATTTTTTCTAAAAATAATTGCAACACAAATTGTTCGTCGCAATGTTTTTTTTTAACATTTATTTTTTAAAAAATATTGCGACTCAATACATGCGTCGCAAAATTTAAAATTATTTTTTAAATTTTTTGATTTATTGCATCGCTAATGCATCGCTATTTAACATAATTTATTTTTAAAAAAATTGCGACGCACTAATTTGTCGCAATATTTTTATTTGGTAATTATTTTGATAAAAAATTTTTTCTGAAAATAATTGATGCAAACGGTTGCGTCGCAATGTTTTATTTTTAATTTTTTTAAAACATTTATTTTTTAAAAAAATATTACGACGCAATACATGCATCGCAAAATTTAAAATTATTTTTTAAAATTTTTTGATTTATTGCGTTAATGCGTCGCTATTTAACATAATTTATTTTTAAAAAAAATGTGACGCACTTGCATCGTAATATTTTTATTTGGTAATCATATTTGATAAAAATTATTTTTTCTAAAAATAATTGCGATGCAAACGGTTACGTCGCAATGTTTTATTTTTAATTTTTTTAAATATTTATTTTTTAAAAAAATATTGCGACGCAATACTTGCGTTGCAAAATTTAAAATTATTTTTTTAATTTCTGATTTATTGCATCACTAATGCATCGCTATTTAATATAATTTATTTTTAAAAAATTTGACGCACTTATTTGCGTCGCAATATTTTTATTTGGTAATCATATTTGATAAAAATTATTTTTTCTGAAAATAATTGCGACACAAACGGTTGCGTCGCAATGTTTAATTTTTAATTTTTTTAAAACAATTATTTTTAAAAAAATATTGCGACGCAATACATGCGTTGCAAAATTTAAAATTATTTTTTAAAATTTTTTGGTTTATTGTCGCTATTTAACATAATTTATTTTTTAAATTGTGACGCACTTATTTGCGTCGCAATATTTTTATTTGGTAATCATGTTTGATAAAAATTATTTTTTTCTGAAAATAATTGCGACGCAATTTGTTGCATCACAATGTTTTATTTTTAATTTTTTTATAACATTTATTTTTTTATAACATTTATTGCGACGATCCAAGCCATGATCGACCGTTGTGATCGATCGATCGGCGACGATCCGATGGTTGCGATCGATCCAAGCCACGATCGACCCGATCGACAACGACCGATCTTGGACCATTGCGATCGATATCGGCGATGATCCGACGGTTGCGATCGATCCAAGCCATGATCGACCCTGGTCAGCGATGATCGATTTCGGACCATTGCGATCAATCCGATCGGTGACGATCTGGTTGCGATCGATCCAAGCCATGATCGATCCTGTCGATCGCTCGACGACCGATCCGACGCATGTACCAAAATTAATTTTTTAAAAACAATGCGATGCATTTCATTGTGTCACAATGTTTTATTTTTATTTTTTATCTTTTAATTATATTTTATAAAATTTATTTTTTAAAAAAACTCTACGATGCATTATTTGCATCATAAATTAAAAATTAATTTTTTAATTTTTTGATTTATTGCATCGCTATGCGTCGCTATTTAACATAATTAATTTTTTTAAAAATATTACGACGCACTGAAATCGTCGCAATATTTTTATTTCATAATTATTTTTTATTTTTTTATAAAATTTATTTTTAAAAAACATTGCAATGCAATACTTGCGTCGCTAAATAAAAAATTATTTTTATTAATTTTCTATTTTATTGCATCGCTATTGCGTCGCTATTTAACATAATTATTTTTTAAAATATTGCGACGCATTGAATTATGTCGCATTTTTATTTCATAATTATATTTTATAAAAATTAATTTTATTTAAAATAATTGCGACGCAATACTTGCATTGCTAAATTAAAAATTAATTTTTTTAATTTTTGATTTCTTTGCGTCGCTATTTAACATAATTAATTTTTAAAAACATTGCGACGCACTGAGTTGCGTCGCAATCTTTTTATTTATAATTATATTTTATAAAAATTAAATTTAAAAATATCGACGCATTAATGTGTCGCTAAATTAAAAAATTAATTTTTTATTATCTGGTTTATTGAGTCGCTAATTCGTCGCTATTTCAAATCGCATTTCGATATTTTCTTGTAGTGCATGGCACTATTTCAACATAAACGCCCATAGTTGTTAGTAATTTGGGAGTTCAAATCATCTAAACCTCACACAGGTTTTACTCTCAAGGTGGAAGATTGTTCTTGAATTCATGCAAGACAATCAGCTTTTCAGTTAGAAGGATGTATGAGATCAATCCAGATATTTATGAAGGAAAATGAATTGAATTGTTACGTTCCTGGTATCTCTATCTATAGGAATTGAACTCCAATACATTTCATTTATGAATAATGATGACAATGTTTTAATATTTCTCTGTTTCCAATATTTTTCTTTCAACACTCTAGGAACCTTAAATACATTTGATATTCTTTAAGATTTGAGGTATTCACATATTCTTTCCTCACCTGTTAGGAATTCAAATTAGCTAGTGATACTTTTTAGATTTGAAATAGATTTTGGTATAAAATGACAACTAGATCACCAATTTGGGTCACAAAGATTCACAGCATGATCGGTAAATTGCAACATTTTTTTAAATTCTGATAAATCAAATAACTCAGAACAGAGACCTAGGTTTATATCAGCTGATATAGTAAATGGGAAAATATTGAGTAAACTCAGACTTTTTAAGTTTATGACCAATTTCTGGATTAAGCATTGTATTTAAGTATTAATTTCAAGAATTATAATTTTTTTAAAAAGATTATATCTAAGGAAGTAAAAAAAAGTAATATCAGCTGATGTCTCAGATTTTGCTATTTTGTATGAGCTGACATAATAGGAAGGTCATATCTAGGGGTGCTAAGGGTTTAACCGGATCATTCCGGTTCAAATTGATTGCAATCAAACTCGAGATAGCCCAAACCCGCAAACCCACAGCCCGCTCGCCCGCTCGCCTCCCGCTCGCCTTCTTTTTCCTTCCTCCGCTCGCCCGCTCGCCCTCAAGTCTCAACCCTAGCCGCCAGCCTCCCATTCATTTCCACCGCTCGCCTTCGTGACTTCGTCGGACTAGGGGAGCTGCCAGATCTTTCCGATCGTCACCGGCGGGCAACGAAATCCACGGGTAATTTCCCGTTTCATCCCCGGTATGTATCCTTGTTCTGTTTAGGTTGAGTCTTGCTGTGGGTTGAGTCTTGCTGGAACCGTCGCCGGAGAAGAGACGGCGACGGCGTTCGGATGGATCTAGATCTCTAGATCTAGTTTCCGGCAAGGGTGGGAAGCCATATCAGGAGGTGCATGATACTGGTACAAATCAATATTTTGGCCAAAATGAAAACCAAGTATCATGCCACATTGTGGTCTTTATGTGAAAATAGTATGTACAATGGAATATAATGAGCGAAAATTTATATAATGATCAAAAAAATATGAAGGCTTGTGTATATAATGATTAAAAAAAAAAAAACATGAAGGCTAGTTGTGACACTGCATGGTGGGAATGTGTATGCTGTAATGTTTATATGCATTTGCATGTCCGTGTTTACTTACATGGAGGGTGTTTGCATGCGGCTGTTAAGGATATTAGAAATATAGGTATACAGGACTTCTGCATATGTAAAATCATTTCTAATTCAGTTTTCAGCCTTCATTTAAATCTATTTGAGATATATCACAGGAAAGGTGTGCTAAGGGTTCTGCATTCGGTTGATTTAGAAAATGTTTTGACAATGTTAATTGGTGCACCTTGTGATTTGAGGCAGAGATGAGCTTTTTTAAGGGGTGGGGGGGGGGGGGGGGGGGGGAGGAATTAGTTGGGTGGTGAAAAATTGCATCATGAAAAATAAAATTCTTTGTGATGATCAAGATGCCATATTTGATCCATCTATACAACAAGAAAACCAGCAAGCATGTTAAAAAAAAGTTGATTATCTAAATTTTATCGGTGTTATTAATATAATTTGCATGGATGAATCCCTTATTCCTAATATCTTGCTCTTGCCAAGCTATTCTCATAAAAGTGCAACAAAAATGCTATCAAATCAAGAGAAAAAAAAGAAAAAGGAAAGAGAGAAAGGGAGAGAAAAGCAAAATAAAGAAAGGAAGGAAAAAAGGATGATGAGAAATAAAGAAGAAAAAAAAAGAGAAAGAAAGGTTAGAAGAAAGAATAGGTTAAAAGGAAATAAATAAAGTAAACAAAAATAAAAAAAGAAGAAAAGCTACTGAGATGCTTGACCAAGATGATCGCCGGGATGAGGTTGGATAGTGAAACATCCGTTCCATGAAGAAACTGAGATACTCTCATCCCAAAGGATTTACAACCTTGGTCAAAAGCTCTTATGCATATAAGATGTTTTGTATTTGAGAGTTGTTTCCAAAGGTTACATATATTTCAAATGATCCCTTTTTTTTCAACAACTACATGAACACCGCATGGTTATGCTTTAGAACGTTGTTTACATGTTGAGCTTCTCATGATGATAGTTTTTGGGTATGATGGTTGATCATGTATCTGTAACATTTTATGTATTTAAGATAAAATTAGTGAACAAAAGAAAGTAATCTTCATCTTTGGCAAGTCTCAGGCTGCAGCGGTTCAGGTATATTGTGGCATCACTCAATCTCCAAACTTCTGAATTCTGGCCTGTTGTAAGTGCCATGATTACATCTGAACTTTTGCCACCGAATCTCTTTAACATTTTATGACATGATTCTGCAGAATATATGCATCTTTTTTTTTTCATCTTTTTGTCTTCAACCTATTGGTCCAGTTATCTGCTTCAATGGACTACAGTTCAGAAGAAGAATTGGAAATAAGTGATTCAGAGATAGATGACTACGAGGAGAAATTTTACTTGCACTTAAAGGATAGGAAGCTCAGCGTTAAGATTACAGACAGCATATACAGATGCCCTTTTTGTGCAGGCAAAAAGAAACAGGACTACAACTATAAAGATCTCCTTCAGCATTCCAATGGAGTGGGTGCTTCTAACCGGAAGGAAAAAGTGAAGGCAAACCACCGGGCCCTTGCAAGATACTTGAAGAATGACCTTGCTGACGCTTCAAGTTCATCGATGCAACTGGTGGTTTTAGAGCACCATCCTTCTAAACCAAAAGATGACGACCAATTTGTTTGGCCTTGGATGGGCATCCTAGTGAATGTGCCAACTGTGTATAAAAATGGACAGTATGTAGGAGAAAGTGGGAACAGACTGAAGGAACAGCTGTTCAAATTTAATCCACTGAAGGTCCATCCATTGTGGAATTATAAAGGTCATACCGGAAGAGTATTGTTGACTTCAACAAAGACTGGACTGGTTTCAAAGATGCAATGGCATTTGAAAATTACTTTCATGCTCAATGTTGTGGTAAAAGGGACTGGAATGAAAGAAGACATCGGGGGACAGACATTTATGGATGGGTTGCACGTGCTGCTGATTACAACTCAAATGGCCCTGTTGGGGATCATTTGCGGAAGAATGGGGACTTGAAAACTGTCAATGACCTTGAAACAGAAGAAACTCGCAAGAAAGAGAAACTTGTAGCTAACTTAGCAAACCAAATTGAGGTCAAAAACAAACACCTTGAAGAACTTGAATGCAAATACAATGAAACTACTCTGTCCCTTGATAGGATGATGGATGACAGGGACAGGTTACTACGTGCATATAATGAAGGTTTGTGGTTGGGTTATTTACACTGTACTATGTTTCTTTATCTTGAAAACTTCTCATAGCCGCATTGTTTGTCTGTTTCAATCAGCATTTCCAAATAAAAGGTTCTCTTTTTGAAAGTAGATAGCAACTTATGTCTTGATGGATGGAAGGTTCATAGGTTTTCCGGCTATTATTTTCAGATCGTAAGTTCTACAGAAATTGCATGATGAAGGTTCAAAATATCCAAAAACTTGAGAAAACATACCTGTAGATCAATGCTAAGGATAAAATATTTCAAGACATGTAAAGATACCTTTAGACTGATGCTTTTGGAAGCCTTTAACTGTTTTCGCAGCTGGAATCTTATAAGCTAATGCAAGCCATTTATGTTAAAGTTCCTATAAAGAATAACATTTTAAGATTTTGATTAGTACCATAGAGCCCTGGTTCAATAGAGACAGGTCACTTACAGTATAGTTATAGTCTAATTGACGACCTTCATTGGGAAAGGACCCAAGGCATTCATTTCTCTCCTTTCCATTGTGCTGGAATCTCGATGAGATATAAGTTGTGAAGTTCTCTCCTTTCCATTGCTTTGGAACCCCTATGAGACATACATTATGAATTAGGTTTCAACTTGAGTAGCTAGAAGGAACATTGATTTATCAGCCTGCTGCATTAAATTTGTCTAAAGATATCAGTTTACTTTGTATTATTGGACCTGATTCATGTGTGAACTAGTTTTACATTGTATAAATTTTTATGTTGTTTCAGAAATTCAAACGATGCAGCGCATTTCTCGCGATCATTCACAGAGGATATTTGAAGAGAATGAAAAACTGAGGGCAGAGTTAGATTCTAGACTAAAGGAACTAGATCTGAGACGCAGACAACTTGATAATCTGGCTGTTCAAAATGACATTGACAAAAGGAAGCTTGATGATGAAAAGCAAAAGGTACAATCTCCTGCTCATTTACTATTGTCATCTTAATGACCGTGTGCTTGTCACTCTGTATGATTACCTGGTTGAACTGTAAGTGTACTTCAGATTGCAACCATCCATTTTACTGTCAAGCTGTTGCTGTTTAGAATGTTGTGGGTGGAAACATTGTTTCAACATGGTTAGTGCAATTTGAGTTTTACCTTTGTAGTGTATGATTTTGAGCTTTACCCTTCTGTTATTATTAATCCAAATGATTATTACCTGGTTGAACCGTAAGTGTACTTCAGTTTGCAACTGTCCTTTGCACTGTCAAGCTGTTGCTTTTTAGAATGTTGTGGATTGAAATGTTGTTTCAACTTGGTTAGTGCAGTTTGAGTTTTATCATTATAGTGTATGATTCCGAGCTTTACCATTCCATGATTATTAAAGGAAAATGGTGCTCGGACGGTTTTGCTATTCACCTTTTGGAGAAGAAAAATATAATAGCTAATAAGAAACATTTAAATATGGACCTTTTTCTCCTTCCAAATTTTTGAGAGGTGTAGGGAGCCCCACCCAGTATCTCACCTGTCATATAAATATGTGGGAAGAACCCCCAGCCACCATGCCCCACTCTCCCCCCCCCCCTTTTCCCTTAATTTTAATTGCTTGGGGCCAGATCTTGAAGATATGACTCTTAGACGCTCAAACCTATGACCTCCCATTTACAAAAGGATATGAGCATTGAGGTAACTCTGAGGTCATCACATGTGAGCAACAAATGTTTAAGCACCTTTAAAATCAATATCCGTTAAAGGTTTTAGAGAACAACTTAAAGGTAATCTTTTGGTAATTATAGTGTCAAAATCTTGATTCACAACACAACATAATGTTTCATGACTTTTTCTTTTAAAGTATTTTACAGACTGAAAATGTTGAGTAGCCAGATAGCATACTTTACTTTATGCCTCTAAGGTGGCATGAAAATTTGGCAATCCTGGTTTTATAGCCATGTCAGGGCAGCTGGGTACAGGTATAAAGCTAGCAAATTCTAGACCGTATAATGCATATGTATCATAAAAGGCAAGTTGGAGAACTTATATATGCGTTTATCATTGTGGTTTTTCCATTTTTTCCTCTAAGAAGGGAGGGTTGTTCATGTAAAACTTGTAAGGAGATCGCAAAAGCTTTTCTAACTAAAATTTTGTTTCCACAAAAGCACAAGCTTGGTTTGTGAAGATATTTATTTGAATTATTTGCTCTCCCTGCAGAATGCAATGAAAGATAGTTCTCTTCAGCTGGCTAGTATGGAGCAGAAGAAGGCTGATAAAACTGTGCTGAGGCTTGTTGAAGAACAGAAGGTTTGTTACTGTAATCTTGATACTCTTTATTAGAAAGTGTTATATGGCTATAAAGGTCATTTTGAAGCTTTCATCTGACTGAAATGAAATTGCACAGAGAGAAAAAGAGGCTGCTCTCAAAAAAATACTCCAGCTGGAAAAGCAATTGGATGCAAAGCAAAAGCTTGAGTTGGAAATACAACAGCTGAGAGGGCAACTACAGGTAATGAAGCACATGGGTGGTGATGAAGAGGAAGACTCAGAGGTAAAGAAAAAGATGGAAGAGATGAGAGAACAACTGGCAGGAAAGATTGAAGAAATGGAAGATTTGGAAGACCTAAACCAAGCATTAGTGGTCAAAGAGCGGAAGAGCAACGATGAGCTGCAGGAAGCTCGTAAGGAGTTGATAAATGTATGGGATCTTTGCCTGTATATAACTTCCTATAATTTATACTCCCAATAGTACATCTATGTAACAATATATGTAATATTTAATTTGCTGGTTTCTTTATAACATGATGATAGTATCAAGCCATGTCTGGCACAGGGCTTGAGAGAAAAGTTAAGTGCTCGCACTTTGATTGGAATCAAGAGAATGGGTGAGCTGGACACAAAACCATTTAAAATGGCCTGCAAGCAGAGATTCTCGAAAGATGATGCAGATGTTAATACTGCAATGCTCTGCTCTAAGTGGCAGGATGAATTAAAGGATCCGAACTGGCACCCATTGAAGGTTACCATAGTTGATGGAAAGGCTAAGGTAGGGGATTATCTTGTTACCATTACAACAATTGCTCATATATGCTTTATTGCTTTATATTTTCATAGTACCGTTGTATGCATGCATGCCAGGATAGGCGAAAATTGTAATGGGCTTTTATCTCAGAAACTGAAAAGTGAAGCATGTTTGTATGTGCCAATTGAAAATCATTGGTCTTCTGAATTTGACCTACTGTTTCAGAACTCTCTCTCTCTCTCTCTCTCTCTCTCTCTCTCTCTCTGCCATCTAGTGCAAATAATGAACTGGTGGTGCAAAATTATTCTGAAAAGAAATTCTGCTAGATTGCTTAGATTTCTTGAATTCTTATGTGAACTATCTTCTTATCAAGAAATTCCATTTAATTTGTCTGTCACTGGAGCGGTATTTTGATACCCATATTGAGTGATGAAAATATTGATGTTGTGATGCAGGAAGTCATCCAAGAGGATGATGAGAAATTGCAAGCCTTGAAGGAGGAAATGGGTGATGAGGTATACAAGGCTGTCACCACTGCATTGTTGGAGATGAACGAGTATAATCCCAGTGGCAGGTATATTGTCTCAGAGCTCTGGAACTTCAAGGAGAACCGGAAAGCAACACTGAAAGAGGTCATTCAGTACATAATGAAGCAAATGAAGTCCTTGAAGCGAAAAAGATGAGGGCACATATTTTGAGCTTATACTTTTAATATGCTGTTCATTCCCTGCTTTTGAGGTATGAACAGCACGTTCTCCATGTTCAAACTTAGAAGAAGGAAAACTTCATTTGATCAACCCATGTTGGTTTATGGGGATGAAGATGAAATTTTAGAGACTGAATTTCTTTTATACTTCTTTGGCAGCCAATGCTGGAAAACATACACTTAAGAGTTAAGGTTCTGTCTGGGTTTTGATGCATTGGATTATGAATGCTTTTAATCAATGTTACACTGGTAGCCAGAATATTTCTGAGAGTTTATTCCTAATCTTTCTGTATTTCTAGTTGTGTTTTGTGACTTAATTCATATTGCTTCTTGGTATTTTGAGGATTGGGACAACCTGAAGGTGCGGGGGGGTCTTCTTGTTCTAGCCATCTTTGATGACTTATGGGAGGCCCTTATGTACTGGAAAGTTTGATGAGGGCAGCATGGATGGGAAGGGCAACCCTTCTCATAGGGGATTGGATGCAACAAGCTGGGTTCCATATCTAGAAATTTTCAGAGCATGATGCTTTTCCATGCTGTTTACTGTTTATTGGAATATGATTTAACTGGGATCCCTTATGGGCATGGGGAAGATACTTCTCAGGGCTGTCAGCCACGACTGCTCATGGGATTGCTTCGCCATTTTCTTATGACATTAAGTAGTCAATTGACAGACAGGTCAATCTTTCCTGGACTGATATCTTATATATTGCTGAGTTAACCCTTTTGCTCCTCCAGTTGGAACGAGTCATTTACAATATTATTGCATATATGCTGTGTTAAAGGGGACTGGGTGATTCAACGACAATGCATTCTTGATTTGTTGAAATTATAGGTTCCAAAAGGTAAATTCTGTTACAGATGTATAGCAAGCTGAATGTAGACTATGCGCGTAAGTTGAGTGTTCCAGTAGCAGATCTTCTTAGGGAAGAGAGAACGGTGGTGCGCTGCTCTTGTTTTGTTATGTGCTCTCTACCAGCTTCCGTGTTACAGAAAACCCCTTGCGCTTCCAAGAGGTTATGTGCAACCTCTTTTTCTCCATCTTTCGCTTCATTTTGATAATGTCGAAATGCCTAATTACGCCCTTCACTCAACCTGTGTCACGACCTGATGGTGTTGGCTGGGTGGTTCGAGTCTAGTTTCCTAAGCGTTTATATATATATATATATATATATATTACTTAACAAGAAACAGGAATTACACTGGGGCAAATATTAATCCACAAGCATCAGATTTGCTTCTACTTTCTTGTCACTGCAAAACTAGCAATGAAGCTGGCCATCTGATTTGCTTCTCTGGATACATGTAAACAATGAAATTTTGGATGAAAATTGACATCTTTATCACGAATCCAAAAACCACCATCGCCAAATCACCTTTCAAGATAATGTTTGTTTGTTGAAAATAGAAAATTGCCACATGAAATCCATATTATGCCCCAGTTAATTCAGCCACTATAGCTGATGAAGTCTGTAAATGAATGGTCAATGCAAACAAAATACATTCACTGTGATCTTGAGTAACTGCTAAGGCGCCAGTGGAATCAGAATGTTATAGTGTTTAATATTATATTCCAGTATATTATTAAATCATATTAATATTATTGTGATATGATTAAATATTATCAAGAAAACTTGTGCCTGAATGAAAGGTTCTGTGTAGCATTTTAAGTGGGTGAACAAGCAATACTGCTATATATATATATATATATATATATATATATATATATATATATATCATGATTCACCAAAATATACTGCGAACTCATTTCAATCCCCTAGTTCTCTTCATCTTTAGCTCTGCCTAAATTTTTTTTCCTTTTTTTTGGGGGGCGGTATTTTGATGGGTGACGATTTGGTGTCTTCAACAAATGCAAGGCCTATATTTACTTCAAACCAATACACCCCCGAGAACCAGTTCAAAAAATAACTCATGTTGAAACCAAAAGAGAGTGGAGGATATTATCACAAAAGAAGCATCCCTCTACTAAAAAGAAAAAAGAAAAAACTTCTTAGATACTTAAATAATCAATAGTCTAAGGGAAAAGCAACATAATATGCAAAATGTAAGGAAATTAGGTGGTCAAACTGATTGACCATTGTAAGTGTCACTGACAATATTTTGTAAGGCTTTGTGAAACCCCAAAGCAGATTTCAATTATTACCATCCAAAATAATAATGGTGAAATGAACAGAAAAAACGATAGTTCAGATTTGCAGGCCACGCCACAATCAAGGGAAAGCAGGTGAAATAAGATTATTCTATCACAAAAATAATCATTTTAATAATATATAAAATATCACCCACCATAATGGTCCTATGGCAAGTAAACATCCCTCACCGGCCCGAATCTTTCAAATGGAGCACGAAGGTCTTCAGTCTTGCAAACCAAAGATAAAGACGAAAGAACAAGCTACGTAAATTACTCTATAAATAAATCACTCAAGTATAGACTCCAAAAATAGCACCATATATTTTCCTCAACAGACACTCAATTCAACTCAACTCATCTAAGCCTTTTTCCAATTATATGGGGTCGGTTACATAAATTTGCTTCCCCTCAACGGACATTGTTTACCAAAAAATAAATCAATAAAATTTGCGGTCATAGTACCATACCCAAAGCAAGAAATCATTGCCAACAATTTTGGGGAATGTTGCGGACCAAGAGACTCTTGTTGTTCTGTTCCCTACGAACACTGTACCCACCATATCCCCTTTTTGGTGGGCTTCTCCTTCTACCACCATATCCCCTCCTGGGAGGACTATAGTAGGGTAGACTGTACCTCCTCATGATGGAGCAACTATACTAAGACAAACCAAAATTTCATCTTGAATAATCACATATTTATAATCGAGGACAGCATATAGAACTCATGCAATTTAATTATTTAGCCCCTAATTCAAATGGAATACCTAGAGAGAGCAAAGATGGAAGAACCACCCATGATGTTTCTTTAATTAGCTGTATCTAGAAACAACAGGGATTAACAGGAAGATGAATTTGTACTTTGATGTGTACCAAGATCTTCAGAGGACCCTTAGGCATTTCATCATACAACTATTTATTTTCAAGGAAGTTGTGCATTATTAGACACTTTAAAAGCAATAAGCTAAAAGTTTTCTTGGATTTTAAGCATTTGTTGAAAGGCAGTAAAACTGTAAAATAACAATCTGACAGGTAAAATGGCATGCACCAAGAAAACGAAGTAGATTTTTTATTTTTCTGCCCAACTCCGAATGAATTTTTATCCGAGCCTTAGTCAACCTATAGAGAACAAAAATGAATATTGATAACTCCTAACCAACAAGACTTAGCTCTATATTTCTAGGTCATGACCAAGCTTGTATTGGTGAATCAGATAAGTTCAGCCCAAACCACTGAAATGCTAAAATACTGCAATCAGTAGTAGTAGTAGTAGTACTGGTGGTGATCGGGGGAAGATGTAATTGCAACTGCACCAACCAACTTAAGCACAAGATGTGTGCCAAAACTGGTCTTGAAAATGCTTTATAGTATGAGCGTAGTTGGCGTTTGCATGGTGCATGTGTGGTATTCAGGTGCACATGCAAGCACCTATTAGGTCAATATTTAAGAAATATTTAAAGATAAACATAACTCATAAAGGCAGATAAAAATAAGTTAAAATTCAGAAATAAGTAAAAGTTTATAAAATTAAATAAACATACACTTCTTCACAATTGGGAGCTTATTCTAATATAGCATGACCTACTAATCTTAGAAAATAATAATACTTCCCTGCAAACCATACTCAAACTTCGAGCAAACAAATGCAACAACCAAAATTATGAATCACTAAATGATGAATAACAGAAAACAAGCAACAAGGACACATGACTTAGTTTAAAATATCTAGTTAACAAACAGGGCATGATAATCCAAACTACTAATCATCAAAAGGATGTCCAAAAGTCGATCTTCTTTAAATGATTTTACCATCACCATTGATGTGGCTGATCAAGCCGCGTTAGGGTTGACGGAGGAAGCAACTGACGGAACCCTCGCCTCGGCCTTCGAGGCCCCATCGGCCTCGGCCTCCGAGGTCCCCTCGGCCTTGGACTCCATCCCTTCGGCCTCCAGCTGCGGGTTCCCTCGGCCTCGGACCTCAAGTTCCCTTGGCCTTGGACCTCAGGTCCCCTCTACCTCGAGCCGCCTAACACTACCACGTGACCCACCAACCGTCCACAACTACCATATGGCCCACTAACCGTCTACAACTGCGCGTGGCCACTATCTGTAACGGTGCACACCTGACATGACTAAGCCCACCGACCACCTGTGGCGCCGTGCCTAGCAGGTGGGGCAAGATACCTTTGACATGCCCAGTGTCAGTTGCAACTTATCTCTGTTAGCCTGGCCACCTGTCCGCTATCAGACAACGGCACCTCAGAATTAGCCATCTTCTAAAAGCAGAAAAGGGGATCTTCGAACATGTATAAGAACCCACATTCACCACGAGAAAGGGATCTAAACTCAAGTTCTCTAGCTATTTCTCTACTAGTTCTTTTCTTTACTGCTCCTGAGTCGCTTACTTGAGCATCGAAGGGTTCCCACTGGTGCAACCGGTCTCTGAAGACTTTCTTGCAGGAGCTTCTTCGAGGAGGAGGATCCCCGTTTCTCGACGTTAGAGGAACGTGACTTGGCAGCAACAGATTGGTGCACCAGGAAGGGAGAGAGAGAAGAAAGCTTCGAACCAGTTAGCTACAGATCCTTCTTCCCTGAGCAGTCGAGGGGATGGTGGTGACATGTGCGCAGAAGGTTTCCATCAGCCACGCCGGGAGGCATCGCCAGGGAACTGATCCGCCGAAAGCCAGTCCCCTCGCTCCCCAGGCCAGTGTCCTTGCATCGCCATCGCCACCACCGCCACAGCAAGATGATCGAATCGCCACCCTCACCATACAAGTTCAGCCGCTGGTGGTGGCGGTTCAGGTTCTACAGCAGCAGCTGGTAGTCATGCAGCAACAATCGGAGCCACCCTCATCAGTTTCGGGAGTGGTCCAACCCAGCCAGCATTCTTTCCAAGGGAGGTCTCCCCCCTGGGAGGTCCGCCACCGTCGTGCTTCGCCCAGGTACCATCACCGAAAAGCCTCTAAGAGGTTCCGATCCTCTTCTCACCACGCTAGCTCTTCCCCTAAGCGGCGGCATGGGAGGAAGGCAGAGCGCACGCGTCTACATTGCCACCACCCCTCTCCATCCTCGAAATCTTCGAGGGAGGGGTCTTTTGATGGCCGGATAGCTCACCGGGCCAAGCGACGGCTAGATGAATACAACCAGCGGTTGGAGGAGCTCAGCCGCAGGATCACCAACCCGTCAAAGGCGGACTACAACAGTCGTCCACCACTGTCCCTCCGTATCATGGAGGAGCCGATTTCGACTTGATTTTGCCTCTCTTAGCTGGACCCGTACGATGGCACCACCGATCCCCTGGACCACCTAGAAAGCTACAAGGTCCTGATGCAGGTCCAGGGGCCAACTGATTCCCTACTTTGCATCACCTTTCCTGCCACCCTGAGGAAGGCGGCCCGAGCCTGGTATTTTCGCTTGCCGTCGTGTAGCATTAACTCCTTCTGGAAGCTGGAGAGGACCTTCTTGGCTTACTTTGATGCATGCCGAAAGATCCCGCGAGTGGCAGATAGCCTATTCTCCGTCCAGCAGCGGGGGGACTTTGTCGCTGAGGGACTTCGTCGCCCATTTCAAGGAAGCAACCCTTGAGGTCTACAACCTCGAGGATTCAGTGGCTACTCTGGCCTTGAAGCGAGGGCTTCGTCCCTCCCGCTTTGCCTACTCCCTCAATAAGAAGCCGTCCGGCTCCTACGCCGAACTGCTAAGCCGGGTACAGAAGTATATCCGCGCCGATGAGGCCGACTCCTTCCGGCGCAAGGCAGACGAAAGTTCTAGCAAGAAGCAGGCCCGTCCCAAGCCTGTTGAGGCTTGCCCCAAGAGGCCCGAGCCTCTCCACCGACCAGACAATCGCCCACGAGCGCCTGCTCCCAGGAAGGGACCCTTCACTCCTCTGCTCGCCTCGATATCCCACATCCTGATAAAAATCGAGGGCGAGTCATACCTCCAGTGCCCTCCCCCATTGAAGCCAGGGACCCCCATAATAAAAACCTCTACTGCCACTTCCATCGGGACCATGGCCACGATACCGAAGACTGTCGCCAGCTGAAGAAGGCGATTGAAGACCTTATCCAGCATGGCCACTTGAAAAAGTTCATCCAGACGGGGAACCTGAGCACGCCCGGCCCATCAACACCTCCACCACCTAAGGTTAGCATCGATAATGCCTCGACTAAGAAGACTGTGGCCATAATTTTTTGGAGGGCAGGTAGCGCCTCCAAGAGGCCACGGGGGGATGAGGGACTAGATTATGTAATTCTCTTTTCTAAAAGGGACCTAGAGGGGGTGGTTAACAAGAATGATGACATCGTCATCGTGTCCATGACTATCGCGAAGCACTCTGTAAAAAGAATCTTAGTTGACAGTGGGAGCTCGGTTGATGTTTTGAGTTATGATGCCTTTGTTCGAATGGACTTGTTCCCTAACTCCCTTCGGCCTGTCACCATGCCCCTGATTGACTTCATCGGAGATTCTGTAAGGGTTGAGGGGAAGATCACCTTCCCTGCCACTGCCGGGATGCCACCATGTCAAAGCATGATTTCCATGAATTTTCTGGTTGTTCAGGTTCCCCTGGCCTACAACGCCATCCTCGGAAGACCTGGTTTGAACCTTTTGGATGCCATCATCTCCACCAAAAGACTGCTCATGAGGTTTTTCACCAGCGAAGGAGTCAGAGAGATGCGAGGAGAGCAGAACCCACTACCACTTTGTTATCATACGGCTCCCAGCCCGCAGGGGGTGATGGTTGTACCAGTACCAGAATCGCTCGACCCTCGAGATTTGGAGAGGAAAAGGGAGCCGACCGAGCCCTGCTGACCTTCTTACTGGGGGAGGACCCGATGAGGATGGTCTAGATCAGAGCCGTACTTCCGGAGGAGGTGTGCGATCAACTTCTTACTTTCTTGCAGGCCAATTTTGATATCTTCGCATGGTCAGCATCTGACATGTCGGGTATACTCGGGGAGGTAATCACCCATCAGCTCAACATCAGTCCGGGATGCTAACCCGTTTGGCAGAACAAGAGGAGCTTTGCCCTTGACCAGCAAAAGGTCATCGATGAAGAAGTTCGTAAGCTGGTGGCCGCTGGCCACATCCGAGATGTCCATTATCCCGACTGGCTAGCCAACGTTGTGATGGTTCGCAAGGCTAGTGAGAGCTGAAGGATGTGCATTGACTTCACTGATCTAAATAAGGTGTACCCCAAGAACAGCTTCCCTTTGCTTCGGATTGATCAGCTGGTGGATGCCACGTCTGGCCACAAGACCCTCAGCTTCATGGACGCCTTCTCGGGGTATAACCAAATCAAGATGGACCCAACGGATGAGGAAGCTACTTCATTTGTGACCAAGAAGGGCATATATTGTTACAAGATAATGTCATTCGGATCGAAGAATGCTGGGGCCACTACCAGAGGCTGATAAACAAGGTCCTTGAGGATCAGATCAGGCATAATATGGAGATAGTCTAGGATGAAAATTAAAAAATTATGAAGAACTTATTTCTTGTCACTGCAAAACTAGCAATGAAGTTGGCCATCTGATTTGCTTCTCTGGATACAGGAAAACAATGAAATTTTGGATGAAAATTGACTTCTTTATCACAAATCCAAAAAACCACCATCGCCAAATCACCACCTTTCAAGATAATGTTGTAAGACTTAATTTAAATATATTGATCACGATATCAATATATTTATTATGATCGATAAATACCTCCAGCCATTATTATTAATGGTCTATCCGATGATGGTAAGGAATTCGATCTTCCTTGAATCAGCTGCACGGGATCTTGATCTTCCTTTCTTTAGGGATCTCGATCTTTCTCCTTCGATGGATCTTGATTGATCTTCCTCCTCCTCTCGATAGATCTTGATTGATCTTCCTCCTCTCGATGGATCTTGATTGAGTCCACTCGATGGATCTTGATTGAGTTCTTCTAATCAACAAGCTATCGCACTCTGATGGTGTATGCCCTCAGGATGTGCTCTTGATCAGGGACTCAATGCCAATGCCTCCGCTTAATAGGTTTTTCTTTCGATAACCTTGTTGAAAGCCTTAGAAAGGGTTCCCTATTTATACTCAATTCCCTTCACCGCATGCTCCCATCAAGCAAGCGTTCAATATTTAAGGGGGGGTTGTTATCACTTCTTAATTAGTGAAACGCTAGTAATAAAATAAGGACCATTAAAAGGCGACAGATATCCGTATGTATGAACTCCAGTATTTCCGAACTTCTCTTGGCATCTTTCTTGGACTTGTTGGTTTGCTTTCCCTTTATGCAGTCCACACAAGTGTCAAAATCAGTAAAATCAAGAGTATCAAGTACTCCATCTTTTACTAATCTTTTAATTCTCTCAATGGAGATATGACCTAATCTCCAATGCCACAAAATAGAGGAATTCTCATTTATAACACATCTTTTCATACCAGTTTGGGCGTGCATCACATCATAGGTGGTATTATTTTTCAAATTAATTTGGAAAAGATTATCTGACAATGTACCATTCCCAATAAGCTTAGATTTATAAAATAAATCAACAGAGCTTTTATTAAAATTAAAGGAGTATCCTGCTGGTACAAGCCTTGACACTGAAATCAAATTTCTAGAGAAACTTGGAATATAAAATGTCTTTTCCAAATCCAAAACAAAACCAGAATGTAAAATAAGTCTGCACGTTCCAATTGCTTCCACATGTGAACCCATCTTGTTTCCTGAATAGATGCTTTGTTCACTTCCCAATGGTTTCCTTTGATTTAGAAAACCCTGCAAGGTATTTGAAACATGGATTGTAGAACCAGAATCAATCCACCATGTGTTATGACATATAACCAAATTGGATTCATGACATACGAATGAGGTTAGAGTACCTTTCTTGTCAAGCCAAGCTTTGAATTTGAGACAATCTTTCTTTATATGCCCTTTCTTCTTGCAAAAGAAGCACTTGGACTCCTTCTTGTCTTCTGTATGGATGGATACTTTACCCTTTCCTTTGCGTTTGGCTTTGGGAGCTTTAGTCTTTCTCTGAGTGACTAAATGTGCACTTTCTCCCATTTCTAAAATCAGCCTCCCTTCCTCTTGAACACACATGGTCAGAAGTTCATTAATTGACCATTTGTCCTTATGTGTGTTGTAAGATATTTTGAAGGGACTATACTGCTGTGGGAGTGAGCTCAAAATAAAGTGCACCAAGAAAGATTCTGACATCTCAACCTCTAGGGATTTCAACTGAGCCGCAATGTCCCTCATCTTCATGATGTGCTCACGCACACCTCCAACCGTAGTGAGCTTCATTGATGATAATTTTGTCATTAGGGTGCTAACCATTGCCTTATCTGAAGACTCAAATTGTGCATCAATAGCCTTCAGAAGTTCCTTGACATTTTTGCACTCAGGAATTGAACCACGTATACTAGCAGAAATTTTAGTACGTATGAACATCATACTGAGGCGATTGGACCGTTCCCATCGTTCATACGCAGCAATCTCAGCCTGAGTGCTAGTAGATGTAACTGAATGTGGTTCATCCTTCCTGATAGCATAGTCAATATCCATGCACCCTAATTGAAGAAGAATTCTCTCCTTCCATAATTTATAATTATCACCACTTAAATCGGGAATGTCACATTTCATATCAGAAATATTAACAGGCAAAATAGCTGCATAAAAATAAAATCATGTTCATGTAATTGAATTTGAGGCATATAACTTGATGTCATGTTTTACCAATGTAAACATGCAATAACATGAATCAATAACATACAATAACTACCTGTGGGCTAAGTTATTATACTCAAATAGACTCATTAGCTTAATGATGTGACTAACAAATTATATTCCTTTCTTAATTCCTGTGGGTAATTAAGAAAATAATTTGTTATCGCATCCTAATTAATTATATTAGTGCAACAAAAATTCCTGTGGGATAAGATTTATTACATTAATATAATTAGTCACAATTAATGTCATCTAACCTTATGTGATCTTTGCAACTCAATATATAATTTTGATTAATCAAAGATGTTGTGGCTACTCCTCAATTAATCAACATCATATTGATCACATGACATTGAATTCCATTATATGCATATAGATTAACCAATTTAGCATGATTATTAGGTAGTGATCTTAATCAACGTAACATTTCCAAATCAAGATCTGAGTTAGTCAAATTGGCCAGGCCAGTGAAAGAGAAGTGGGGGTCCCCCGTTGCTTTCCTTAGGTCAGTCAACGGAACCAATTAAGTAACCAAAATCTCTTTACCTTTCTAGACACCAACTGACCAATGGACCTTGAAAGGATTTGCACTGTGATTTTCACACTACCACCAAATTCATGCATAGAATAAATCTAGTACGCAGAACAGGAGACAACATTTCAATTATCTATTTAATGAATTTTGAAATTATCATCTTAAGAAAAATTTTTGTTAATTAAAACACGTCCGGCCGTAGCTCATTATTCCCTTGGGCCAGTCTATGCAAAACACCGTAGGCATAGAGACTCAGGAGGCGTATTTTAATACAAAAATTTAAACTTAAGAAACAAATGATAAAAATAAATCATGTTACATGATTTAATAAAACATTAAATAGATAATAAATGCATTTAAAATTTAACCAATACCAGATTTTAAATCCCGTGAGAGAACGGAAAGACCATAAGCGAGAAAAGCGAAAACTGAAACATGCTACGTTTTCTCTCTTTTTTAATATGTCACCGCATGTGGTTATGAAGCCACGTTTCCGCTGCATTTCCTTTTTAATGCTACGTTTCTTTTCTCTTCCTTTCTTTAATGCTATCTCTTTAATACCAAAAAGAAAAAAGAAATCGGGAAACCTTTAATGCCAAAAAGAAATCTTTAATAGAAAAGAAAGAGGCCACGTTTTGTTTCCACAAAAAAATCGGAATCTGAGATAGGTTTAATGGTTTCTGTCAATTCCGTGAACAAAGATCAGAACTGATCGAAACCTGAGATCCGAAAAACGGAAAACACGCGGCATAAATTGCTTGAAAAGAGAAACTTGGATGGAAATACTCACAAAATAAGGCAGAGGTTTAAAAAGCTCTGATACCAAATGTAAGACTTAATTTAAATATATTGATCACGATATCAATATATTTATTATGATCGATAAATACCTCCAGCCATTATTATTAATGGTCTATTCAGCTGCACGGGATCTTGATCTTTCTTTCTTTAGGGATCTCGATCTTCCTCCTTCGATGGATCTTGATTGATCTTCCTCCTCCTCTCGATAGATCTTGATTGATCTTCCTCCTCTCGATGGATCTTGATTGAGTCCACTCGATGGATCTTGATTGAGTTCTTCTGATCAACGAGCCATCGTACTCTGATGGTGTATGCCCTCAGGATGTGCTCTTGATCAGGGACTCAATGCCAATGCCTCCACTTATTAGGTTTTTCTTTCGATAACCTTGTTGAAAGCCTTAGGAAGGGTTCCCTATACTCAATTCCTTTCACCGCATGCTCCCATCAAGCAAGCGTTCAACATTTAAGGGGGGTTGTTATCACTTCTTAATTAGTGAAACGCTAGTAATAAAATAAGGACCATTAAAAGGCGACGGGTTATTACAAATGTTTGATTGTTGAAAATAGAAAATTATCACACGAAATCCATATTATGCCCCGGTTAATTCAGCCACTATAGCGGATGAAGTCTGTAAATGAATGGTCAATGCAAACAAAACATTCACTGTGATCTTGAGTAACTGATGAGGCTCCAGTGGAATCTGAATGCAAAAAAAAAAAAAACTACGGAACGGTCTTGTGGCCCTGCTAAACAAAAGCAGATAGAAATCCAATGTTATAGTGTTTAATATTATATTCCAGTATATTATTAAATCATATTAATATTATTGTGATATGATTAAGTATTATCAAGAAAACTTGTGCCTGAATGAAAGGTTCTGTGTTGCAGTTTGAGTGGGTGGACAAGTAATACCGCTAAAAAAGAAAAAAAATATTAAAATATCATGATTCACCAAAATATATTGCGAACTCGTTTCAATCCCCTAGTTCTCCGTATCTTTAGCTCTGCTCGATCTTTCTTTTCTTTTTGGGCGGTATTTTGATGGGTGACGATTTGGTGTCTTCATTAATTAAAGATTGCGGTGGCCTTTCTCATTTGAACAACGAGAAAGAGATCTTGTAATTGTCTCAAGTACTGAGTAGGACCACTTGGAATGCTAGGTACATGCATCTTCTTATAGATCGCTAGATAAGGCAGCTTCCTTCCAGTCTCTTTAACGACTTTGAGAAGAGCTGGTACTGATATTTCATATACGTGAAAGGCGTTGATGTACTTGTTCTTTGGATGGTGCAGAGAAATTAGAAAAAAGCAGCAGAACAGCGAAGTTGGAAGACCTGCACACCTTAAATGGACAATGTCAAGGAGAACAAGGTACCAGCATTTGATGATTGACAGACAAAGCCGGGGCTTTTTACTCTCTGTTTGCCATTCTGCTTGCAGTGTAGATTAGTTGGTTTCTTTTGCAACTACAGTCTTCTCCAAACATAAAAAGCAGACATGATGGGTGCTCATGATATACATATATATATATATATATATATATATATATGTTGCCGTCGGGATCCGTCCTTCGACTCGGGCGCGGTCGATCTCCAAAGGGGGACGGACCTGCACAAAAGTCCTCGCACGAGAGGCGTTGGGGGTGACCCTCCGCGGAAGACCCTCCGACGCTCAAGTCAGTGGAGAAGAAATCGGCGATCAACCAGAAAATGGGGAGGTGGATCTCTCCTGGAGACCTCTCTGGGGACGGCTAATCGTGAGCTCTAGAGGGCAAGAGCACCGACGAGCTGCCGGCGAGAGCGGGAGAGTAAGAGTGGGGGTGTAAGCGCGCAAGTATGCGTACCTGAGGGAATCTGGGAGTGTCCCATTTATAACTGTCACATGGATCTTGAGCGCCTTCTGGAAGGTTCGGATGTTGTTAGGATACGGGAGTGGATCGAATCAGGCCGTTGCGGGGCTGTTGGGATCCGTATCTTGTCCGTTAGGGAATCGACGGTTGGGAGAGCTCCTTGATGGCTTGAGATCTGGTAGATGTGTAGGTCTCCGGCGGCCTTGATAGGTTTTAGGCCACTTCTCAGCATGATTCCTTGCCTAGGGTACCGTTTCAGTAGGCTGAGGTTCTCCCATGTCAGGTTCCGCGGAGGTGAGTATTGGATTGGGTCGTTCAGCGAAGCCGGGTCATGGAGGTTCGGAAGAAGTGAACTACAGGAAGTTCGGCAGAGCCGAGCTATGGAGGCCCAGGAAGGCCGAGCCACGGGAGCCCGGGAAGGCCGAGCTACGGGAGCTCGAGAGGAGCCGAGCTACGGAAGCTCGGGGGAAGCCAAGCTATGGGAGCCCGGGAGAGGCGAGCTACAGAAGCTCGAGAAAGGCCGAGCTACGAAAGCTCGGGGAAGCCGAGCTACGAGAGCTCGAGAGAGGCCGAGCTACGGGAGCTCGAGAGAGGCCGAGCTACGGAAGCTCGGGGAAAGCCGAGCTATGGTAGCCCGGGAGAGACAAGCTACGAAAGCTCAGGGGAATCCGAGCTATGGGAGCTCGGGAGAGGCCGAGCTACGAAAAAGGTTGGTCTTAGCCTCCTCGCATGGGTATTGATGCAATGACGATTTTACCCCCAACACATGCCCTCCACTCCCTAGTTCGAAGCGTAGGTTCGGGCATAGGGAGTATAAGTCCAGGTGGCACGTTCCGGATGGGACAGTTTGGTTTAGACAGCTCTTGCAATGATGCCCTAATTAATGCGACAGGGTCATCGTACCTTCGGGGTAAGGCTCCCCCACGAGTGACGGTTGGGAATACGCCACGTCGCGAATCCCGATTGATCCGGCGTTTGTCGAGGTGGTTCCGACGCCTCGGGCGGGACGCCCCGTCTTCTCAAGGCGGCTTCCTTAGCGGGGAAGCAAAGCGATAGCCGCACTATATATATGCATGTTTGCAGCATCCTTTCATTTTGTTTTTGAGGAGTTTCGCCTTTCGCCCTTTGCAACACCCATTGTTTTGCCTGAGTTTTTCTCAGTTAAGATGACGATGAGTCCCGACGACGTGGCTTCAGAGATCGTCGCTGAGGATTGGGAAGGATTCATCAGTGGTATGGCATGCCCTCAGATGTCGTTCTGCGGGCGCCGGAGTCTGGAGATAGGGTCTCGCGAGATCTGGAGTCTGGGGTCTTCGTTTATGAAGACAGCTTGAAGGCAGGTTTTCGTTTTCCTCTCCATCCCTTGGTGAAGGAAATCATGACCCACTATAACATCTGCCCGGCGATGGTGGCCCCAAACAGTTGGCGAAGCATCATCGGATTTATTTCAATGTGCCATCAAATTCAAATTGTCGCCACTCTTCCCCTTTTCCGCGCTTGCTACCATCTGATACCTGGGAGGAAATCAGAGTGGCCCTACATTGGACCCCGGAGGTCCTTCAACGTTATTGTGGATAAGCCGTCCTCTATAAAGGGATGGAAGAGCCGGTTTGTTATCGCAGAGGGGAACATTGGTTCCGACTTCCCTCGAAATGGGAAAACTTTGTTAGGGATGCGGAAATGCATCCAATTTTGTCAGCGCAGGAGGAGAGGGATTTGGACGTCCTTCGCAATGGCCAAGTGTTTTCGGCCAACGACCTGTTATCGGAGGGAGCCCTTTTCGCAGCCGGGCTCAGCTCCCAGGACCCGCAAGGTGAGTCCTCCCTTTTACCTTTTTCTTCGCTGTGTGTTTTCTCGATGAATGTGTTTGGATCTGATCGTGTGTGTTTCATTCTTTCAGCCAAGAGGTCGGCATTGTCGAGCCTTGCCAAGAGGAAGAGAGGAAAGCGCCCAGGGGAGAGCAGCGGCGCAGATAGTGGTAGGCCTGAGAAAAGGGCTCATACCTCCGCAAGAAGCCCGCCGGACGCCGGAGCGGTCACGACAGGAGCGCCGGGGGGAGGAGGATTCAGGGAGAACAGCTATGATCCCTTGCCTCTCGTGTGGAGATATCGGATAGTTCAGACGAGGCTCGTTGGTTCGTCCGACCGCGTCCCCTATGAAAGAGGAACCGGCGACGGATCTGGCGAAGCGGTCGTTTCTGAGGGGCCCTCCGTCTCCGCGGGACCGCTATTGGCTCCAACAGGAGAGGGAGAGGGGACAGCCGCAGCCGAGGAGGTTCAGGAAGAGCTCCTCTTGGTCTCTCTGCAGGGGAGTCCGGTAGTAGTGAAGCCGGGTCGCTCGCGGTAGTTCAAGAAGCGGGCCAGATAGAGGCTTCGGCGGAGCCTGCAGGGGAGGCGCAAGAAATAGGCCAGACTGGGGCCTCGGGGGAGCCTGTGGAGGAGATGCAGATGGTGGTGACCGGGAAAGGTGCGTCGGAGAAGGGGCGCAGCAAGGTGGGAGTCCCGCAATGGGGCTCCCTCGAAAAAGATTTTGGGGAGGCTGGCGCTTGGGCTAGCCGAATTATCTGAAGAAGTCCAAGCTAGGGCCTTGATAGAAGAGGCTGGGAGGTTGGAGGCCTCTCAGACGGAGGTCGCCCAGGTTGGTCCCTCAGGCGGGGACGGTCAACCCAGTAGCTCGAGCGCTGGTGTTGAGGAGGCATTTTCTGCCTTAATGAGGTCGGCCTTGTATCCGGGTGCAGATCCTTCGGCGGACAAGTTTGCAGATTTGGAGTTGGTTGATGCTGCGTTTGGGCAGCAAGGCGTGGCTGAAAGTGTCCATCTCCTTCCCGATATCGACAATACGACCCTGATGAGGATGACTCGGGCCTATGCCTCGCGGGTGAGTTATCATTCCTGGGTAGTGGATACATTCTGGCTGACTTAGCCCTCATTCATTCACTTTTTACCCTGCAGAGTGTTTTGCTTTCTCGGGCGATATGCTGGCGTTTGAGTTTGGCGACGGGGGCCAGCATTCAGGCCAGGAAAGACAACGCCGAGCTCCAATCGCGACTGAAGGTGTCTGAGAAGTTCGAGGAACTTATGGCTATTAGTGATAGAAGTTTGAAGGGGATAAGGGCGGCACACCAGGTCGCCTTGGCCGAAGTGTCCAAGCAAAAGCGTAGAGTGGAGGAGTTGCAGGAACTCCTGGCGAAGAATGAAAACGCGTGCTTGGAGCTGGCTAGAATTGAGTCGAAACATTCCGCGGAGGTGGCGGCGATGCGGCGGGAACATAGTGAGAGTTTGGGTCGGCTGGGAAGGGAAGCTGCCGATGAGAGAAGGCGTCTGACTAGAATGCTCGACGAAATGGAGGAGAAGTTGAAGCGGCGCGATGGTGAAATTGCTCACTTGAGGGAGGGCGCTAAATGGCACCAAGGGACGATAGCTCGGGTGAGCAACGAGTTATCCCAAGCCCGGAAGGAGGTCGGAGCCAAACAGTTAAGGATCAACAATCTGCAGGAGAGAGTTGAGCTGATCGGGGCTGACAGAACAAGAGCCAGGGGTGAGGCTGAGGAGCTGACCAAGAGGTTGGCTAGACGAGAGGAGGAGGTATGATCTCATTTCCCCCCTTTTAGCTTCTTCTATTGGTCTCTTGTGATGCCGACTGACTTTGGTTTTTCAGATGGCGAAGTTAGAGTTGGAGAATCGGGCTCTCCAGGGTGAGCTCGTGTCCAACCGCAATAAGAGCTCAGAACTCGAGACGCGGCCGGCGAGTTCGAGGAGCAAAACATTATTTTGCGGGCTCAAGTTGCGGAGGCTGAGAAGCAGGCTGCTGAGGCTAAGATGCAGCTCGCCATACTCAAGGGGAAGCAGGACGCTATCGGCGTTGACGCCTTCCAACTTGGATGGAAGAATGTAAAGATAAGATATCCAGTGAGCACCCAGAATGGGATCTCTCTTTTCTGGATACTGAAGCTCCTGATGACGGTGAGTCCGAAGGAGAAGAAGAGGATGAATATGTCGACGTCTCCGATACGATCCTGGTGCCGCCCCAGGTCCCAGCGAAGCCGCAGCTTCTGAGGAACGATTGCAAACTGCCGCTGAAGGGGCAAAGGTATTGGAAAAAGGCGAATCTAGTCGCACCTCTGTGGATGTAACCGAAGGTTCCTCCAAAACTGATGTGGTTCCTGGCTCTTAGGAGCCACCCCTGTATTTTGTTTTTTGAAAGTCTGAATGGTGTCCCTTAATGAATGAACCTTCTATTTTCATTTAAGTGTCGTTCCTTGTATGGCCCTGTTGCCGCCCGGTCTTGCCTCAATGCGAGCGACTTATGGCTCATTGACATTCTTTGGTCATTTTTGTTCCGGATTGAGGGAACGCATTGGCTTGGCCCAGGCGGGGCGATGGCCTTGACTGGCGAACCGATGGACGATCTGGTTCGACTGAGTCTGGATTAAAACTCGAGGCATGAAACCAGCCGGTTAAGACCGACAGACAGGGTAAGCCGGCTTGGGCCGACTGACAAAGTAGGTCGGCTAGGACCGACAGGCAAAGTAAGTCAGTTAGGGCCGACAGGCAAAATAGGTCGGCTAGGGCCGACGAGCAAAGTAGGTCGGCTAGGGCCGACGAGCAAAATAGGTCGAAGGGCTGACAGGCAAAATAGGTCGGCTAGGGCCGACGAGCAAAGTAGGTCGGCTAGGGCCAACATACGAAAGTGGTTGCCAACGTATTTTTTGCTTCCTTTGGTCATTTCATTTTTTGTTGAATGACTGAACAGTTTACGTAGCCTTCATGCTCATTCTTGCTTTGAGATGTTCGATTTTGTCGCACAAGTTTTCCGAGCGACCGACTTTGTCAGGGAGCGATCGGCGGATGATCGGTTTTCGTGCTTTTTGTGGTTCTACCAGCGCTCTTCCATTCTGCATTCAAATCGATTTTTATTTCACAAAAATTGATGATACGGCACTGTTGGTTAGGAAAAGCTGTTCTGGTGCTTTCCGGAAGGTGCTCTTTTCCCATGTGGGCCGTTTAACGTACGGCGCACGCAGCCGTTTACCATTGGAGGATATTATTTCGTAGGACGATCCCCTGATCCTGCCAGTTTCTGTGATGCCAGTGGACGATCCTCTGCATTTAATGACCGCGATTCGGGATTAAGAGGAAATCTTCGCATGCATCATAGTTCAGGCTGTGGGCTCGGTGCGCAACAGGGCGCTGCTTTCATCCTGGGAGGCCACGTGGAGGTATGGCCCAGGTGTTTGAATCTCGGGGCTTATAGCCTTGGTGATTACTTCCGGCTCATTTTTGGCCTATAAAAAGGGAAAGTGGGGTAGTGTTAAGTCATCCCCAAAGTTTCTTTTCCACTAGAGCTTTCATCATGCTCGTTTTTCTGCTGCTGCGAGTGGGAGGACTGAGCTTTTCTCTTGCAAGCTTTTTGCCTCCGGATAGTTGGGGCGATGAAGGAGCTGCCGAAGGATGGCTCGCCCTTAGGGGATGAGTCCCGGAGATCATATGGAGAGCGCACATAGAGGGCGCAGAGATCACACGGAGAGCGCACACACTCTTCCAGTGTGACCTTTGTGGTTCCCTTCGGAGACGCAGGGCTCCCCATGGCTCGCTTGAACTTCTCCTCCTCCCTTGATTTGGATCCCTGGGCTCGTCTGCCTGGGGAATCTTTTGCCACATGGGGAGGGGGTGAAGGTGTGCCGCCCGCCGACACCTTGTCCTTGAGCCATGGCAAGGTAGGGCGCGCACACTCGGTTTGGGAGAGCGTTCCGATGCCAGGGTCCGCTGGCTTCCTACCTGCTCGCCGGGGGGTCCCTCGATGGGGTGGTCTGGGATGGCCACCTGATATCTCGGTTGGGTCACCGAGATATCATTATTGACTGAAGCTGGCCGCAACTATTGGTCCATGTCGCCCGGCTATTATCGGCTCGAGCTGACTGGATGCGGCTTATCTGGTTCGGCGATCGGATGCCGGAGCACCACGGTTGCCCAGGTCTGCTTTGGAGCAGTTCCGAGTTTTGTATTCGTCTTTATTGCATTTCAATGCTCTTGTAACGCCTTTCAGGCATTTGTAACCGATCTTGGCAATGAAATAAAGAGAGTTCTGTTTTGTTTCTCAATCTCTACCTCTTCTGTGCCAAGTTTATTGTTGCTGTTGGGCATGGGTGCCTCGCTCGTTCTTAGGCGAAGATCCCGCGCTATCCGAACTAGTCGAGGTTCGCAAGCGGCGGTTTGGAGATCGTTCGGCGGAACACGTTCCTTACTTCGGTTCGAAGCTCGGTATTTTGTGTTTCGTCCTTACCGGAGCTCGAATGTTCACGGTCGGCCAAAGTTCAGTGAATTAGCGCTTGGCTTCACCAAGGTTCGAAGATTGTAGCTCGGTCCAGCCGAGGTTCGAAGAAGTTTTACTTGGCCTTGCCAAGGTTCGGAGAACTTGTAGCTCGGCCAGCCGAGGTTCGGAGAAATTTTACTTGGCCCTGCCAAGGTTCGGAGAACTTGTAGCTCGGCCCAGCCGAGGTTCGGAGAATTTTACTTGGCCTGCCAAGGTTCGAAGAACTTGTAGCTCGGCCCAGCCGAGGTTCGGAGAAGTTTTACTTGGCCCTGCCAAGGTTCGGAGATTCAGAGCTGGGTAAGGTCTCGCTTGGTGAGGGGCACAGGGCGGAACGAGCGGTCACGCTCCTTTATTTATGACGTTACCCTTCCCGAGGGGACAAGTCATTGGCCAGGCCGGATTTCTTCCCTCTGCGCTTCCCGAAAAAGGAGCTTGGGGAAGTGCTGGGAGCATTTATTACGGGGGCCGGCAGATCGGAAAGTATGTTCAGGGGGGATTCCCGATCAGTCCGTTTACCGATCTCACTCGGGATGGGGTGCGGTACCTTCGGATTCTGCAGGCATTAAAGTGATGACACGTGGCAAGTTCTCATAGGTCGGTAGCTACGGTGACCGATTGAGATACCTGCCTGGCAAGTATAAATATGACCGAGGGGTGTGGTCTTAGTCATCCCTCGGTTCAGGTCTTGAAATAGTTCAGACCATGGCTTTCAAGGGCGATCCTCGGAAGAGTTACGTGCATCACTCAACGGTTTGCTTATTCGGAGAGGGGGCGTACCACATCACTGTCGACGGGTTGGGTCTGGCGTCGACCCTTGCGAGCAACAGCAGCTCGTAAGGGTCGTCGAGGAGTACATGGACGTGTCCACTAAGGAGGCGGAGGCCCTGCGCCGGGTGGCAGACCGGCAGAGGGAGGAGATCGAATCACTTCGCCAGCAGGTTGCCGATCTCACCGAGCGCCTGGAGGATCTGCTGGCATCTGGGAGCGACTCCGACCCCTGATTTAGGGCCTCCGTTACTTTTGTTTTCTGCTTTTGCTTTTCTTGTCTCTTTTTGTACTCCCCTTTTTTCCGATCAATGAAAAGAGGCTTTGTTCAGATAACCTTTTTTTTTTCAAGAGTTTTTAGCTTTAAACATGCATTCGCGTAATAGTTAGGGAGTTGGCGTGGCTCCACTGGTTCACGCGTCGAAATAGACGCTTTGATCGATGGGTTATAGGGGCGTTACCCAAGGATTTTAGTAGCAGAGGGGAATTCCTTGGCTCTGCTCGGGGCTTTTGGCCGATTACGCGGGCTTAATGGGCCCTTTAAGGGTTTCGCCGAGGCGCCTTCTTTGTGCGCGTCGACGGTTTTTGCTCAGCGTGCTTTTTCTAACCGACGAAGTTTTGGGGACTATTTGGAAGTCCTAGGCCTTAATTGGGGCCTGCGTATTTCGGTTTCCAGCCGGTGTCTTAACCTGAGAATTTTTACTCGCCTTGCTGAGGTTCGGAGAACGTTTTACTTGGCCCTGCCAAGGTTCGGAGAATTTGCTTTTCGGCTCGGCCCAGCCGAGGTTCGGAGAATTTTTACTTGGCCCTGCCAAGGTTCGAGAATTTGTTGCTCCCCAGCCGAGGTTCGGAGAATTTGTTGCTCGGCCCAGAGGTTCCTTGGCCCTGCCAAGGTTCGAATTTGTTGCTCGGCCCAGCGAGGTTCGGAGAATTTTTTACTTGGCCCTGCCAAGGTTCGGAGAATTTGTTGCTCGGCCCAGCCGAGGTTCGGAGAATTTTTACTTGGCCCTGCCAAGGTTCGGAGAATTTGCTTTCGCTTGGCCCTGCCAAGGTTCGGAGAATTTGTTGCTCGGCCCAGCCGAGGTTCGGAGAATTTTTATTCGGCTTGGCCCCCAAGGTTTTTGTTGCTCGGCCCAGCCGAGGTTCGAGAATTTTTACTTGGCCCTGCCAAGGTTCGGAGAATTTGTTGCTCGGCCCAGCCGAGGTTCGGAGAATTTTTACTTGGCCCTGCCAAGGTTCGGAGAATTTGTTGCTCGGCCCAGCCGAGGTTCGGAGAATTTTTACTTGGCCCTTCGCCAAGGTTCGGCTTGGCCCTGCCAAGGTTTTTGTTGCTCGGCCCAGCCGAGGTTCGGAGAATTTTTACTTGGCCCTGCCAAGGTTCGAGAATTTGTTGCTCGGCCCAGCCGAGGTTCGGAGTTGCTCGGCCCAGCCGAGGTTCGGAGAATTTTTACTTGGCCCTTCGCCAAGGTTCGGAGAATTTTTACTTGGCCCTGCCAAGGTTCGGAGAATTTGTTGCTCGGCCCAGCCGAGGTTCGGAGAATTTTTACTTGGCCCTGCCAAGGTTCGGAGAATTTGTTGCTCGGCCCAGCCGAGGTTCGGAGAATTTTTACTTGGCCCTGCCAAGGTTCGGAGAATTTGTTGCTCGGCCCAGCCGAGGTTCGGAGAATTTTTACTTGGCCCTGCCAAGGTTCGGAGAGTTCGCTCGGCCCAGCCGAGGTTCGGAGAATTTTTACTTGGCCCTGCCAAGGTTCGGAGAATTCTGTCCAGACAAGAGCTCGGTCGTGCCGAGGATTGGTAAGCAGCATCTATTTCTTTTTGCAACTTTTGGCAATGTAGTGCATAATGATTTGCATTGAAAAAATGTGCCGACAGGAAGATATAATGAGGCATATGAAAATAAACTTGGAGAGGACGTACCCTATTGATAATATTTTCGGAGATTGTCCGAATTCCACGTCCGGGGAATGGATTTCCCATCCAAATCCTGTAGCTTGTAGGTTCCCGGTCCAATGATCTCCGCTACTTGGTACGGGCCCTCCCAGTTTGGCGCCAGCTTTCCTTGTTCCAGCGGTTTGGAAACAGAGGCCTTTCGGAGGACAAGGTCGCCGGGCAGGAAGGCTTTCCCTTTGACTCTGGAGGCGTGATAACGGGCTACCCTTTGTTGATAAGCGGCCATTCTGATCCGGGCCTTCTCTCTGATCTCCTCTACCAGGTCGAGGTTGGTGCGGAGCTGTTCGTTGCTAGCTTCCTCTGAGTAGCTTTCCACCCGCAACGATGGGAGGCCTATTTCCACAGGGATGAACGGCCTCTGTACCGAAAGCCATTCGGAATGGGGTTTCACCTGTCGGGATTCTCGGGGTGGTGCGGTAGGCCCATAAGACATGGTGCAGCTCCTCCGCCCACCTGCCTTGGGCTCTGGAGAGGCGAGCTTTGATTCCCTGAAGGAGGGTCCTGTTGGTCACTTCGGCCGCTCCGGCTTGTGGGTGCCCGACCGAAGTGAGGTGGTGACGGATTCCATGCTCCTCACAGAACTGGCAATTAGAGTTGGCTTACCGTTGTCGGGAGGCCGAACCGGCAGATGATGGACCTCCACACAAAATCTCTGGCCCGTGCCTCGGTGATTTGTGCAACTGCTTCCGCTTCGACCCATTTGGTGAAGTAGTCGATGGCGACAAATAGAAATTTCCGCTGTCCTGTGGCAAGCGGGAATGGGCCGAGGATGTCCATCCCCCATTTGGCAAAGGGCCAAGCGGAGGATATGGAAACTAGCTCGGCGGAAGGGAGCCTTTGGATGCTTGAGTGCCTCTGGCAGGGGTCGCAGGCTCGGACTAGATCGTCCGCGTCCTTTTGCATGGTCGGCCAGTAGTAGCCTTGTCGCAGCACCTTGTGGCATAGGGACCGGCTTCCCAGATGGTTGCCGCAAATCCCTTCATGTACCTCGCGTAGAGCATAATCTGCTTCGGATGGGCGAAGGCATCTGAGCAGCGGCATAGAAAAAGACCGTTTGTAAAGCTGGTTGTCGATCAACACGTAGTGAGTGGCCTGCAGCTTCAGCTTTCTAGCCTCTCTTCGGTCGGACGGAAGCGACCCTTCTCTGAGATATTTGAGGATAGGGTCGAACCATGATGGTTCGGCCTCAACTTGCATTATTCGGTCGGCTTCCGCGATGCTGGGCTTTCCAGAGTCTCCAGTGGAACTTTTGTTCGGCATCCATCGACTCCGTGGTCGCCAATCGGGAGAGTAGGTCGGCATGGGCATTCTCGGATCTGGGAATCTGAATGATTTCAAATTCAATAAAATGGGGAAGCAGGCTCCGCACCTCCTGGAGATATCGAATCATGTTCCCGGGCTTCAAACTCTCCTCGCACATGACCGGCCACCAGCTGAGAGTCGGTGAAGGCACTAAGCTTCTCCACCTTCAGATTGCGGGCGATTCGGAGGCCGGCTAACAGGGCTTCGTACTCGGCTTCGTTGTTGGAGGCCGGGAAGGAGAATCGGACGCCATATTCGAAGGTTATCCCCTCCGGACTGGTGAGAACCAGACCCGCACCGGAGCGATGGGCATTAGATGACCCGTCGACATGGAGGAGCCACCGGGCTCCAGCTTTTGGTTCTTCGGGGAGTCTGGGGTAGAACCGTCCTCTGGGATGGTACACTCGAGGAGGAAGTCGGCAAGCACCTGGGCTTTGATGGCTGGACGAGGCTGAAAATGTATGTCATGCTCACTTAGCTCGACGGCCCACTTGGTCATTCTCCCCGACGTCTCGGGACGGTGGACACCGCCTTGATGGGTTGGTCGGTCAGGACCGTCACGGAATGTGCTTGGAAGTACGGCCGCAGCTTCCGAACTGAGGTGATTAAGGCCAACACCATCTTTTCAATTCTGCTGTACCTTGTCTCCGCATCGCGGAGTAGCCTGCTGACATAGTAGATCGGCTTTTGGACTTTGCCTTCTTCTTTGATCAGCACCGAGCAAACCGCACCTTCCGAAACAGCCAGGTACAAGAATAGGGTCTCCCCTGGGGACGGACTACTGAGGAGTGGGGGCGAGCCAAGGTACTTCTTGAGATCTTGAAATGACCTTTGGCATTCGGGAGTCCACTGGAAATTTTTGGCCGATCGGAGAGTTTTGAAGAAGGGGAGGCATCTCTCGGCCGACCGCGCCACGAAGCGGTTTAGGGCCGCTATTCTCCCGGTTAGGCGCTGGACCTCTTTGACAGATGCCGGGGGCGCCATTTGTTGGAGAGCTTGAATCTTCTGGGGGTTGGCTTCGATACCTCGCTGGGAGACCATGAAGCCGAGAAACTTCCCGGAGTTAACACCGAAGGCACATTTGGTCGGGTTGAGTCTCATCCCATACTTGCGCAGCGTGGCAAAGCTCTCTGTGAGGTCCTCACATGCTGATGCCTCCTTGCTTTTGACCAGCATGTCGTCCACGTACACCTCCATATTCCGGCCGATTTGCTCCTTGAATACTTTGTTGACCAGCCTCTGGTAGGTGGCACCTGCATTTTTAAGACCAAAAGGCATAACGCGGTAACAGTAAGTACCTCGGTCGGTTATGAAGGCGGTCTTTTCTTCATCTTCAGGGGCCATTCGGATCTGATTGTAGCCTGAATAGGCGTCCATGAATGACAGCATCTGGTGGCCTGAGGTGGCATCCACGAGCTGGTCGATCCGAGGGAGGGGGAAGCTGTCCTTCGGGCAGGCTTTGTTGAGGTCGGTGAAGTCGATGCAGATTCTCCATTTGCCGTTCGACTTCTTCACCATGACGACATTTGATAGCCAGCTCGGGTAATTTACCTCCCGGACGAAATTAGCCTTGATGAGTTTGTCTACTTCTTCTTCAATGGCCTTTTGTCGCTCCGGGGCGAAGCTTCTCTTTTTCTGCTTGACGGCCTGTGCATCTCGTCAACATTGAGATGATGGACGAGAACCTCGGGGCTGATCCCTGGCATGTCGGAGGCGGACCAGGCGAAGATGTCAGCGTTACCTCGGAGGAACCTGATCAATTTGCGCGAGACTCTCCTTTGAGCAGCGACCCGATCTTTATAGTTCGGTCGGGACGAGCCTCATCCAATGGCACCTCCTCCAATTCTTCTGCCGGTTCTCCCTCTGTTCGGCGAAGTCCTCGCGAGCATCTAGCCCATCAACTTCTGGCATTCTAGACTGAAGGCTTGTAACAAAGCACTGCCGAGCCATGGCCTGACTTCCCCGAACAACTCCAACTCCTAGCTCGGTGGGAAACTTCATGGATAGATGCGGGATGGAGACAACTGCCTTGAGGGACATTAGACCGGGCCTGCCGAATATTGCGTTGTATGGAGATCTGAGGTCGGTTACTAGGAAGTCTGTCTGGACAATGGTCACAAGGGGCCAGGTTCCCGCGCGGACCGTCAGGGTGACGACCCCTTCCGGGACGACGACGTCGCCTGTGAATCCCATCAAGGTGGAATCCACGGCTCGAAGGTTTTCCATGAGTAATTTCATCCTGGCAAACACACCGAGGTACAAAACATTTACCGAACTTCCACTATCAACTAGGATTCGGCTTACATCATAGTTATTCAAGTTAAGGGATACAACTAGTGCGTCTTCATGGGGAAGCTGTATCCCTAGGAGATCATCATCAGAGAAGGAGAGCTCGCCCGTCCGTGCCTTCTTTGGCGCCGATCTATCACTGTCGCCCCTGGGGCTTGATCCGCCGGCCTCTTCAATCATGTTAATGCGGCCGATTACGGGCGGATTCGGTGGAGGAGGAGGTTGTTGAAGTTCGGGCTGGCGGTCACCTCCTTGTTGTGTGGCTCGGGCGCCCTCCTGAATTGATTCAGTCGCCCCCGCTGGATCAGCCTCTCGATTTCATTTTTCAGCTGCCAGCATTCTTCAGTGTCGTGACCGTGCTCCCTATGGTAGCGGCAGTACTTGGTAGGATCTCTTCGGGTCGGGTTCCCTCGGAGAGGCACGGGCCGGGGGAGCTGGCGCTCTATCTCCATGAGGATTTGCGCCCGGGGCACGGTCAGCGGAGTGTAGTGGTCAAATCGCCTGGGAGGGCTCCGGGAGCGATTCCTTGGCGGCAGCGGAGGGACTCTCTGGCGGCGAGGCGGACTTGGTCGATGGGCGGGACGGTGCCTGTCGGGGACTTTGGGCTCCCTCTTCTTTGCCTGCTCAGCGCGGGCAACTCTCCGCGATTCTTCGACCCTAGCGTACTTGTCCGCCAGAGCCATCATCTCCGAGAGGCAGGGGGGATAACTGACTTCCATAGCCAGATAGAAGTCGCTTTCCTTCGAGACTCCCCCGCCAGGGCGGACATAGCCACCTCATGATTAAGGTGGTCCACCTCTAGCATGGCCTTATTAAAACGGCCAAGATAATTTCTCAGGGACTCCCCTCTCTCTGCTTAACTTCAGAGAGGGAGTCAGATCTTCGTCGGTGGCGGCGGCTGCTGACGAACTGACCAATAAAAAGGCGGCTCAGTTCGTCAAATGAATCGATAGAACCTGGCTTCAAAGCATTGAACCAGGTTCGGGCGGATCCTCTGAGGGTGGATGGGAAGGCACGGTAGAGGACCGCATCAGATGCTCCGTGGAACATCATTATTGACCGGAAGCTGCTAAGATGGTCGTCCGGGTCAGAAGAGCCGTGGTAAGGCTCGACGGCTGGTAACTTGACATGGGAGGGGATCACTTCCTCCATAATCCCCTTAGAGAAAGGGATGCCCTGCTCCGCTTTGGGCTGGGCGGATGGGCCTGCTTGGCGGCGTCCAGCTCCTGACGCATTTCCTGGATCTGACGAACGGATCTCCTCTTCACCAGCCAGAGGAGGAGCTGGGCGAGAAGATCGCAGAGACGTCGAATCATGGTGGGAGGTCACTGAAGAGAGAGATCGGGCTCATCGAGATCTGGGAGGATCTCTGTCGTGACCGCCTCGTGGGACTGGCTTGTCCCCTCTAGGTCGATGCGGGGGGTCCGCAGATTCGCACGGGCTGGAGGAGGAAGTCGCCGGTGAAGAAGGAACCGCCGCTTCCTTATGAAAGTGTGGAGCAGGGAGGGACCATAAGGCGCTCCTGGACCAGGTGGGTCAGAGTCTAACTTGTTGGACCAGCGAGGCAAACTGGTCCTGGGTCACCGGGATGGCAGGCGGTGACGGGGTTTCGACTGGTGGTGGTTGCGGTGCTACACCGCTCGTCGGATCAGGCCTCTGAGAGGCGACCTGATCCTGAGCTTCAGAGGTTGCTCTTCTTCGATTGGCCATTAGAGAGGTTCTACTCCAGGTTAGGATCCTTGTCTCCTTTCTTCAAGTTTTAATGGGACTTGAGGCCCTTCCTCTAGCGCCAATCTGTTGCCGCCGGATCCGTCCTCGACTCGGGCGCAGTCGATCTCCAGGGGGGCGGACCTGCATACAAGTCCTCGCGCGAGAGGCGTTGGGGGTGGCCCTCCGTGGAAGACCCTCCGATGCTCAAGTCAGTGAGAGGAAATCGGCGATCAACCAGAAAATGGGGAGGTGGATCTCTCCTGGAGACCTCTCTGGGGGCGGCCCAATCGTGAGCTCTAGAGGGCAAGAGCACCGACGAGCTGCCAGCGAGAGAGGGGAGTAAGAGTGGGGGTGTAAGCGCGCAAGTGTGCGTACCTGAGGGAATCTAGGAGTGTTCCATTTATAACTGTCACCTGGATCTTGAGCGCCTTCTGGAAGGTTCAGATGTTGTTAGGATACGGGAGTGGATCGAATCAGGCCGTTGTGGGGCTGTTGGGATCCGTATCTTGTCCGTTAGGGGATCGACGGCTGGGAGAGCTCCTTGATGGCTTGAGATCTGGTAGATGTGTAGGTTTCGGGCGGCCTTGATAGGTTCTAGGCCACTTCTCAGCATGATTCCTTGCCTAGGGTGCCGTTACAGTAGGCTGAGACTCTCCCATGTCAGGTTCCGCGGAGATGGGTATTGGATCGTGGGTCGTTCAGTGAAGCCGGGTCATGGAGGTTCGGAGGAAACGAACTATAGGAAGTTCGGAAGAGCCGAGCTATGGAAGCCCAGGAAGGCTGAGCCACGGGAGCCCGGGGAGGCCGAGCTACGGGAGCTCGAGAGGGGCCGAGCTACGGAAGCTCGGGAGAAGCCGAGCTATGGGAGCCCAGGAGAGGTGAGCCGAGCTACAGAAGCTCGAGAAGCCGAGCTACGAGAGCTCGAGAGAGGCCGAGCGAGCTATGGAAGCTCGGGGGAAGCCGAGCTATGGGAGCTCGGGAGAGATGAGCTATGAAAGCTCGGGGGAATCCGAGCTATGGGAGCTCGGGAGAGGCCGAGCTACGGAAAAGGTTGGTCTTAGCCTCCTCGCACGGGTATTGATGCAATGACAATTTTACCCTTTAATAATATTTATTTATTTATTATTTATTTATAAAACCAATGAGCCTCATTTTCATCCTGGTATCACATTTCCTTAAATTTTACTCGTTGCTTTAATGGACAATCTTCTTAACATGGTCACCTATCAATATTTCAAAAACATGTGCCTTCTCTAATTTGAAAGCATATCTTTCTTTGTTTGATATCATACCAAGTTAATAATTATTTCCAGACACCAGCTAAATATGATAATATATTTTTTTAACATCATATCCTCCATATTCTTGAAACTAAACAGTCAATTGCGACGCACGATGCGACTGAATATTTTGAAAACCAACTACAGTTGTGAAACACATCTATCAGTCCGTGAAGCATGAATTGAAGTCTTGAATCTGGATATCTAGTGGCATAGGCAATGAGCAACTACACCAGGGCCTCCACTAACATCGGCCGAGGACGCTCTGTTTCCTAGGCTATAATTGCGACTAACTTGCATCGCAATGCACTTTGAATGGTACATGGGACGAGGGATCATGGAAACAGGACCACTTTCCAGGAAGCATCTTTGAAGGCCCAGTGGTGCAGTGGGCCTACGTAACTACGCGACTAGGTACCACGGGTCGCTGGATCTTTGCAGCTCGCTGCACTTCAATGCGTGATAAATTATTCTGAACCAAAGGACTCGTGGGAAACATAATTCGTAGGGAATGCAGTTAGTAAAGCAATGGGGGAGTTATCAGGGTAGGAACTTGGCATCTTCCGAGAGGTTTTCTTCTTTGCTTTCATAAATAAGGGACGTCTACTTTGAGAGCGGAACACATGGGGTATTAATTAATACGGGTGCTAGCCGTCTTCCCTCTAAGGCTGGCAAGCTGAAGCTTGCCAAGTGGTGATGCAAGTCGAGCTCTCTTAAATGGAGTTGCAGCTTGACCATGGCATTGGATTGGACCAAGGGAGCTCAGCTCAGTGGGCGTTGGCAAGGGGGCAGTGTGTGGTGATAGCTGCGGGAGGCCTTTGACTGGTTGGGCATGTGAGATTTGTTGGCTCTCGATCCCCTGTTTTGGAACGAGGCACGCCCACCAAATGCCACAATCGTGCAGCCTCCTCTTAATTTTTTTCACATGCGGAAGGATCTCAGAAACCGTACCTACGTGGGGATTCTATAGCACGGCAAGGCCATCGATTTTGGTGGCGAGGAAAGAAAATAGTGGCCCTTCAAGTTCAAGTACCGTTCGGATGAATTATTAGATATTAAAATTTAGAGTGGTTTTTAGAAGACAATCGTATTAATGATGATTTCGACCGTAAGCACATATTTGAGTCACTATTGGGTCGGAAAAAGGAGGTTAGGATATTCTTTAATGGAGGTTTGCTTCTTGTAGACTCAAAGAACGATTTAGTCCAGCATGCAGTTAATGAACTTTGCGATCCACCGACGTTAATGATCAGAAATTTCTGCGAGATGCTTTTGGTGGAGTTATGAGATGAGTTCCTCCACCGCACGGGAACAAATTTGCGGCCTTTAGACTGAAAGATGGCAATCTCTCGTGCTAGAGGATTCCCCTTCCAAGTTCCAGGGAAAGTGTGAAGCATGATCATGGTTCCACGTTAGCAAGGATCATCGTACGCAAATAAAAGAAAAAAAAAATACAATGTTTTGATGTTAGATTCGTACAATTTAATATGAAATATATTATACCAAACCGACAAACCAATATAATAAAGCAGAAGATTTAATTTAATATATGATACAGAGTAGCTTGGTTTGATTTAAAATCGATATAGAGTCAACAACAATACAATTTAACTCTTATACCAAACTAAAATATGAAATCTTATCAATTCCTATTCATAAGTTAAGACTGCGACCGTGGATTGAACTTGGTGGTGGTGCCGAAATTTTTTTTTTTTTGGCTTGCCGAGCCTCTAAGCAATCCCATGAGTTGAAATATATTAAGATAAAACAGAGTCTTTAAACCATATATCACAACAGCAAGCAATAGGATATATTCCAAACATAAAATACCAAAGATATCACCATCACAACTATATATTATCATACCATCACATTTATATCCATTCAGACAATTTAGTTAGACATATAAAGCAGCTGCGGGCTACACGCAACCCCCTCCTTTTTTTTTTTTAAAGTTGTTCTGCAGCCACCTCAGCCGCTGCCGCTACGACAAACATCTAATGGCACTACCTAGCAGCAGAAGTAACAACACCTCCACTCCACTCCACTCTCCCCCCCCCCCCCCCCATTCCAGTCAAAAAGAAAAAACCCATGTCCTTTTCCTCTTAATTTAAACTCTTCTCACCTTTCACAGCTACCAAAAACCCAACACAATCCATACCAACTTAAAAATCTGGCGCCAAGAAGATTAAAAAAAAAAAAAAAAGCAAACTTCTTCTTTTTGAGTCTGTTGCCGTGGTGGATTCGGCGTTCTAGATTCGGAAGTTCTTGCCGGCGAAGGTCTGGCCGAACTGCCAGTTGGCCGGGACGATGTTCCAGGAGGTGGAGGTGCGTCGGTCGCTGCCGGTGATGCGGAAGGAGAGGGACTGCCCCACCAGCACGGCGTTGGACTGCCAGTTCTGGCCCCAGTTCCGGGACAGGGGCATCCATCCGGTGCGCGACCCCTTCACGCTCGCCCGGACGATGTCGCCCGCCCCGGCCACGTTGGTGATCAGCACCAGGTTGAAGTACTTGAACCCGTTGATGGTGAACCGGATCCCTCCGGACTTCCGGCACGGCACCCTGCGACGCATCATTAATAATAAAATCCCATGAATTAATTCCATTCCTCGTCCAACATCATCTAATAATCTCCATAGTAATAATAAATCTAAGAAGGATTTAAAAAAAAAAAAAAAAAGGGGAACAAGAGTGGCGCTGTGGATGGAGGACGCAGGCGCATGTGCCGGTGCTGCGACCAATGCCAGCTTTCCCGGGTCCACGCGCTTTACCACCACCACACAGAGGATATTGTGAATCGTGAAGGGTGTTTTCGTCATTTGCATGCGAGGCCGTCGTAGAGTGGAGGACAGGACGCGGAAAAAGGACTGCGGGTGTCACGGGTTGTAGCCACGCATAGGGGCAGGGATTAGGGTTTCCGGCGATCGCAGATTTGTTAACGCTGCGATCGTCGTCAAGGGATGTTTTTTTTAAAAAAAAAAAACAACAAAAGAGCGAGCGCATAAGAAAAACTGGGCCGGTTTTGTAATTAAAATAAATATTAGGGGCAATTTCGGTCGGCCTGATACGCGCTCTGGGAAAGAAAAAGGGCAAACGGAATGGAAAACGACGGATCTATGAACGGTTAAGAGGCTTCAAAATAGCCTCGCGATCCAGTGGAAGCGGAGCGGCCCCGATGGCGCTACCTGGATGCAAGAGACCATCGGTCAATTAGGAGAGTGACCCTTCTTCTTCTACCGGATCGAAGGACCACGGATGAGACGGATCATGGCTTATCTGGATTTTTCGCAGGGCACAAGGATGGAGTAATAGCTAGAATGCTACCTGCGGTAAGAGACGGGGACGATGCCGGCGCGGTACTCGGCGATCTTGAGGAACATGGGCATGGCGAGGTCGAAGTGGGGTCGGGGCGGGTTGCACCAGCCGCCATTGTCGGAGGGGAGGGCATAGTTCGGCGGACAGAAGTTGGTAGCGGTGATGAATATGGAGGGGCTTCCCGAGTGGCACCATTGCGGGGTGTTCGCGCACTTGAGCTCGAAGCACGCCCCGCAGCTGAGCCCGTCGTTGAAGAGCGCCGTGCTCAGCGCCGCCGTCTCCACCCCGTACCCCTGGCTGTACAAATTCCCATATCCACACGCCCCTCCTGACCAAAATACAGCGCTAACTTCTTAAAAAATTAAAATGGTGCTAAGCACCGAAAAGCTACGAGGGGAATGTGGGTGGTACCCATGGTGCCGGAGGCGTCGCTGCCGCCGTAGAAGGTGGCGTGGGCGCTTTGCCACTCCCCACCGCTATAGACGCCAGGAATGCGGGCGGCCGCCGGCGCCAAGAAGGCGAGCAGAGAGGCGAGAGCGACGAGACGGAGAATGGCCATACTTTTCAGAGTTGAGAAAGAGAGAGGAGCAAGTGTGGGGGGAAATGGCGGAGGAGGGAGGGGCTACTTAAGGAGTTTGCGAGAGGGGAGTGGGCGTGGGACCAAATAATGGCAGTGGGAGTAATCAATGCTTTCCCCGGGAGTTAAAAAAAACGAGAGAACGGAACGGGGGTTGTGTTAAGATAATAAATAAATAGGATGGAGTGGGGAACATGTACCGGCTGCGCTTGTTGCCAACTTTTGCCATCCATCGCACTTTGCCATCATAGTTTCGGAATTTACGGCTGCCAGCCATCTGACGGCCAACCGACGGCGGAGATTTGGCATCGCGCGCAAGAGAGGGTGGGGCGCAAAAAGACCGCAGCGTAAAAACCTCCGCTTTGCTTCCATCGCAAGTTGTGCCGCCACCGACGGCCGTGATTCGGAGACTTTTTTTTTTTTCGGGAGACAACTCGCTCGCCTCTTTGCTTTCCCACTCCCAGGTCCAAATTTGGTCGGGCATTTGAATTGAATTCGTGGAAACACAAACAAAATAATAATAATAAAATTCTCCGTCGAGTCCGGTCCGTTTATTTTTCTTTAGCATTCTTTTTTTTTTTTCTTTCTAATCCTTTTTTTTTTTTTTGCTAATATTTTGCACCTAACAAGAAACCACCCATGTTGGGGGTGGGCCCAGCAATCTGTCCGTATTCATCGGGCCTCATATCGCGCCTTAACCGTACGCGGACGGGTCCCACCCTCGAGTCCCTCGCCCCCACCTCCTCGCCTCTCGCACCCACCAACCTTCACCTCCGTTTGGTATTAAACAGACAGGAAATCCAACTCCACGAAACGCGCCCCAAGCATCGAGATCATGGGTCCCACAGGGACAAAGGCGGATATGATACTGGGGTCGAACTCCAAGTTGTCGTAGATTTTCCGTGTATTTTACGATTCCCTTCTGAGTACCATAGGTGAGATTAAGCGTTCGATACCGTCACGAGGGAAGGCGAGAGCATTGGGAGGAGGCGCGAGATGCGTGATTCGCCGTTGGCTGTCGCCGTCGGTGGGTCCCGTCGACCACCACCCCCCACCCGCCAGCGTGAACGGTGTAAGCATGGATAGGTCCGGCTTTCCTCGCGTGAGCTTGGAGATTCGTGCTTGCGATTTGATCCTGACGGGAAAATTTTATGCATCTGGCACCGACACGACTCCTAAAGCTCGCTAGGCTTATTGGTGATCGATTTTGCTGCAAATCTTATTCGATGTAATTAACTCTACCTTAGTTTGGGTATGCAAATCTCACGGTATCCGGACAGGAATGTAGTAGAAAATCTAGCGGACCAATTAGAATGTTGAATCTTTGATTCATAACCCGGATGTAGTGGCTGAAATAGCTAGCCTTTTCCCTGTGGCATATGATAACGATTGGGACAAGGAAAAGTTCTAGTGCTAATCACGTCTCATGCAGAAAAAAATAAAAAGAAAAAAAAAAATGGTAGTCTTTGCTTGGTTGGCTCGTGGGCCTTCGTTTCTGGCACGTTAGCCATTTGGTCAGCCTGGCTGAGTTTGAAATCATTGTCAGGCGGTGGTAAATCAAGGCCCCACACAAGTGCCACATTAACTCTGTTAGTCCCTACATTCATGACTGTATTTTCCAAATTCATTAGTGTAGAGCAGCTAGTCCTGACAGCTTAACAGGGCTCTCTGAGCAGGACTTCATGTCGCCATATTTGACCAGATTTAACCAGCTCCATTTAAGTCTAGGTTCAAGAATACGTCCGTTCTCTTTAATGAACGCTGGAATCTCTTGGTTATAACATATTTTTCTCGATCTACAAGGAGAGAAATATGACCCCCCCAAAAAAAAAAAAATCTATGAAAAATTTTGGATGCTAGCTTCCTTTGAACGGCTTATATATCCTGACACCAAAGTTTCAGGACCATTCAATTTCCATCAGCTTTACTGTGCCAATATTATGCATCACGGTAAAACCTTATACAACGGTCATCAACTTAAACTTTCCCTATATTATTATTACTAGATTCCTTTCGTCGCCGCAGCTTCCTTCTTCCCATGTGGATGCGACACCGAAACATGCCGTGTTTTAAGACTTTTGTCATACCCCATCGCAACATTCCTTTAATAAATCCTCCTTTTGGTACCTTCGTCCCCTCCATGGACCTCTCCTGATCTTCTACTACTACTACTACTACTACTACTAGAGGATTTCAAAGAAAACAATGGCCAGCTATGAGCTCAGAGAATAATGGGAGGGGATCCCCAGCTCTTTGTTGATATGCCCTGGACTCGGGGTTGGTACAAAGGTAGCAGGATGCAATCCGAACGCACAAAACCTATGAGCACGAGCCATGTCCAAGACTCCAGGACATGGAGCGTGCGCCCACCACTCTTAGGACTTTATTTTTGAGGACTCCATGCAATCTGTGGCCCGGGATGCCTTCCTTCTTACTCTTTCTTTCCATTTAAACAAACGTAGAATGGGTCCCATGTGAATCCAGTTCCATCTACAGATCTACTGACTGCTTTAGCTTTTCGATGAAAATGGATTTAGACTTGACTTGAGCATGCCTTTCCCCAGAGCAATATATTATCCTCTTAATTAGCTTGCCATTTTGAATGTCAAAACTGGGAGCGGTTCCCACCTCCGTTTGATGGACTATGGCTCATTGCTTGGCTTTTATTGCCCAGCGCTTTTCAACCATCTCAGTAGGTGACCTAATTAATAATACATCATTATCAATCAATAAGCCGGTTTATATAGGCAAAGATGTCTGACTTTAATATCAAAGCTGAATTGATGTAATGGTAATCTAGTAGTTAAACACCATGTAAGATGGTCAATAATTATTAAAATATCTTAGCTAACATATTTTATCGTATCAACCAATATTTTGGATTTTCCTTTCATTTCAGATAAAGAAGGGAAAAGTCGCACATTGGAATTACCTGGATAAAAAAAAAAACTTGGGAAATTACCTTTACAAATTTCACCAAAGACAGCAGTTTATGTCAGCGAGTGAATCAACACGTTATGTTTCACAGTAACAATCGACACTAAACATCCTTTGTTTTCTCTTATTGTATACACCAGAGCACATGTTAGTAAAATTTTGGCAAGCAATGAACTATAAATCCAATTTAAACTTAAATATCTGAGCCTAACCCAACCCGGTTCTGACAAGATGATCACCCTACAACTCTAATAACTCCCGTTATGCCTGCATTGTGACTCACAAACGCTGAAGCCGGTTTGCCAGCTTAGCCTTGATAGTAGAGCCCAATGTTTTACTGAAAACTGAAGTCAAACTGAGCTTCTATCTGGAGTCAGGGATTTACTGGCCGGAGGACATTGGCAGCTTCCGGTTTGTCATGTTGTAGGGCCGTGGGGAGTAGGGAATTGACCACACAAAGCACCGAGGCCGAGGCTCGTTTCTAATGGTATGTTGGTGGGTAGTATTTGGCAGCTGAAGTAGAGGTGGTAGGAGAAAAAGGGATGTGACCTCGGATTCCTCTACTCCGTACCCACCCAAGTCCGGCAACAGCCTCACCCTTTCACCAGCTTATCCATCTTGCCATCGAATGGCATCTTGATGTCGGCGACCAAAAAGGGTGGAAAACCACGCAGCCCAAGGCTTTTGGTTTCAGAGGGTGAAGTCATTGGTGACAGAAGCTTGACGCCCTGCAGTGGCTGCAAGCCTGCAACGTTTAGTCTGCCATGATAGTCTCGTGTCCAAATTATGGAATAGGTCTTAGCTTCGGGCACGGGCGAGAACTGGTTGGTTGGTGCAGCCCGGATTCAGAGAGGCTGGAGATTAGTTTAGGGAAAGTTGTTTCTGATCGAGAGATGATTTTTTATCACTTTAAGGGGACACGGTTGTCCCTTGCATTAGCTTCATGATGGAGAAGAACAATGTGTTCCGAGTTCAACTCGCTGCTACACCTGTTCGAGGGGCTGTGGTCTTGATTTTCCCCAGCATAACAGGACTGGGACATCAGCAAGTTTGTCCTTCTTTGGACAGCTCAATGATTTCATGTAATTTTCCTTTTTTTTTTCAGCTCAACTCCCTGTGGCATTAGCAAGCATGCATGAGATATCAATCACTGTGACCAAATTAACTTAAATACATTTATTGTTGAATTTTGATGGCTACTCTCTCCTCAGTTCTGAAATAAGAATGCTTGGGTGACGCAGAGATCTCAGTACATATGGAACTTTTACCTTGCTCTACTGTCTCTCGGGCTGTCAAGTAGTTTGGACTTGATACAATATAGGCTGTCGATGAACAATGAGGCAATTAGAAAGAGAGAATTATCTGTGTGAGATATATGTGTGATTGCAGCACGGCAAGCTTGGATATATAGGTTAAGTCAGGCATTATAGTCATTTTCGAATCAATTAATATCCACTGTATATGATGAAGAAACAACTGTAACACACATCTTTCTTCAGCCTTTATAACAAATATCCATATAGTAGATTTATGGCTACAAAATGAATCGAATCGATCTATGACTTGATCTAATTAGACTCGATTTGATTCATATTTAGAGACCTATAAATTGGATCAGATTTAAAAATTAAACGTAATGAACATCTCGGTCGACCTTGCTGTTGAACTTGTTGATGATCTTATTTCCAAATCATTATAATGTGCAAGTTAATTTCTACAGCTGAATCTCAGCATCATCAAGGCCTTTTCATTTACATAAAGGACAATTAATGCTGATTTCGTTATTTGTCGTGTTTGTATGTGATCATCATGAGTACTCGTTTGTAAGATCAGGATTCTGAAATCTCTGAAGATCTTATCTTTCATTGTATTAACTTACATTTTCATGGAAGGTTCCTGAACTACTGATAGGCAAAAATTGACATCCCGGAGAATTTATCCTAGCTTAATTCGGGCAAGCTCATCATCATATGTTGCTAACACAAAGTATATTTTGTGGCTATCCGAGCACCCTTTTGGCAGGGGTAGAGGGATATATAGGATAAGGATAGCAACTCTTCCTGAGGGTGGTGCAGCGAGAAAACACCAACCACGTAGGATGACCGACCCTATTTAAGCTTTAAAAAGACCAGATCAGTGAAGAGTGGATCGTCCTCTTTCTACCCTTGGAGCATAGTACGCATTCGACCAGCCCAAGTCGTGTGGAGATGCGGAAGCGATATGATATCCCTTGCTGAAATTCTGCAGCAGAATTTTGGATCTTGATCTTGGTAATCTTTTCAGATTGATTAGCAACTAGGATTTTCTTTGGTTTCTTGCGCCCCAAGATTGTAAGAGAGGGCCGTGGCCTCTCTTCTTCCTCATGTGAACCTTCAGATCTGATCCAGAAAATCAAGAGACGCTGCCCAAGGAGAAGGTACTGCTAGGGTTTCTTCCTTCTCCTTCCTTGAGAGAGGCGGCTCCAAGAAGATGGCTAGGACAGAGATGGCAGCAATAAAACCCTAGAAACCTAGGGCATCTATATGTGAGAAAGAGAGGAGGAGGAAGAGAAGGGATAGCTTATTCTAGGAAGAAAAGGGTTTCTTTCATTCATCTATAATCATCATCGTTACATGACTATATATAACCCGTCCCCATGACGGCCATCAAAATAAAACCAGCACCACACATGAACTGGTGCCTTATTATATGGATAATAAACCCTAAAAAACTTCCTTGGACCAACCCACACCTTGGGCCCAAACCCAGCCCAATGATAGACTAGCCCTCTCAAGACCCAACAACCTGGGCCTTAACCCTGTGGAGCCTACAAACCTCCACCCTAGGATTTAAGATTTGGAGTACCACACCAGGCTCTACAATCTCCACCTTGATGCTTCAAAGCTGCTGAAAAATCTGCACATTCCCTCAGACCCATCAGTGTCACACATGAGAGAAAGCTATCCCGTGGAAGAGTCTTCGTAAGTGCATCTGCCTGGTTCTTCTTTGTATGAACTTTTACCAGCTCCACTTCACCTTCATCCACCAATTCTCTGATCCTATGATACCTCACATCTATATGCTTTGTGCGTGCATGATAGATTGGGTTCTGAGCCAATTGTAGGGCACTCTGACTATCACTGTGTAACAATACTGTACCCTGCTTCACCTTCATTTTCATGATAAGTCTCTTTAACCAAAGAGCCTCCTTGGCAGCCTCTGTAATCCCTATATACTCAGCTTCTGTTGTAGACAAAGCTATAATAGGTTGAAGGGTTGATCTCCAAGAAATTAATCCACCATACATGCTGAACACATACCCTGTGGTAGACCTTCTTGTATCCAGATCACCTGCAAAATTTGCATCCACAAATCCTTCCAATGGACCTAATGACTTACTTGTGATATTAGATTTCTCCTTAGATACATCTTGCTGCCCAAAAATTAGACCAAGTCCACGAGTTCCCTGAAGGTACCTCAAAACCACTTGAGTGCCTTCCAGTGCTCCTTCCCTGGGTTCGCCATGAATCTGCTCACCTGGCTCACTGCATATGCTATGTCAGGCCTGCAACACACCATAGCATATATAATGCTGCCCACAGCACTGACATATGGAACTCTCTCCATGTACTCTTTCTCTTCATCTGTCTGGGGGTTCTGTAACTTAGAAAGAGACATGTGACTAGCCAAAGGTGTTCCAACTGGTTTGGCCTTATCCATCCCAAACCTCTCCAATACCTTGTGAATATATCCACCCAATGACAAGTGTAGAATTCCCTTGATCCTATCTCTGTAAATTTCTATCCCAAGTATCTTCCTAGCTGACCCCAAATCCTTCATTTCAAATTCTGTTGATAATGCATATTTCAGTCCATTCACTGCTTCAACACTCCTGCTGGCAATGAGCATATCATCCACATACAGAAGGAGATACAGTGCATCATCCTCATCCATATTTTCACATAGACACAAGTATCATGTTCACATCTAGAAAATCCAAGGCCCAAAATAAAAGTGTCAAACCTTTTGTACCATTGACGGGGTGACTGCTTCAAACCATAGAGCGGTTTCTTTAGTAGACACACTTTTTCTTTCAATCCAGATTCCTTGAAACCCTCTGGTTGCTTCATGTATATCCTCTCCTCTAGACTCCCATGTAAGAAAGCCGTCTTCACATCCATCTGCTGCAACTCCATACCATGTTGTGCTACACACGAATTGAAGCATGACGTACCACTGGAGAGAATACCTCTGTGTAGTCCACTCCCTCTCTCTGTGAGAACCCCTTAGCAACAAGCCTTGCTTTGTATCTGACTCCACCTTGCTCTGAAGGTGCCTCCTTCTTTGTGAACACCCATTTTAAACCAATGGCCCGAGCATCTCTAGGTAGATCCACTAGCTGCCATGTCTTGTTCTTTTCAGGGACTCCATCTCCTCCATCATGGCCTGCATCCATGAGTCTCTTTCTGAACTTTCCATGGCTTCTTGGAATGTCTCTGGATCTTCATTTGCAGTGATTAGAGCATAGAAAATCATCTCATCAATGTGATACCGAGCAGGTTTGATGATGGTATGCTTTGCCTTGTGCAGTGCTACACCTCTTTGATCATCTCTCAAAGCTGAAGTGTGTGACTCCATCTGCACCTCCCTCTGGATTGATGGCTCTCCTGGCTGATCCTTTATATGTATTGGGATATCCATACCAAACTCCACCTCAAAAGAAGCATGTTTTGAAGTAGAAGTAGAAGGTACATCACCTGTCAGCCAATATTGTCCACTGCTGTCCTGTTCAGCCTTTTCAGCTCCATTTGCAATCTCTGATCTCTTCAAGATGCTCTTCTCATCAAAAATAATGTCTCTATTGATGATACACTTCTGTGAATCTGAACTCCATAGCAAATAGCCTTTAACTCCCTATGGATATCCGATGAAGATCAGCCTTTGTGATTTTGGGTCCAGCTTGCTCCTTTCAGTTGCCTCCACATGTGCATAGGCTGGGCAACCAAAAATCCTTAGGTGTCCAAGCTACACCTTCTTCCCACTCTAGATCTCCTCTGGAATGCCTCCATCAAGTTTTCTATTAGGAGACCTGTTAACAAGAAAACCAGAGAACATAATTGCATCACCCCAAAAGACCTTGGGCAGTGATGCCTGCAGCCTCAAACTCCTAGCCTTCTCTGTCAATGTACGATTCATCCTCTCTGCCACACCATTCTGCTGGGGAGTCATCCTCACTATGTAATGGCGTTGGATCCCATTTTCCTCACAGTAGCTTCTGAATTCATTGCTTGTATACTCCCCTCCATTGTCAGATCTCAAACACTTCACTGGTTTTCCTGTCTCCTTTTCAACACCAACTCTCCAAGCTTTAAACCGGGCAAATACCTCTGATTTTTCTCTTATCAGATATACCCATACCTTCCTGGAGTAGTCATCAATGAAGGTCAAAAAATACTTAGCCCCACCTCTGGCTGACACAGGGGCCGGTCCCCATACATCTGAGTGAACTAGTTCCAGAATACCTTCACTCTGCTTGGAACTGCTGGCAAATCTCACCCTATGCTGTTTGCCATAAATACAGGGCTCACAGATGTCATTGTCCTCCTTCTTAAGTACTGGAATCAGACATCTTTTACTAAGTTCTATAAGCCCTTTATCACTCATGTGTCCCATTCGATAGTGCCACAGTTTATAGGCCAACTGTTCCTCCTGTGCCGCTGCTAGCACCTCTGCACCATCTATGGCCACTGAGCCTTCCATCTGATAGAGATTATTTTCCAACCTTCTCCCTTTCATCACCACTAATGCACCTTTGGTTATCCTCAAACATCCACTCCCCGGCTGGCTTCCAAAAGCATACCCATGCTTCTCCAGGTAGCCCAAAGAAATTAGATTCTTCTTCAACTCTGGGACATGTTTGACATTAGTCAAAGTCCTTATAACCCCATCATACATCCTCACCCTTATGCTTTCAACTCCAGCAACCTTACAAGGATGATTATCACCAAGGCATACACTCCCTCCATCAGATTCTTCATAAGTTGTAAACCACTCCCTATGCGAAGTATAAGGGTAAGAACAGGCTGAGTCGAGTGTCCAACAACTATCACACTTCTTAGTCCCATCTGAAACTACCAGTACATCATCTTCACTGTCTTCAGATGAATTTGCACCACCATTGCTGGTTGAATGATGCAGGGCGATATTCAAAATGCCTGCAACTCAAGAACGATTTAATCTGCGAGAAAAGAATTCGTCCAGGTTTGGTTCAATCTTGACAAGAAAAGGGGAAAATCTCGAATTTGATCACTCACAATCCGAAATTTAAAGGAAGATCAATTGAATTTTCAATTCAATTGTTTTGAATCAGAAAACAAAGCATAGATCTGAATGCAAGAAAATAACAACTACATAGCATCTTTCTTCTCTGCCTCCTCACGGCGGCCAAAGCCAAGCCTAAATACAAGAGATAAAACCCTAACAGCATAAGTTTAGAAAAATTACAACATGCCATTAAAAACGAAAACAGGCCCAAAACTCCTATCAGACGAGCCCGGATGGCCAAAATCCACAGCAGCTCATTGCCAACGGTATGACTTTGAATCAGCAGTCCGTTTCCATGTGACCAGCCAAGTTTGGGCCCAATCTGACACAGTAGCTGACCGAATTCCGTACACTCGGCCCAAACATGAAATTTCAAGCCCGTTTGTTCTGCAACCTCTTGGACCTTCGTAGATTACCTGGTGTGGGCTTCCCTGACGTGGCCTGCTGACTCTGGGTTGCTGGTACAGGAACATCCAAGGACTGGTTCGACTGACCCAAACTCTGGTCCGAACTGATGTCCTCATCACTCTCCCCTTCCTCTGAAAAGCTTGACCTCAAGCTCGAATTCTCTCCTGCATAAGGGGTCAGATGCCGAATGTTGAACACATCCGAAATGAAGACATCATCTGGTAACTCAACCCGATAGGCATTGTCACCAAATTTCTCCAATACCTGGCATGGACCTATCTTCTTCGGCTTGAGCTTCGTTAAAGCTCCCTGTGGATACCGCTCCCTCGGTAAGTAAACCCATACCAAATCGCCCACTTCAAAGGACTGTTGCCGACGCTGCTGATCAGCTTTCGCCTTGTATTTGGCGTAAGTCTGCTCCAATTTGGCTCTAACAGTCGCATGTATCTCCTGCAAGTCAGACACTCTATCTTCGACCTTCTGACTCACCTTCTCTGGCGTCTCAACTGGCAGAACATCCAAAGGACCTCTTGGCAAGAACCCAAACAGTATCTGAAACGGAGCAAACCCTGTAGAACGGTTCACTGAAGAGTTGAACTCAAACTCAATCTTCGGCAAACACAAATCCCAGCTCCTGAATTCATGCACATTTGCCCGCAACAGATTACCCAAGCTACGGTTGACAACTTCAGTCTGTCCATCCGTCTGAGGATGATAAGGACTGCTGAATTTCAACTTTGTGCCCAACTTCTTCCACAGCTCTCGCCAGAAGTGTCCCATAAACTTGCTGTCCCTGTCTGACACTATGGATGCCGGTATACCAAAATGCCGAACCACTGAAGCAAAATATAAGTCAGCAACCTTTGACGCATCAAAAGTGGTTTTGCATGGCAAGAAACACCACCTTACTGAACCGATCCACAATCACCATAATCGAATCCAGTCCCCTTGCTGTCCGCGGCAATCCTACAACAAAGTCCATAGAAACATCTCGCCATGGTGCCTCTGGGATAGGTAAAGGCGTGTACATACCTTGGTTCGTGTCTGTCCCCTTCGACTCTTGACACAACCTGCACCTCTTCACAAAAGCTTGACATCTCGGTCAAGACCAGGCCAATAAAACCGCTGCCGAATCAACCAGGCTGTTTTATCCCTTCCGAAGTGACCCTGGTTATGCAGTTCCTGGATGATCAACACACGAAGAGACGTATCAGGAACACATAAGCAGTTACCTCGAAACAAATATCCATCATGGAGAACGAAATCAGTTCGCTCCCCCGCCTCAATTTTGGCCAAAATCCCCTTGAAGTGCTCATCCACACGAATGTCCTCCCTTACACTCTCAAAGCCGAGAGTGTACACATGCATAGCGCCAATCAACAAGCTCCGCCTACTCAAAGCATCAGCCACTCTATTCAACGTACCAGACTTGTGCTTGATGCTGAAAGTGTATTCCTGCAAGGCACTCACCCACTTCGCATGCCTTGAACTCAGTTTATGCTGACCCTGTAAAAACTTCAGCGCCTGATGGTCTGAATACAGTACAAACTCCCGCTGAATCAAGTAGTGGCGCCAATGCTGCAAGGATCTCACAATGGCGTACAATTCCAGATCATAAACCGAGTAAGCCAGTTTAGCTCCTCCCAGCTTCTCACTGAAGTATGCGACTGGTCTTCCTTCCTGGTTAAGCACTGCCCCAATTCCAGTCTTCGAAGCATCACAATCCACCTCAAAAACTCTATCAAAATCAGGAAGAACCAATAAAGGAGCTTCGGTCAATCTGACTTTCAGCCCATCAAATGCCTCCTGTGCGGCATCATTCCACCCGAATCTGGCTCCCTTCAACAATTCCGTTAAAGGTGCAGCCAGCTCACTATACCCCTTGACAAACCTGCGATAAAACCCTGCAAGACCCAAAAAGGATCTCAATTCTGTCAAGGTTGAAGGTACTGGCCATTCCACAATTGCATGCACCTTATTCCTATCTGGGAGAATCCCCTCTCCAGTCACAACGTACCCCAGAAAAATTAGTCTCCCAACCATCCAAATGCACTTCTCTGGGTTAGCAACTAACTGGTTCTCACGTAACACTGACAAAACCTGTGCCACATGGCCCACATGCTCTTCGGCTGTCCTGCTGTATATCAAAATATCATCAAAGTAGACAACCACAAATGAGCTAAGAAATGGACGTAAAACCTGGTTCATTACGCGCATGAACGTGCTCGGCGCGTTTGACAACCCGAATGGCATTACCAACCATTCATACAGCCCTTCCTTAGTCTTGAAGGCTGTCTTCCATTCGTCTCCAGGCTTCATCCTTATCTGATGGTACCCACTCTTCAAATCAATCTTCGTGAAGACCTTAGCACCACTCAACTGATCAAGCATGTCGTCCAACCTCGGTATCGGGAACCTGTACTTCACAGTAATTTTGTTAACCGCGCGGCTGTCGACACACATGCGCCACGTACCATCCTTCTTCGGTACCAAAAGGGCTGGCACCGCGCACGGGCTAATGCTCTCCCGTACGAACCCCTTGTCCAAAAGTTCTTGGACCTGCCTCCTCAATTCCTCATGCTGTTGCGGTGTCATCCGATAATGAGCCTTATTCGGCAACACTGAGCCCGGAATAAGGTCAATGCCGTGCTGAATATCTCGGAGGGGTGGTAATCCAGCCGGTAGCTCCTTTGATACAACATCTCGGAATTCCTCCAAGATAGACACCAACTCCTCAGGAATCATATTCGGCCTTTGCTCCTCTTCCACGCCGAAGTCCCCTGACTTGCTCACCAAAGCAAAACAAACATCCTCTCCATCCAAACTCGCATCGAATTCTGTGCTTGGTAAACAAATTACCGTATTCTGTCCACTCACTTCCTGAAGCGGCTTCAAAATAACTTTCCTCCCATCTGGACGCAGCATATAACTGTGGGTGTACCCGTTGTACACTGCCCTGTTATCAAACTGCCACGGACGCCCCAGTATGATGTGAGTAGCATCCATTGGAACAACATCCGCCTCAATAGTTGTCTCGAAATGAGGACCAAAACACAGTGACAACTTACACCTTCGGCTGACCTGAATGTCTGCATTTCGGTTCACCCAACCGAGCTTATATGGATGTGGGTGAGGGTCTGTCTGCAACCCCAGCTTCTTCACAGCCTCCTCTGCTATCACATTCTCCCAACTGCGGAGTCTATGATAACACGACATGTTTTGCCAGCCACAAAACATTTCGTTGTGAAGATGTCATGCCGACGCCAATCTTCATCTGATCTCGGCGCCAGACACATTCTTCGTATCACTAAGCTCTCCCCTTGAATATGGTCCGGATCAATAACACACAGCTCATCATCAAATTCCTCATCCTCAGGGAACTCTCCTCCATATTCGTCCTCCATATACTCTCCATATACAACTGAGCTCGCGCCTTGGGGCATTCATTGGCATAGTGCCCCAAATTCTGACACCGATGGCACCGAATGTTAGCCCTGTTGCTGCCCACTCTCGCCTGAGAACCTGAGGTTCCATTCGACCCTGTTGGTCTTGGAGGTACTGATGCCTGCGGCCTCGCTACTGGAGGCATAAATTTGCCCCCTGAATTCTGCCCTGAACTCTGGCCCGTAGTAAAACCCCCTCTGCTCTGAAACCCCCTGTTTCTCATCAAGCTCTTTTCCACTGCCTGAGCCCTCATATGCGCATCTCCTACACTATCAATTCGATGCACAGCCAGTGCATCTTGGATTGGCAGCCGCAAGCCATGAAGATACATGGCTATCAATCTCGGTTCAGCCTCAATCAACCGATTTCGTGCAACCAATCGATAAAATTCAGTTGTGTACTCCTCGACGCTCCGACTACCTTGCGTCAAACTATGCAACTTCGAATACAAAATCTGCTCATGGTTCGGAGGCAAAAACTCCCTGTTCATCTCCTGCTTTAGCGCTGCCCATGACGCTAATGAAGGTCTCCCATCCATATATCTACGATAGTGCTGCGCATGCCACCAAGCAGCAGCCCTATCTCTGAATCGAATTGTGACAAGCGGTACCTGCTTGTCTAAGGGCACCTCCTTCAGACGAAAAACGTCATCGACCTGAAGGGTCCAATCAACATACTCGTCTGGGTTAATTTCTCCTTTAAACTCTGGAATTTCGACCCTGAAGCCTGCTTCCCACCGATTCTGATTTTTAAAATAGGGAGGTTGATCTAAATACCTTGGAGGTCCAACATCAGGCCTCTGTTGCCCTCTTCGAATTGGTGGTGCCTTCAGATTTTCGAAACCCCTCTCCCTACCTCCATCAACTTCATCACGTTCCTCCACTCGAATGGGTTGGGCACGATTTTGCACCTCCATCTGCGCCATCATCGCCTGCATGGTTTGCATCATCTGTTGCATCACCTGGTGCTGGTCTCGCATGGCGTCTTGCATAGCATCTCTCACGGTGTCTCTCAGGGATTGATCGTTGTTCTTCTGCTCCATTGGATCAAGGCTCTGATACCAAGTTGATGCAGGGCGATATTCAAAACGCCTGCAACTCAAGAACGATCTAATCTGCGAGAAAAGAATTCGTCCAGGTTTGGTTCAAATCTTGACAAGAAAAGAGGAAAATCTCGAATTTGATCACTCACAATCCGAAATTTAAAGGAAGATCAATTGAATTTTCAATTCAATTGTTTTGAATCAGAAAACAAAGCATATATCTGAATGCAAGAAAAAAACTAAATAGCATCTTTCTTCTCTGCCTCCTCACGGTGGCCAAAGCCAAGCCTAAATAAAAGAGATAAAACCCTAACAGCATAAGTTTAGAAAAATTACAACTATACCATTAAAAACGAAACAGGCCCAAAACTCCTATCAGACGAGCCCGGATGGCCAAAATCCACAGCAGCTCATTGCCAACGACATGACTTTGAATCAGCAATCTGTTTCCATGTGATCAGCCAAGTTTGGGCCCAATCCGACATAGTAGCTGACCGAATTCCGTACACTCGGCCCAAACATGAAATTTTAAGCCGTTTGTTCTGCAACCTCTTGGACCTTCATAGATTACCTGGTGTGGGCTTCCTTGACGTGGCCTGCTGACTCTGGGTTGCTGGTACAGGAACATTCAAGGACTGGTTCGACTGACCCGAACTCTGGTCCGAACTGATGTCCTCATCATTGAACCTCCCTTGAAAATGCCCTTCCCCTTCTCATTCTTCAGAAGTGGGCAATTTCTCTTCAGGTGACCAATCTGATGACACTTGTAACACTTCCATGCTTTCTGCTTGCCTCGAGACTTAGATCTGCCTTTGGACTTGCTTCTAACCTTTTCCCAGGGTCTTCCTTGCCTCTCATTCACAGCAAGTACCTCTGTGTTAGAGTTTCCCATGCAAATCTTTTCTCTTTGCTGGTTTGATCTCAGCACCCCCACAACCTCTTCATAATTCAGGGTCTCCTTCCCATACACCAAGGTTGTAATCAGACCATCAGGAACTGGGTAGCGAACACAACAAGATGAGGGTCTTATCTTCTTCATCAATCTTCACATCAAGGCTCATCACCTTTGAGCACACTTGATTGAATTTCTAAATATGGGCCATAAGATCTCCTCCCTCAGGCATTCTCAAGCTGTACAACTGTTTCTTCAACCACAACTTGTTTGTCATGCTCTTTCCCATGTAAGTGTTCTCTAAAGTTTCCCAGAGCCCCCTTGCCGTGGTCTGCGTGCAAATCTCCGGCAAGACTTGATCAGCCAAGCACATCCTGATTGTGCTAACTGCAATCTCCTCTAACTCCTCCCAATCCTCATGACTTACATTATCCGGTCTTTGTTTCACCAAGACCTTATAAATCCTTTGCTGTACTAATAAATCCTTAACCCTTTGCTGCCATAGGGTGAAGTTCCCCTTGCCATCATACTTTTCAAAATCGAATTTAAAGCTACTAGATGCCATATCAAACCAAGAAACAATGCACACAGCAAAAATAGAAAATTAAACTTGCTGCAGAAATTTCTGGTTTGATATCTTATCAAGAAACGCCCAAGATTCAATCTTTTCTCCACCAAATCACCGAGGCTCTGATACCAAATGAAGAGTGGATCGTCATCTTTCTACCCTTGGAGCATAGCATGCATTCGACCAGCCCCAAGTCATGTGGAGATGCGGAAGCGATATGATATCCCTTGCTGAAATTCTGCAGCAGAATTTTGGATCTTGATCTTGGTAATCTTCCCAGATTGATTAGCAGCTAGGATTTTCTTTGGTTTCTTGCGCCCCAAGATTGTAAGAGAGGGCCGTGGCCTCTCTTTTTCCTCACGTAAACCTTCAGATCTGATCCAGAAAATCAAAAGACGCTGCCCAAGGAGAAGGTACTGCTAGGGTTTCTTTCTTCTCCTTCCTTGAGAGAGGCGGCTCCAAGAAGATGGCTAGGGTAGAGATGGCAGCAATAAAACCCTAGAAACCTAGGGCATCTATATGTGAGAAAGAGAGGAGGAGGAAGAGAAGGGATAGCTTATTCTAGGGAGAAAATGGTTTCTTTCATTCATCTATAATCATCATCGTTACATGACTATATAATCCGTCCCCATGACGGCCACTAAAATAAAACCAGCACCACACATGAACCGGTGCCTTATTATATGGATAATAAACCCTAAAAAACTTCCTTGGACCAATCCACACCTTGGACCCAAACCCAGCTCAATGATAGACTAGCCCTCTCAAGACCTAACAACCTGGGCCTTAACCCTGTGGAGCCTACAAACCTCCATCCTAGGATTTAAGCTTTGGAGTACCACACCAGGCTCTACAATCAGCAATATTGTAGCCCTGACGTTTGTTCCTTATCCGCACTGGCCATCCGAATATCAAAATCTCTAATCATAAGCACAAGATAATAAACAAGGTGAATCGAGCTTTGTCTCAGGTTTTCCACGTACTGACGAAGAATCCAGATGGATAGATCGAGTTTTGTCTCTGGTTTTCCGCGTAACTAATGAAGAAGAATTAATTCAGATAGATAATTAAGGACGAGGGTGGCGATCGACAAGATAACATGCAAAGATTTGAATAACGTGGAAGAGAACGAGTTCTGAGTTGGGTTGTTGCCCTCCGTGTAGAGCATGTCAAGTGCGTTGGCATGTGCTGGGCGCGGTGGATTATTGTTGTCTTGTGAACGTGGTCATGGATCGAGTTGCCGTTCCGCCATTGCGTATACGTTTAAGCGCTTTAGTGGAGGCCAGGGAATGTCTTGAAATTTAGAAGTTCAAGATATATTCCCTCCAGTTCCATTATACAAAAAAAAAAAAAAAAAGGCTGAATCTGAATGCATTTCTGTCTATTTTTTCGGAGGAGGAAAATTTTCATCCAGCTTGAGCCCGGTGGGGTCGAAGATTGGCATTGCGGCAGGGTCTCTGACTTGGTCATTGAAGAGCAAGGGTTGCTGTCTGGGTCCACTTTAATCAAGCTGGAGCCATCAATTTTGAGTTATAAAATATTTAACTCCTTCAAACCGATGGGGGAAAAAGAGATAATCCTGTCTCTTGAGAGTGAACTTTGTTATGCGAGATCGTTATAGGGAAAAAAATTCAATCTGGACTAATTAATAATCCTAGGGTCTTTCCTGGTTAAGGAAACAGACTAATTAAACCACAGTTTTGAGTTTCCGCAGCTGGCACGAAAGTTACTGTTGCAATGACTAAAGTTACGAAACCAAAAGAAAGCATTTTACTAATCATAGCTCTGGTTATGACGGTGCTTTCTAAGAAACCATAAAATAAGTCGAGAACCTAGGATGAAAAGCATGCGGTGACAACAATCATTATAACTATATATAATAAAGCAAGAACAGTAAACAGGGCCCAGAATTATTAATTATCATATAGCATTTTAAGTTAACCACGATCACGGTTCCATCAGTGGTCAGGCGCAAGGGGTTGAGGCCAGTGCCCACAGCAAATAAGAATCGACAAAATCCCTTCGTCGCCTAATCACAATAAGCCCACTCATTGTGTTGTTAATGTCTCACGCCTCAGCAATGGATATAATTACCACCCACAGAGAGCAAGCATGATGGAGCAGGCAGCCACGAGCGAAACCTCTGATCATAACGCAGACTTTTATGAAAGAAAATTTGTAAACTTATACGAGACGGCACAGAAAATTTCATCATCCCCTTCCAAGGTGGTCTTAAAGCCTCATCCATCATGGATCAGATAAATCAGAAAAAAGCATTCAATCTTGCCATCATTGTTGGTTAGTCATGGAAGGGAAGAAGAAAAAAACATAAAAGTCATAAGACATACAAAGACCATTCTCATATGGATTAGAATTTTACAAGCAACCACACAGGATTTTAGCCTCATTTGTAGAGTCCTGCATAATTGATGAAACTTGAGAACTTCTCCTATGAAGTTTTTCCTTAACAATCTATTCAAAGACAAGCAGAGATGAAGGATAATCAAAACCACTACATTGAGAATAGCGGCAACATGTCTGAATTGGATAACCCATTCATAACTCCCAAACCTAAGTCCATATCGTTGCTATATAAAACCAATGACTAGAGAAATTCTTCCAGACCAATTGTGTATACTGCAGCAACCAATCCATGGCATCACCAGAAATATTTTGCATATATTGCAACCAGTAACATTGCACCACCAGGATTGTGATGCCCCTTCTAATAGTCCCACATTGAGAAATTAGAAATTGGTTGAGTGGTTTATAACCGGTTAAGCAAGAAGGACAAGCACCAATTGGATCCCTTTTTTGGGCTGTGGTGGCCCAAGTTGGTGTGGACCTTCTCCGTCCTGCTTTCTTGTAATGAAATGGGCCCGTGGGCCCGGATCGTTACAATATGGTATCAGAGCCTCGCACCAGTCGGAAGTGTAGGAGCTAAGTGCCACACAGGACAAAGTGCTACATCCATGGGGGATGGGAGCCACCTCTTGAACCTGTGGGGGCCACCTCTAGAATCCTGTCTGCCTGGTGGTTGTGATGAATTGCCTCTGGCGACGAGAACGTCGCCTCTATAAGGGGGATAGATTATGATGCCCCTCCTAATAGTCTCACATTGGAAAATTAGGAATTGGTTGAGTAATTTATAACCGGTTAAGCAAGAAGGACAAGGCACCAATTGGATCCCTTTTTGGACTGTGGTGGCCCAAGTGGTGTGGACCTTGTCCGTCTTGCTTTCTTGTAATGAAACGGATTACAAACGGGCCCGTGGGTCCGGATCGTTACAATATGGTATCAGAGCCATGCACCAGTCGGAAGTGCAGGAGCTAAGTGCCACACAGGGCAAAGTGCTACATTCATGGGGGATGGGAGCCACCTCTTGAACCTGTGGGGGCCACCTCTAGAATCCTACCTGCCTGGTGGTTGTGATCAATTGCCCATGGCGACGAGGACGTCGCCTCTGTAAGGGGGGTAGATTGTGATGCCCCTCCTAATAGTCCCACATTGGAAAATTAGGAATTGATTGAGTGGTTTATAACCGGTTAAGCAAGAAGGACAAGGAACCAATTGGATTCTTTTTGGGCTGTGGTGGCCCAAGTTAGTGTGGACCTTGTCCGTCCTGCTTTCTTGTAACGAAACGGGCCACCTAGAATCCTGCCTGCCTGATGGTTGTGATCAATTGCCCATGGCGACGAGGACGTCGCCTCTGCAAGGGGGGTAGATTGTGATGCCCCTCCTAATAGTCCCACATTGGAAAATTAGGAATTGGTTGAGTGGTTTATAACCGGTTAAGCAAGAAGGACAAGGCACCAATTGGATCCCTTTTTGGGCTGTGGTGGCCCAAGTTGGTGTGGACCTTGTACGTCCTGCTTTCTTGTAACGAAACGGGCCCGTGAGCCCAGGTCGTTACAAGGATGCTGCTGCAAGAAAATTAATTAAAATAACTAACCAAATAATAGCAAACGAGGGCCAAAAGTAGAGAAACAATGGCACAATTAGTAAAACCAGGTTTTTCTTTTGGCAAGGTCATATCAAAATTCATTCGAAAAAGAAAAAAGATGCAGGTGAGCAAATCAAGTTTTTTTGAATCACTGAGCACACTATTCCACCACAGGCAGAATCTTGCTCAATGACCAATTAGACCGTTACTACAATGATTCTGATCTTAATAGCGATAAAGTGATAGAGCATATGAATCCTGTAACCCAGCAGAGTATAGAGCTCCTCAGCCTGCAGTATATGGAGTTTCTCGGTATGGAACAGGCTCTCTCATGTACAAGCTGTGGGGATCGCAGTATTCATTGGAACACATGACCTCATTTCCACATCCATGATCCTATAATCACTCATCTCCAACACTGGGCCTCTCCTGTAATAGTAATCATCCACTCGTAGATCATGAGCATAAATAGGTGCGGGCACTGGTGGAGGCAGTGCTACCAGACCCACAAGATGAGGTAGTGACAAATAACCTTCCCTTGCATACAGACCCACATGATGAGGTGGTGATGCATAAGATTCTCTTGCATACAGATCTGTAACCCTAAGAATCCTTGGGTCACTTCCACCAGCTGGGAGTGCTGCAGAATTTCGACATAGGACAGACTTCTATGTTGGATGCCATTGGTGGAACACAGCCTTGCTCTGCCAGCCTTGTCACCACGCTGCTGCTTGGAGGCCTTAGTTGCATTGCAGAAAAGCTTGCACAAGTTTTTCACCTGCCAAATCTAGAGGTCAGCTTTTTGTTGGTGAAGTTCAGAAAATTTGCTTAATGCCATCATAGTTTGCCACGTATTATTTGAACTTGCCTATTCACGGAGAGTTCACAGTTAAACTTGTTTTTCTCATAATAATTGCTCTTATTACTACTGCTTTGAACTTCTCTACTGGGAGGGGCAAGCAATCATCAAGCACAGCAAAGCAAACCTGTCACAAATACTTAAGGACATGCATATCAAAAACTGAGTACTGGTGGCAGAAACAAGCATGCAACCTATGCAAGGAAATAACATGTTAAGCTACACAAATTGCATTTACTGATAGCTACAACGTCCATGTACCATATAATGGCAACTACCAGTATGCCACTAGATCAGTTTAATTCTAATTTATTATAACATGTATAACATATATAATTCGTTAATGCTAATTTTGTTTGTCACTTAACCTATGACAAGCCTATCCTCAAGTTGTTAAAGAAATATAAAATGTGCAATCATGAGTAGGAGAAACTATTCAGGGGATAAAATTTTGATACAGGAAGTATCAAGGTTAGGAGCCCTCTTTGGTTGCCTGAGCATTGCATGCACAGTCCACGCTCATGTTGGGTGCTCCCTCCACGTGGGGAGGGAACCGGCCCATGATAACAAACAGAATCACAGTTTGTTACGGAGCCCATGATAACAAACTGCATCACAGTTTGTTACGGAGCTGTTTTCAAAAAGGGAAAAAATCCCAAAAATAAAGGAGGGGGAGAGAGATCCGTATGTGGGATACGAGAGAAGAAAAATCCCAGATTGGGTGAGAGCTGTGCGCGGCCTGAGAGAGATCCAGAGAAGCCCAGGCTTGGGAAAAATCCTGTGCAACCTCAGGAAGTCGATACGGACGAGTCTGAGAGCAGATTTGGGGGGCACGGAAGAGCAACCACACGTTGGTGAGATCCTTCTTGTACCCACATCAACTATTATTTTAAGTTCGAAGTGTTTCCTAATTTTTGGGCAAAAAGAAATTAGGAGAAAAGTTGTAATCTTTTATTAAGATTAGTGAAGTGCTCTCGGAATTTGCCCCGTGGTTTTTCCCTTTCACATTGGAGGGGTTTTCCACGTAAATTTGGTGTTTTTGTGTGGTGTTTATTTTTATTCCGCATATTCTGTGATTGTGGTAGATCGGTATATTTTTCTGTGATTGTGCACGCATATTTGTTCCGAGGGTGATTGAGGGTGTATTCCCAACAACAGTGGTATCAGAGCAAGGTTGCAAGCCCAGAACAAATTATTTGAGCGTGCCACAGATGGATTCTACCACTAATACTAGCAGGATGATTAGTCTCAATGGCAGTAATTGGTTGATTTGGAAACCAAAGATGATGGATCTCTTGTATTGCAAAGATTTAGCCAAGCCGATTGAGAAGATGGGAGAGAAGCCAGAAAAATATGATGATGAAGATTGGGCTACTATGGATAGAAAAGCAATCAGTGTCATCAGGCAATGGGTGGATGACACAGTATTCCATCATATTTCAAATGAAACCTCAGCCTATGAACTATGGAAGAAGTTAGAAGGGTTGTATGAGAGGAAAACTGCCGGAAATAAAGCATACTTAATCAGAAAGCTTGTAAATCTGAAGTACAAGCCGGGAAAATCAATTGCAGAGCACCTAAATGAGATGAAGAGCATTGTGAACCAGCTGGCCACAATGAAGATGCTTATGGAAGATGAACTTCAGGCACTCCTGTTGTTGAGTTCTCTACCTGATAGTTGGGAGACACTGGTGGTGTCATTGAGTAACTCCGCCCCTGATGGAGTTATCACCATGAGTCAGGCTACTAGCAGCTTGCTCAATGAGGAGGAAAGAAGGAAGGGAACTGGAGAGTCTCAAACACAGACAGATGTACTTGTCACAGAGGGCAGAGGGAGACAGTTTACTAGAAAAGAAAACAACAGAGGCAGAAGCAAATCCAGACCAAGGAAGGAAATCGAATGCTACCATTGTCATAAGAAAGGACACTACAAAAGTGAATGTAGACTGCTAAAGAAGAAGAACAATGAAGGCGGTAAGGCAGAAGATAAGAAAGATAGAGAGGTAGCAGCAGTTGCCTCAGGAGAAGACATCATTCTATTTACAGAATGTGTTGATCAGTGCTTAGCCACCACATCAAATCAGGTTGATTGGGTGGTGGATACTGGAGCTTCTTATCATGCCACACCCAGGAGAGAGTTCTTCACATCCTACAGGATAGGTGATCTTGGTGTGATCCGAATGGGAAACAATGGTGTTTCCAAAATATGTGGGATAGGAGAAGTAGTGGTCCAGACCCGTGAAGGCAGCAGATTGATACTCAAAGAGGTCAGACATGTTCCAGATCTCAGGATGAATCTCATCTCAGCAGGCAAGCTAGATGAAGAGGGATATGTTAGCCAGTTTGGGGGAGATCAATGGAAGTTAATCAAAGGTGCTATGGTGATTACCAAAGGACAGAGATCATGCACATTATACAAGTTGCAGTCCAGTTTGGTTAGGGGAGAGGTATGCGCAGCAGAGCATGATACTGCAGATTTGTGGCACAAGAGATTAGGCCATATTGGCGGAAAGGGATTGCAAACTCTCGTCAGGGCAGGGGTCTTACCAGAGATACAGGACAGAGTTCTCAGTGATTGTACCCACTGTGTGGTGGGTAAGCAGCACAGGGTGACATTTCAGAGTAGCTCCAAGAAGAAGACTGGCCTTTTGGAGCAAGTGTACTCAGATGTGTGTGGACCCATGAGGGAGAAGACCTTAGGAGGAGCCTCATATTTCGTCACATTTATAGATGATGCTTCCAGAAAGGTGTGGGTTTTTGTTTTAAAGTCCAAGGACCAGGTGGCAGCAGTTTTTGAGTTTTTTCACAGGCTTGTGGAGAGGCAGACAGGAAAGAAGTTGAGATGCATTCGTACAGACAATGGGGGAGAGTACATAGGAGTCTTTCACCAGTACTGCAGAGCACAAGGCATCAGACATGAGCAAACAGTGCCAAAGACTCCACAGGAGAATGGAGTAGCTGAGAGAATGAACAGGACAATAGTGGAGAGAGTCAGGTGCATGCTCTCCCAGTCCAAGTTGCCCAAGAGCTTTTGGGGGGAGGCAGTCCAGACAGCATGTTATTTGATAAATAGATCTCCCTCATCAGCTCTAGATGGAGAGGTGCCAGAGAAGGTGTGGACAGGCAAGAATGTCAGATATGATTATCTAAGGATTTTGGCTGCAGGGCATTTGTGCATGTGCCTAAGGATGAGAGGACAAAGTTAGATGACAAGACAAGACAATGTATCTTTCTGGGGTTTGGTGATGAGCAGTTTGGCTATAAGCTGTGGGACCCAGTTGATAGGAAGGTAGTCAGGAGCAGAGATGTCATATTCTATGAGGATCAAACCATAGAAGACATCAAGAGGGCAGAGCATCAGTCTGAGTCAGATATGTATGGCCCAGTAGATATAGAGCCTGTCAGTCCTCCAGCAGTTCATGCAGATGAGCCAGAGAAACAGCCAGTACAGGGTGCAGATGAGCAGCAGCCTACACCTATTGAGGATACAGATCAGGAGATTCAGATCCCTGAGGAGGAGCTACCGACAGAGGTGAGGAGATCCACGAGAGCAAGGCAACCATCTAGTCGGTATTCAGTGCATGAATATATCATGTTGACAGATGCAGATGAGCCAGAGTCATATGAGGCGGCCCATGTCAGTGAGCAGCGGGAGCAGTGGCAGAGAGCTATGCAGGAGGAGATGGACTCTCTTCTGCATAATCATACATATGACTTGGTAGCTAGGCCCAAGGGGAGAAAGGTACTCAGAAACAAGTGGGTCTACAAGGTAAAGGCAGAAGAGAAAAGCTCACAGCCTAGATATAAAGCACGACTAGTTGTGAAGGGCTTTGCACAAAAGAAGGGAGTTGATTTCGATGAGATATTTTCTCCAGTAGTGAAGATGACCTCAATCAGGACGGTGTTAGGATTGGCAGCTAGCATGAACATGGAGGTAGAGCAGTTGGACGTGAAGACAGCATTCTTGCACGGTGACTTAGAGGAAGAGGTCTATATGGAGCAGCCTGAAGGTTTCAAGGTGAAAGGCAAGGAGCACATGGTGTGCAGACTCAGAAAGAGTCTGTATGGTCTCAAGCAGGCGCCCCGGCAGTGGTACAGAAAGTTTGAGGCTTTCATGGTACAGGTTGGTTATAAAAGAACAACCACAGATCATTGTGTCTTCATTAGAAGGTTCCCTGGAGGTGATTTTATCATCCTTCTCTTATATGTGGATGATATGTTGATTGTTGGGCAGGACTCCAGCAAGATTGCCACACTGAAGAAGGAGTTAGGGAAAGCTTTTGATATGAAGGATATGGGGCCAGTGAAACAAATATTGGGGATGCATGTATTCAGGGATAGACAAGCATGCAGGTTATGGTTGTCCCAGAAGAAATACATAGAGAAGGTGCTTCAGAGATTCAGCATGAGCAATGCCAAGTCAGTGGCATGTCCACTAGCTGGACACTTCAAGCTGAGTTCAGAGCAGAGCCCAGCCTCAGAGGAAGAGAAGCAGGAGATGAATAGAGTCCCTTATGCCTCAGCCGTGGGTAGTCTTATGTATGCTATGGTCTGTACCCGACCAGACTTAGCATATGCAGTTGGCTTAGTGAGCAGGTTCCTAGCGAATCCAGGAAAGGAGCATTGGGCAGCAGTCAAATGGATCATGAGGTACTTGAGAGGTACAACTAGCTTGAGTCTTTGTTATGGACAGGGAGAACCTGTGTTACAGACATATACAGATGCAGATATGGCAGGAGATGTTGACTCCAGGAAGTCCACATCCGGTTACTTGGTTACATTTGCAGGAGGTGCAATTTCATGGCAGTCCAAGTTACAGAAGTGTGTTGCATTATCGTCCACAGAGGCCGAGTACATAGCAGTGACAGAAGGATGCAAGGAGATATTGTGGCTGAAGAGATTTCTTCAGGAGCTGGGTGTTAGACATGATACTTATGTGGTCTATTGTGACAATCAGAGCACTATTCACCTGAGCAAGAATCCGACTTTTCACTCCAAGTCGAAGCACATTGATATGCGTTATCACTGGATCAGACAGGTCCTGGAAGAGAAGCAGTTGCTGTTGGAGAAGATCCATACAGATGATAATGGGTCAGATATAATGACAAAGTCATTACCTATCAAGAAGGTTGAAGCTTGTAGAAAGAAAGCAGGCTTGGTGGATTTCCCCACGTAGTCGGGAGGGGGAGATATTGTTGGGTGCTCCCTCCACGTGGGGAGGGAACCGGCCCATGATAACAAACATCACAGTTTGTTACGGAGCCCATGATAACAAACTGCATCACAGTTTGTTACGGAGCTGTTTTCAAAAAGGGAAAAAATCCCAAAAATAAAGGAGGGGGAGAGAGATCCGTATGTGGGATATACGAGAGAAGAAAAATCCCAGATTGGGGGAGAGCTGTGTGCGGCCTGAGAGAGATCCAGAGAAGCCCAGGCTTGGGAAAAATCCTGTGCAACCTCAGGAAGTCGATACGGACGAGTCTGAGAGCAGATTTGGGGGGCACGGAAGAGCAACCACACGTTGGTGAGATCCTTCTTGTACCCACATCAACTATTATTTTAAGTTCGAAGTGTTTCCTAATTTTTGGGCAAAAAGAAATTAGGAGAAAAGTTGTAATCTTTTATTAAGATTAGTGAAGTGCTCTCGGAATTTGCCCCGTGGTTTTTCCTTTCACATTGGAGGGGTTTTCCACGTAAATTTGGTGTTTTTGTGTGGTGTTTATTTTTATTCCGCATATTCTGTGATTGTGGTAGATCGGTATATTTTTCTGTGATTGTGCACGCATATTTGTTCCGAGGGTGATTGAGGGTGTATTCACAACAGCTCATGCACCAAAAATACAAGAATTAAAGTCAGAACTATGAACAAGGTAGATCTCCTTTTAACAATAAATATTTCAGCAAAACTCAAAATAGTGACATAGGAATCCTTTTTAACTATCCTCGAACGCAAAGGCAAAATGCATTTATGAAAATTTCATAACGAGAATAAGCATTTACTAAATGCATTTTAGTAAGAAAAAACTAAGAACTAAAATAATTAAAAGTTTAAACTAAAATAAGAACCAAATATTATCCAAATATATAAAGGTATACTATATTACTTAAGTAGGGGCCAATGTGAGCCAGTGGAAATGATTATAATCCCCATCTTTTAAAAGGCGGAGAATCCCCATCTTGATCGGGGTACGATGGGATAGATTCCCGCTTAAAGGGTTGAAATTATCATCTCTAGTTATAGGTATCACTGCAAAATAAATTCTTAATTCATAACAATATTGTTATTTAGTGAAACATTTCATATTAGCTTGAGAAGGTATTACTGAGAACTAATTCTAGATATATCTCCAAAATAAAATTCAACTTAGGCTAATCTTGTCCTGTAATGTCTGATGCTGCTTGAGTGAACATCTCATGAGTCATAACACATTTTAGCATACACTCCTGAGAATGCTTGCATGCATGTTTGAATTTCCAAAGAACTGAAAGACCATCAAGAAAGAACAAGGTGAAATGTCCTAACCTGAGATGGGAATTTGGACTTGAAAGCGTTGGGTTCAATATTATAACCCCCAGGACTAGCAGCTTTATAAATCCCATACATCAGCTTTAGATCAATATCAAACAGAAACAATCTCATGCCCTTATAAACCTTTGCTACTAACTCCTTGCTTGCAGGCAAACCTAAGACCTTGAATTGGTAGCATCCTTCTTAGTCTTGGAATTGCACTTGAAAATCAATCCCCTGCCATCAGCGTGTTCTTAGAGTCCTTCTCATTAGTTGAAGTTCCTGGTTTATCGGCATTAACTGAAGCTGCAGCACCGGAAACTCCATCCTTCTTCTTCTCTCTTCTTGTGCTCTTGGCCTTTTTAGTGGAGGCAAATTCTAGTTTTCATCATATCTGACATCTTTTTTCTTATCTACTTCATCTTTTCATCTCGAAGTCCAGCAGAGGTGAATGTAAAAGCTTACACTTTTCTACCATCTTTGACCTCATTATCTTGTTCTACCTCCTCTTTATCACCTTTATAGACCTTCTCTGACTTATCTTCTTCAGTATCTTCTTTCCTCCCTTCCTCAATGACTTTTTCTTATGCCCTTACTCTGCCTTCCCACATCCAGGATCAGCAGTGATTTCTACAGCTTTTCCCTTGTTCACGGACTTGGGGGGAGCTGGCTCAGCCTTGGCGTCCTCACTGATGGCCTCCAGTTTTGGTGGTGGGAAGCAGCAAGTTTCTCCTTGACTTTTACTTTTGCCATGGTCTCTAGGACTGATAGGAGGTGGTGAGTGAGGAAAGCCTATCAAAACAACAAAACTGTATAAAAGACTCAAGCTATAAAATGAACCAAAGCTCAATGTGATTGAGTTTCAGATGCTGCAAAGAGTATGAGATCTTTCCAGGAAAATAATTCACATGACATCAAGGATTGTACAAGAGAATAGGCAAATGTTGCAAATTGATATTTTTTGTCTTAAAAAAAAAAAAACCAACCATGTAGCCCTTGATGCATGATAGGATAACTCAAGTCATTAGAGGACATGCATATGCTGAATATAAGCTGAAGCAATGCTATGATGCAGTCTCAGGTGCATCAGAAGACAAGGTTGGGAATTCACTGTTTGGGACTACTAGAAGTCAACAAAGAGGTCTTAAAGAACTAAAATTTTGATCATTATTTATTTAAAATTTGAGATTCACTTTTTTAAGCCAATATTAGAAAGTCCTCAATTGAGATTCATGGCTAATGCTCGAAATTAATGATGCCTTGGATGGCATACTTGGAAAAGTAATCATCTTTGTATGAGTTCTAGAGCCAAAAGAATCAGGTTAGAGATTTTTGAATGTCAAATACAGACTTACAGCTATCATTAATTCAGATTGAACAGAGAGTTTTTATTTTTATATGGTTGTGGTGGTATCTATGTGCCTTCTACTCAATCAAATCACCATGTAACTACTCAAGGAGCTGACTCTTACTGCTTTGGACCCAAATTAAACATGTTGGTATTTGAAGCAATAAAAGAGAGAAATCCCTAGCAAACTTGCAGCATGTCCTCGTATTATCATGCACATACTGGTTTGTTACAAAAAGCAGTATGCCTCTAATGTTGACTCAAGAGTTTCCTAGACCAGAGACAACCCTAGATCGATATGGATCGAAACAGAGCATAGAGCATTACAGGGTCGAGCTAGTATAGCATGGTCAACATTTCAAGCATTGTTCCTAGGTAACACCAAGGCACTAGCAAATAAAAGTTTTTGTTTTGGCATTGCTGCTAGGATGATTATCCGTTATGTAATGAATCTTGCTACGTTCAAAATTTCAGAACAAGTGCACCTACTAGAGGAGTTACAAAGATTAAGAACAACCTCTAGAAAGAATGACTCTCTCGATGCACTAATGAGATGACGATCAAGAAACATTTTCTCTCGGCCATCCCAATGACCCCCTCACCCACCCAAAAAAACAGATATATGATATCACTCGTTTGAGATTTATTGGCAATCAGAATCTTCTGACCAGAAAAAGAATATCAGGCAAAGGATTCTGAAACTAGAACATCATACATATCTTGACAAGGCTAGGATAGATCTGTAACGACCCGAGCCCTGGACCCGCAGTACCCACGGACCCGTTCCGTTACAAGAAAGCAAGATAGGATAGATCCGTAACGACCCGAGCCCTGGGCCCGCAGCACCCACGAACCCGTTCCGTTACAAAAAAGCAAAAAGGGATCCAATTGGTACTTGTCCATCTTCCTTAACTGGTTATAGACCCCCTTACAAAAGGAGTGCAGCTCTGATACCATATTGAAACGACCCGAGCCTTGGGCCCACAGCACCTACGAATCCATTTCGTTACAAGAAAGCAAGATGGATAAGATGCACACCAACTTGGGCCACCACAGCCCAAAAGGAATCCAATTGGTACTTGTTCATCTTCTTTAACTGATTATAAACCATACAACCAACTTTTAATTTTCCAATGTTGGACTATTGGGAGGGGCATCATAAGATCAAAACGATGCAATCTATTATTCTCTTTTCTCGAAGGAATTTGATTTAAGAACGGTCGAAGGAGAAGATAAATATGAAACAGGACGGAAAGAAGAGCGATCAAGGGAGGGTTGGCAGAGACTTTACCAGTAGAGTGTCTCCGTCCCGATGCCCCTCTCTCGATCTAAGACCTGCAAAAGTGAAACAAACCAGACAGAGCTCCATAGAGGGCCTGTTACGGTTACCCAATAAAATCGCTTCTCTTAAACATTGTTGGGTGTCCTTTCGGATCAGAGAAGCACTCTCCTACAGAAACACCACCCACACTGCAGTGGCTGTGAAAAATTTTGCCCATGCCGTGGAGTCGTCTAGCTAATACGAAGGTTATGGGGCCAACAGTCAAAACAGTTTCTCTTCAGAGAGACTAGGCAAAGCTTCGTTTCTATTCTGTTCCAATACCAGCTGCGTGCCTCCATTCTACAGGTCATGATACGCAAAATTTGAGGGATTTTCTAACATCCAAGGATCTAGAGTTTAGGTAATTCAGCTTATAATGCATTTTGCTTTATGTTTAAGAGTTGGATAAAATCCCTTACCTTCCATGTTGTCTATGAGTCTGAAATCTTTTGTTAACTTCTCGTACCTCTGTAAGCTAATCAACCAGCTAATTGGCCTGAAGAGAACCGACCTGTATCAGATGAAGTCGCAAACCCCTGGAGAGAGGCTTTACCCTCTAGGCTCGAAGAAAAGATGGCTTCTAGTGCAGCATAAACGAGGGATAAGTCTACAGGTTAGCTCCCTTCATAGCAAAAGATGCTGAATAAGCCCTGTTGCGGAAATTTTCTGTTTTGCCCATCCAATAGATAGTTAAAGTTGAACATCGTCAAAAGAAAAGAAAAAAAAGGGAGACAAAGTTGAATAATCTTAAATTATATTGCAACTTGCACCATAGGAAGCGATCCAAAATTGTGGAATCTCGACCAACCAGAACATATGCATGGACAAATAAATGGCAAAATATTAGTACTGACCAGAAAATTTAATGTACATCATTTCTCGTTTCTCCTCCACAATTTCACCTGGTTAAAAAACAAACAAATTTCCTAGATCACACCATCTTCTAGAATCCTTGTTAGGGATGGTTTGATTATCTGATAACACGATTACATCTTGACCAACCAGAACATATGCATGGACAAATAAATGGCAAAATATTAGTACTGACCAGAAAATTTAATGTACATCGTTACTCGTTTCTCCTCCACAATTTCACTTGGTTAAAAAACAAACAAATTTCCTAGATCACACCATCTTCTAGAATCCTTGTTAGGGATGGTTTGATTATCTGATAACACGATCACAACTTGACAAGCCTAGCTGTAGAGAATCCGGGAACCATTTTTTTCCTCTTTACGCTTGACTACTAGCAGGAGTCGCCCCTTGGCACTCCACAACAAAAACATCATAAGCCAATGAGAGGTCACCAATAGAATTTGCAGCCAGCCATATCATAGGTATTTGAACAATATGACTCGAAAAATCGATTAGCTTTTCACTTACCAGGGGCATTGCTGGGGCCGGACTCAAGGATAATGCAGCAATGCCATCTTTTAAGAGACCTTCCAAACTCTTTTATATTTCCTTAATAGAAAGAACATCATCACGAGGATGAGCTTCTTCAACAGCCACTTCTATTTCATCCCCAATCTGTTTTCTAACCGACATCATCGTAGAAGCTTGAATTCCTACCTGCAATGCATATTTTGTAAGGGAGCGAAAAAGGTTCACATATATTCACCATTTATTAAACAATACCAAATATAAGGACAAAAAGCCAACAAAATCATACATCACAATAGAGGAATGAAGCACAACAAGATAACAAGTAATCCCTCCCCCTCCCCTTCCCCACAGCACCCCCCTGGGGGCCAAACCAAAAATAAAAGTAAAAATAATAAATAATATAAAATAAAATCAACACCCAAGATTCGGAAAGTGTAGTAAGACCATGGAAATCTTGCAAAAACAGAATTCTGCATAATGATGACGAAGTCTGCCAGGTTTCATTTCAAAGAACCCATAAAAGGCAACGAATACAGTGATTAATTAATTACGAGATCACTTCTTGACCAGGCATATAGGAACCATGATCACACTCTTCTTGGTATGATTCATTGCTTTTGTCTATTAAATGTAAAAAGCATCACAACCTTGCGATCAAGTTAAGTGTTGGTATGTCTTCTAGATGTCCCGCAGCAGACAAGACCGTATTGGTTAAGGATATCTAAAAATGAAAACTAAGACTGTCACAGTAACCAAGGCCAATTGAACTGAACATATCAAGCCCAAGCTTGCCACTTATCAGTCAGGTATTAAATGTGAAGCAAACCTGGCCAAACTACTTTCCACATCCTAATTGCTGGGTCAATCAAAAAGACCACCCAGGACTCCCCTAGCTGCCATATTTTTTGAAATGAAATGAATAACGAAGACGGGATTGAGAGAAGAAATAATGAAATGAATAATGAAGACGGGGTTTGTTATGCTCAAATGCAAATTAATATACAAAAGAAGGTAGCAGAAAGCAAAGATGGCATGCATTCAAGTAACAAGCGTTTTACCTCTGTAAGAAGCAAGGCAGCCATCCGATCCTTAATGAACCGAAGGATCAATGCCTGGAACTTCCTTTCCCTTGGTTGTCTTCTCAAGTACTCCAGCAACCAATATCTTAGGCTGCTGCTGTAGAGCCTCTTCACTACTCGAGCATGGATGTTCACAAGACAAGCCATGCCTTCCAATTCACCAGCTGAAAATGGTAAAGGTTCTCCCCTAAGAAAAGCTTTCACCTGAAAATCAATAAAATAATGCTCCTAAATAAATTAGATGATGCCAACTGTGATAACATGACATGCTACAAAGAAAGAGAAATTAGGAACCTGATGGATCCAACATCTCAAAACCAATCCCTTTTACTTTGTCAAATAAATAAAACACACCTGATAGTGGGCTAAAAGATCAACATATCTTCGAATGGGAGATGTAAACTGTACATAACCAGGAACACCAAGAACTCCATGGCGTATAGGCTTTCTAAAATCCATTTCAGCTGCACGCATTATTCTAACATAAGCAGAACTCCTGACAGGTCCTTCAGGAAGATGATCAAAAGCTGAAACTGAGATATTTGATTGGGGTTGCCCTCTGTAAGGCAAAGGTATATTGTGGCAGGAACCAAAGGTGGCTATAGCCTCCCCACAGAGTATCATCATTTCAGAGACAAGTCATATTGCAGGGTCTGATTGGTCTTCAACATAGAGACTTATAGGTGGTTGAGGATCTTCAGGATTGGCCACCTTGATGTGTGGTTCTATCGTTGCCGTGTCTATTGCACCCTGTGAATTTAATTTGTTAATTTTGTTGATAAACACATCAGCTTAACATAATACTATCAATGGAAATAAAAAAAAAAGAAAGCAATAACTCCACTGATCTGTGAAATATTCAGATTACGACTACAGAAAAAGAAAGGGGTTTTGCAGGCAATGTTAAGCTGAAATTATCAGTAGGCACAGAAATCAGATGTGCACTATATTGATAAAAGAATATATGCTCCTTCAGTTGGAAAGAAGTTATACAAAACTCTCATCTTTTTTATAAATTGACAGGTGATTCACACAATGGAGAATGTGCTTCTAGAGGGTAAAAGAGATGAAATAAAACAACAAATGCTTCATGTGAATGCACCCTGACAGGGATTTTCACGATATAATCCCTTCTGTTAGATCCAAAACCAAAAAAAGTCCGCTTTGCTATGATAAAGTTGATTAGGTCCTCAACTTTAGTGACTAGGACAAAACAAACCCCACACCACTAATGGAATAGATAACTCCATTACTCTTTCTTATTTGAATGATAACTACTCCCTTGAAGGTGTTTTAGTTTGACCAGTCATTTTGTTTCCGCAGACCATTTTCTCATCCACTTCCCATCTTTCAAGTCACATTCTTCTCATCATCTTTCCATCTGTCTCAAACCTTTCTCCAAAATGATCCATCAAAACTATCATGGGGATAGAACACCCACTCCTGCACCATAAAAATCCTATTATTTTTAGGCTCTAACGTTTGTAAATGTGATGATTCTGTTTCCTTTTTGTATGATGAAGGAAACATAGTTCAGGTAAGAGGATGCTAGGATCCTGTTTTCAAGTCAAGGTGAAGCTAAGTATGTTTCCTATGATGAGCCACATGCTGGGTTTTTTGTAATTTGGTTCTCCAGGGTTAATAAGAATCCCATCTTTCCTTCACCCACCCCCCTTCCAGCACTTCTTCCCAGCTCATTAATTTGTAGGTTGTTGCAGCATCTAAAAAGAAGGGCAACAACAACATGATATATTTGAGCAAGTTTAAGCTTTTGGTCCTACCCTGCCCACCATCTCCAATGCTCCACGACTCATGCAACTTCCAAATTACAGGTTTACTTCAGAAGGTCATGTTCCTTGACAACACTAATCTTTTCTCTTTCCATTGTCGGGAGATGTGATGCTCTCTGTCTTGGGAGGGCTCTTATTCTGCAATGCTGGAAGATCATCGGTACTTGTTTTCAGAGGTGTATCAGCCTGAAGCTTGTTCTGCTGACCTTGGACTCATTGCATAAACATAGAGGGAGGGGGTTAGGATGGATGGGAAAGACAATGAGGAGCGATGAAGGACCTGAGGTGAATGGGAAATGGCTCTAGATAATGAGAAGAATGGTGAAGGCATGTAGCCAAAGAACCTTCAAGGGCATAATCACATCAGATAGTGGACGATAGTCAATTGAATAAATATTAACTCATCCAGCACCATTAAATAAATATTAGATTGCTTTGACTTCCATTAGAATGAGGTTTAATTTCAAGGTATACGTCGACACCTCTCCAATCATGTCAATAACTAATTATAAGACTGTATTGCATTTATGCCAAAGACAAATTCAGGTCAATAAGATCTAGACAAAAACAAAATGGCTTCACAAATGAAGGACACAATAGATACATCTAGCAGATGGTAATATTACCTGCTGACGACGCCATTGCGACCGGAGTGACGCAGCTTCAGATAGAATCCTCAATTCAGCCTCCTCTTCCAGGTTCAAGTGAAGCAACTCAGATGCGCTCTCATATGTCAACATTTAGGTGGGTCTAATGACTGAGTTGTCTATAGCATATTCTGCAATACTGCGCATTTGAAAATTGGGGTAAATTTCCTCGTAGAAAAAGAAAATCATTTCACATAAACCAAATGGTTCACCTCAACATGAACAGAACTGCACATCCACTCTACCTGCCATCTTTCTGCAGTGTAACACATACACTGACAGCCTTGCAAAGTTTTCCTTGCTGCAAGCTCATACCCTCCATAGCAAGCTTTTCCGAAAACATTGGAAATGTGGCAGTAGGCAAAAATATTGAGGTTCCTCTTCGCATTGCTTCCCTGCATACCACAAATAACAATTAATTTTTAAGCACATCAAACTTAATCATGTTGATGGAAAAGATTAAAAAAGGTAAAAAAAAGTAAAAACCTGTCAATGACGCTGTGAGGTTCAATCAAACAAGCAGGATCAGCAACATGAATCCAGACTTTTATCTGTCCGTCTGGCAGCCTAGCTGCGCTTAGTGCATCATCAAGCTGCATCATTAAGATCAAATTGAAAATGCAAAATGACATCTTTTAGAAAAATAATATTTCTTGCAAGATGGTAAAGAAAATTCAAGTGACATGCACTTGAGGCCAGTGCCCACAGCAAATAAGAATCGACAAAATCCCTTCGTCGCCTAATCACAAGAAGCCCACTCATGTGTTGTTAATGTCTCACGCCTCAGCAATGGATATAATTACCACCCACAGAGAGCAAGCATGATGGAGCAGGCAGCCACGAGCGAAACCTCTGATCATAACGCAGACTTTTATGAAAGAAAATTTGTAAACTTATACGACGGCACAGAAAATTTCATCATCCCCTTCAAAGGTGGTCTTAAAGCCTCATCCATCATGGATCAGATAAATCAGAAAAAGCATTCAATCTTGCCATCATTGTTGGTTAGTCATGGAAGGGAAAGAAGAAAAAATATAAAAGTCATAAGACATACAAAGACCATTCTCATATGATTTAGAATTTTACAAGCAACCACACAAGGATTTTAGCCTCATTTGTAGAGTCCTGCATAATTGATGAAACTTGAGAACTTTTCCCATGAAGTTTTTCCTTAACAATCTATTCAAAGACAAGCAGAGATGAAGGATAATCAAAACCACTACATTGAGAATAGCGGCAACATGTCTGAATTGGATAACCCATTCATAACATCCCAAACCTAAGTCCATATCGTTACTAATATAAAACCAATGACTAGAGAAATTCTTCCAGACCAATTGTGTATACTGCAGCAACCAATCCATGGCATCACCAGAAATATTTTGCATAGATTGCAACCAGTAACATTGCACCACCAGGATGCTGCTGCAAGAAAATTAATTAAAATAACTAACCAAATAATAGCAAACGAGGGCCAAAAGTAGAGAAACAATGGCACAATTACTAAAACCAGGCTTCCTTTTGGCAACATCATATCAAATTCATTTGAAAAAGAAAAAAAGATGCAGGTGAGCAAATCAAGTTTTTTTGAATCACTGAGCACACTATTCCACCACAGGCAGAATCTTGCTCAATGACCAATTAGACCGTTACTACAATGATTCTGATCTTAATAGCGATAAAGTGATAGAGCATATGAATCCTGTAACCCAGCAGAGTATAGAGCTCCTCAGCCTGCAGTATATGGAGTTTCTCGGTATGGAACAGGCTCTCTCATGTACAAGCTGTGGGGATCGCAGTATTCAATTGGAACACGTGACCTCATTTCCACATCCATGATCCTATAATCACTCATCTCCAACACTGGGCCTCTCCTGTAATAGTAATCATCCACTCGTAGATCATGAGCATAAATAGGTGCGGGCACTGGTGGAGGCAGTGCTACCAGACCCACAAGATGAGGTAGTGACAAATAACCTTCCCTTGCATACAGACCCACATGATGAGGTGGTGATGCTAAGATTCTCTTGCATACAGATCTGTAACCCTAAGAATCCTTGGGTCACTTCCACCAGCTGTGGAGTGCTGCAGAATTTCGACATAGGACAGACTTCTATGTTGGATGCCATTGGTGGAACACAGCCCTGCTCTGCCAGCCTTGTCACCACGCTGCTGCTTGGAGGCCTTAGTTGCATTGCAGAAAAGCTTGCACAAGTTTTTCACCTGCCAAATCTAGAGGTCAGCTTTTTGTTGGTGAAGTTCAGAAAATTTGCTTAATGCCATCATAGTTTGCCACGTATTATTTGGAACTTGCCTATTCACGGGAGAGTTCACAGTTAAACTTGTTTTTCTCATAATAATTGCTCTTATTACTACTGCTTTGAACTTCTCTACTGGGAGGGGCAAGCAATCATCAAGCACAGCAAAGCATACCTGTCACAAAATACTTAAGGACATGCATATCAAAAACTGAGTACTGGTGGCAGAAACAAGCAATGCAACCTATGCAAGGAAATAACATGTTAAGCTACACAAATTGCATTTACTGATAGCTACAACATCCATGTACCATATAATGGCAACTACCAGTATGCCACTAGATCAGTTTAATTCTAATTTATTTATAACATGTATAACATATATAATTCGTTAATGCTAATTTTGTTTGTCACTTAACCTATGACAAGCCTATCCTCAAGTTGTTGAAGAAATATAAAATGTGCAATCATGAGTAGGAGAACTATTCAGGAGATAAAATTTTGATACAGGAAGTATCAAGGTTAGGAGCCCTCTTTGGTTGCCTGAGCATTGCATGCACAGTCCACGCTCATGCACCAAAAGTACAAGAATTAAAGTCAGAACTATGAACAAGGTAGATCTCCTTTTAACAGTAAATATTTCAGCAAAACTCAAAATAGTGACATAGGAGTCCTTTTTAACTATCCTCGAATGCAAAGGCAAAATGCATTTACAAAAATTTCATGACGAGAAGAAGCATTTACTAAATGCATTTTTAGTAAGAACAAACTAAGAACTAAAATAATTAAAAGTTTAAACTAAAATAAGAACCAAATATTATCCAAATATATAAAGGTATACTATATTACTTAAGTAGGAGCCAATGTGATGGGAACAAAGCCAGTGGAAATGATTATAATCCCCATCTATTTAAAAGGCAGACAACCCCCATCTTGATCGGGGTATGATGGGATAGATTCCCGCTTAAAGGGTTGAAATTATCATCTCTAGTTATAGGTATCACTGCAAAATAAATTCATAATTCATAATAATATTGTTCTTTAGTGAAACATTTCATATTAGCTTGAGAAGGTGATAATAAATCAAAACTGAGAAGTAATTCTAGATATATCTCCAAAATAAAATTCAACTTAGGCTAACCTTGTCCTGTAATGTCTCATGCTGCTTGAGTGAACATCTCTTGAGTCATAACACATTTTAGCGTACACTCCTAGAATGCTTGCATGCATGTTTGAATTTCCAAAGAACTGAAAGACCATCAAGAAAGAACAAGGGGAAATGTCCTAACCTGAGATGGGAATTTTGACTTGAAAGCGTTGGGTTCAATATTATAACCCCCAGGACTAGCAGCTTTATAAATCCCATACATCAGCTTTAGATCAATATCAAACAGAAACAATCTCATGCCCTTATAAACCTTTGCTACTAGCTCCTTGCTTGCAGGCAAACCTAGGACCTTGAATTGGTAGCATCCTTCTTAGTCTTGGAATTGCACTTGCAAATCAATCCCCTGCCAACAGCGTTCTTCGAGTCCTTCTCATTAGTTGAAGTTCCTGGTTTATCGGCATTAACTGAAGCTGCAGCACCGGAAACTCCATCCTTCTTCTTTCTCTTCTTTGTGCTCTTGGCCTTTTTAGTGGATGCAAATTCTAGTTTTTCATCATATCTGACATCTTTTTTCTTATCTACTTCATCTTTTCATCTCGAAGTCCAGCAGAGGTGAATGTAAAAGCATACACTTCTCTACCATCTTTGACCTCATTATTTCTTCTACCTCCTCTTTATCACCTTTATAGACCTTCTCATGCTTATCTTCTTCAGTATCTTCTTTCCTCTCTTCCTCAATGACTTTTTTCTTATGTCATTCCAGGATCAGCAGTGATTTCTGCAGCTTTTCCCATGTTCACACGGACATGGGGGGAGCTGGCTCAGCCTTGTTGTCATCACTGATGGCCTCCAGTTTTGGTGGTGCATTGGAAGCAGCAGGTTTCTCCTTGCCTTTTACTTTTGCTATGGTCACTAGGACTGATAGGAGGTGGTGAGTGAGGAAAGCCTCATCAAAACCACAAAACTGTATAAAAGACTCGAGGTATAAAATGAACCAAAGCTCAATGTGATTGAGTTTCAGATGCTGCAAAGAGTATGAGATCTTTCCAGAAAAATAATTCACATGACATCAAGGATTGTACAAGAGAATAGGCAAATGTTGCAAATTGATATTTTTTTTCTTTAAAAAAAACCTACAATGTAGCCCTTGATGCATGATATGATAACTCAAGGCAATAGAGGACATGCATATGCTGAATATGAGCTGAAGCAACGCTATGATGCAGTCTCAGGTGCATCAGAAGACAAGGTTGGGAATTCACTGTTCGGGACTACTAGAAGTCAACAAAGAGGTCCTAAAGAACTAAAAGTTTGATCATTATTTATTTAAAATTTCAGATTCACTTTTTTAAGCCAATATTAGAAATTCATCAATTAAGATTCATGGCTAATGCTCGAAGTTAATGATGCCTTGGATGGCAAACTTGGAAAAGTAATCATCTTTTGTAGAGTTCTAGAGCCAAAAAAATCAGGTTAGAGATTTTGAATGTCAAATACTACAGCTATCATTAATTCAGATCGAACAGAGAGAGATTTTATTTTTATATAATTGTGGTGGTATCTTTGTACCTTCTCCTTAAATTATACTCAATCAAATCTCCATGTACCTACTCAAGGAACTGACTCTTACTGCTTTGGACCCAAATTAAACATGTTGGTATTTGAAGCAATAGAAGAGAAAAATTCTTAGCAAACTTGCAGCATGTCCTCGCATTATCATTCACATACTGGTATGTTACAAGAAGCAGTATGCCTCTAGTGTTTACTCAGAGTTTCCCAGACCAGAGGCAACCCTAAATCGATATGGATCAAAACAGAGCATTACAGGGTCGAGCCAGTATAGCATGGTCAACATTTCAAGCACCGTTTCTAGGTAACACCAAGGCTCTAGCAAATAAAAGTTTTTGAATGATTGTTTTGGCATTGCTGCTAGGATGATTATCCGTTATATAATGATTCTTGCTGCGTTCAAATCTTCAGATAAGTGCACCTACTAGAGGAGTTACAATGATTAAGAACAACCACTAGAAAGAATCACTCTCTCGATGCACTAATGAGATGACGATCAAGAAACATTTCTCTCAGCCATCCCAATGACCCCCTCACCCACCCAAAAAAATAGATCATATGATAGAAGAGAGAAATTCCTAGCAAACTTGCAGCATGTCCTCGCATTATCATTCACATACTGGTATGTTACAAGAAGCAATATGCCTCTAGTGTTTACTCAGAGTTTCCCAGAGTAGAGGCAACCCTAATCGATATGGATTGAAACAGAGCATTACAGGGTTGAGCCAGTATAGCATGGTCAACATTTCAAGCATCGTTCCTAGGTATCACCAAGGCTCTAGCAAATAAAATTTTTTGAACAATTTTTTTGGCATTGCTGCTAGGATGATTATCCATTATGTAATGATTCTTGCTGCGTTCAAAATATTCAGAATAAGTTCACCTACTAGAGGAGTTACAATGATTAAGAACAATCTCTAGAAAGAATCACTCTCTCGACGCACTAATGAGATGACGATCAAGAAACGTTTTCTCTCGGCCATCCCAATGACCCCCTCACCCACCCAAAAAAACAGATCATACGATAGAAGAGAGAAATTCCTAGCAAACTTGCAGCATGTCCTCGCATTATCATTCACATACTGGTATGTTACAAGAAGCATTATGCCTCTAGTGTTTACTCAGAGTTTCCCAGAACAGAGGCAACCCTAAATCGATATGGATCGAAACAGAGCATTACAGGGTCGAGCCAATATAGCATGGTCAACATTTCAAGCATCGTTCCTAGGTAACACCAAGGCTCTAGCAAATAAAAGTTTTTGAACGGTTGTTTTGGCATTGTTGCTAGGATGATTATCCGTTATCCAATGATTCTTGCTGCGTTCAAAATCTTCATAATAAGTGCACCTACTAGAGGAGTTACGATGATTAAGAACAACCTCTAGAAAGAATCACTCTCTCAACGCACTAATTAGATGATGATCAAGAAACGTTTTCTCTCGGCCATCCCAAAGACCCCCTCACCCACCCAAAAAAATAGATCATATAATAGAAGAGAGAAATTCCTTGCAAACTTGCAGCATGTCCTTGCATTATCATTCACATACTGATAAGTTACAAGAAGCAGTATTCCTCTAGTGTTTACTCAGAGTTTCCCAGACCAGAGGCAACCCTAAATCGATATGAATCGAAATAGAGCATTACAGGGTCGAGCCAGTATAGCATGGTCAACATTTCAAGCATCGTTCCTAGGTAACACCAAGGCTCTAGCAAATAAAAGTTTTTGAACGATTCTTTTGGCATTGCTGCTAGAATTATTATCCGTTATGTAATGATTCTTGCTACGTTCAAAATCTTCAGAATAAGTGCACCTACTAGAGAAGTTACAATGATTAAGAACAACCTCTAGAAAGAATCACTCTCTCGACGCACTAATGAGATAATGATCAAGAAACGTTTTCTCTCGGTCATCCCAATGACCCCCTCATCCACCCAAAAAAATAGATCATATGATAGAAGAGAGAAATTCCTAGCAAACTTGCACCATGTCCTTGCATTATCATTCACATACTGGTATGTTACAAGAAGCAGTATGCCTCTCGTGTTTACTTAGAGTTTCTCAGACCAGAGGCAATCCTAAATCGATATGGATCGGAACAGAGCATTACAGGGGCGAGCCAGTATAGCATGGTCAACATTTCAAGCATCGTTCCTAAGTAACACCAAGGCTCTAGCAAATAAAAGTTTTTGAACGATTGTTTTGGCACTGCTGCTAGGATGATTATCCGTTATGTAATGATTCTTGCTGCATTTAAAATCTTCAGAATAAGTGCACCTACTAGAGTTACAATGATTAAGAACAACCTCTAGAAAAAATCACTCTCTCGATGCACTAATGAGATGACGATCAAGAAATGTTTTTCCGGGCCCGCAGTACCCACGAGCCTGTTTCATTACAAGAAAGCAAGACGGACAAGGCTCACACCAACTTGGACCATCACAGTCCAAAATTGATCCAATTGGTACTTGTCATCTTCCTTAACTGGTTATGAACCATATAACCAACTCCCAATTTTTCGATATGCGACTATTGAAAGAGGCATCACAATCTATCCCCCTTACAAAGGCGACGTCCTAGTCGCCGGGGTACAAGATCGCAACCATCAAGCAGGCATGATTCAAAAGGTGGCCCCCACAAGTTCAAGAGGTAGCTCCCATCCCCCATGGATGTAGTATTTTGCCCTGTGTGGCACTTAGCTCCTGCACTTCCGGCTAGTACGTGGCTCTGATACCATCTTGTAACAACCCGGGCTCGGCCATCCCAATGACACCCTCACCCACCCAAAAAAACTGATCATATGATATCACGTATGAGATTTTTGGCAACCAGAATCTTTCGACCAGAAAAAGAATGTCACGCAGAGAATTCTGAAACCAAAACAAAAAATTTCTTTTCTTCGTACACATCTCGACAGGGCTGGATAGATCAAAACAATATAATCTATTATTCTCTTTTCTCGAAGGAATTTGATTTAAGAATCAAAGAAACAGTCGAAGAAGAAGATAAATATGAAACAGGACAGAAAAAAGAGCGATCAAGGGAGAAGAAAAGGATTGGCATAGACTTTACCAGTAGAGATCTAAGACCTGCGAAAAGCGAACCAAACCCGACGCTCCATAGAGGGCCTGTTATGGTTACCTAATAAAATCGCTTCAAGTTTGAAGCTAGACTACTCCTTTTGCTATGAACGTTATGAAGATATCGATGACCTTCTCTTAAACACTGTTGGGTGTCCTTTGGGATCAGAGAAGCACTCTCCTACAGAAACACCACCACGCTGCAGCGGCTGTGAAAAATTTTGCCCATGCCATGGAGTCTAGCTAATACGAAGGTTATAAGGCCAACATAACAGTCAAAACAGTTTCTCTTCAGAGACTAGGTAAAGCCTAACTAGAGCTCTTGACTCAAAACCTCCATTCGTTTCTATTCTCTTCCAATACCAGCGGCATGCCTCCATTCTACAAGTCATGATACGCAGAATTTGAGGGATTTTCTAACATCCAAGGATCTAGAGTTTAGGTAATTCAGCTATAATGCATTTTGCTTTATGTTTAAGAGTTGGATAGAATCCCTTACCTTCCATGTTGTCTGAGTCTGAAATCTTTTGTTAACTTCTCGTACCTCTGTAAGCAAATCAACCAGCTAATTGGCCTGAAGAGAACCTGTATCAGATGAAGTCGCAAACCCCTGGAGAGAGGCTTTACCCATTAGGCTCGGAGAAAAAGATGGCTTCAAGTGCAGCATAAACGAGGGATAAGTCCACAGGTTCGCTCCTTTAATAGCAAAAGATGCTGAATAAGCCCTCCTACAGAAATTTTCTGTTTTGCCTATCCAATAGATAGTTAAAGTTGAACTTCGTCAAAAGAAAAAAGAAAAGGAAGACAAAGTTGAATAATCTCAAATTATATTGCAACAAGTTGAACATCATCAAAGAAAAAAAAGGGAGACAAAGTTGAATAATCTCAAATTATATTGCAACTTGCAGCATAGGAAGCAATCCAAAATTGTGGAATCTCGACCAACCAGAACATATGCATGGACAAATAAATGGCAAAATATTATTACTGATCAGAAAATTTAATATACATTACTCGTTTCTCCTCCACAATTTCAACTGGTTAAAAAACAAACAAAATTTGCTAGACCACACCATCTTCTAGAAGCCTTGTTACAGATAGTTTGATTATCTGATAACAGGATTACATCTTGACAAGCCTAGCTATAGAGAATCCGGGAACCATTTTTCCCTCTTTATACTTGACTACTAGCAGGACTCGCCCCTTGGCTGAGCAAATGAGAGGTCACCAATAGAATTTGCAGCCAGCCATATCACATGTGGCGCCACAGGTGTTCCAGCGCATGTCATGCATCAGACGTAAGACTGTAACCAGCCACAGCCCAAATTAAACTGAATAGATGGTATATTCCTTGATGCAGAACACCAGCTCATGTCAGCGAAGCATAACCACCAAATTATCAAAGTTTTGGCAGCAGATTCCAGCAAGCCCTGAAGAAGAAGAAAGTAGAAGCCTTATAAACTGCATAGCTTCAGTTTTGGGGCAGTCATCAGTGATGTTGTTAGGCGCAAGATTTATAATAACCTCCGGAAAAAGTGCTCGTTGGATCTCTCACCCATGTGAGATGAATGAAATACATTCACGCTAGCTGGATCAGTTGGATAATTATTACGGGCTTCACGAATCTCTCAAGCTCCTGTTAACATCAAAGATAAGATGATACAACAAAATTACTTTCATTCTTTTATTTTTAGGGATTGAAAATTCAAATATTGAGTCAAGCCTTAATTTTAGAATAACATTAATGTCCTTAAAACTGGATGAAGCCATAATCAATCAATCATTGAGCCTTCTCCCAACCTATTTAATTGGCTTATGGATCCTCAATTGCCAAGCATGCCTGCAAGGGACTAATTGTGATATCTAAGAGAGGATAAACGTACACAGTCAAAAAATTCTGTATTAAGCTTGGTCACAATGTTAATCTTGAACTCAAATACATTGAACAAAATGATGCTAAATTTAAAGAAACTGTTGTTCACAGTGTTTTGCTATTTCTTGCAGTGAAGATTTTTGGCGATTTTATGATCACAGCTTAAATGAAAGGGCTGGTATTTGAACAATATGACTCGAAAAATCGATTAGCTTTTCACTTACCAGGGGCATTGCTGGGGCCGGACTCAAGGATATAGCAGCAATGCCATCTTTTAAGAGACCTTCCAAACTCTTTTATATTTCCTTAATAGAAAGAACATCATCACGAGGATGAGCTTCTTCAACAGCCACTTCTATTTCATCCCCAATCTGTTTTCCAACCGACACCATCGCAGAAGCTTGAATTCCTACCTGCAATTCATATTTTGTAAGGGAGCGAAAAAGGTTCACATATATTCACCATTTATTAAACAATACCAAATATAAGGACAAAAAGCCAACAAAATCATACATCACAATAGAGGAATGAAGCACAACAAGATAACAAGTAATCCCTCCCCCTCCCCCTTCCCCACAGCACCCCCCTGGGGGCCAAACCAAAAATAAAAGTAAAAATAATAAATAATATAAATAAAATCAACACCCAAGATTCGGAAAGTGTAGTAAGACCATGGAAATCTTGCAAAAACAGAATTCTGCGTAATGATGACAAAGTCTGCCAGGTTTCATTTCAAAGAACCCATAAAAAGCAACAAATACAGTGATTAATTACGAGATCACTTCTTGACAGGCATACAGGAACCATGATCACACTCTTCTTGGTATGATTCATTGCTTTTGTCTATTAAATGTAAAAAGCATCACAACCTTGCGATCAAGTTAAGTGTTGGTTTGTCTTCTAGATGTCCCGCAGCAGACAAGACTGTATTGGTTAAGGATATCTAAAAATGAAAACTAAGACTCTGTCACAGTAACCAAGGCCAATCGAACTGAGCATATCAAGCCCAAGCTTGCCACTTATCAGTCAGGTATTAAATGTGAAGCAAACCTGGCCAAACTACTTTCCACATCCTAATTGCTGGGTCAATCAAAAAGACCACCCAGGACTCCCCTAGCTGCCATATTTTTTGAAATGAAATGAATAACGAAGACGGGATTGAGAGAAGAAATAATGAAATGAATAATGAAGACAGGGTTTGTTATGCTCAAATGCAAATTAATATACAAAAGATGGTAGCAGAAAGCAAAGATAGCATGCATTCAAGCAACAAGCGTTTTACCTCTGTAAGAAGCAAGGCAGCCATCCGATCCTTAATGAACCGAAGGATCAATGCCTGGAACTTCCTTTCCCTGGTTGTCTTCTCAAGTACTCCAACAACCAATATCTTAGGCTGCTGCTGTAGAGCCTCTTCACTACTCGAGCATGGATGTTCACAAGACAAGCCATGCCCTCCAATTCACCAGCTGAAAATGGTAAAGGTTCTCCCCTAAGAAAAGCTTTCACCTGAAAATCAATAAAATAATGCTCCTAAATAAATTAGATGATGCTAACTGTGATAACATGACATGCTACAAAGAAAGAGAAATTAGGAACCTGATGGATCCAACATCTCAAAACCAATCCCTTTTACTTTGTCAAATAAATAAAACACACCTGATAGTGGGCTAAAAGATCAACATATCTACAAATGGGAGATGTAAACTGTACATAACCAGGAACACCGAGAACTCCATGGCGTATAGGCTTTCTAAAATCCATTTCAGCTGCATGCATTATTCTAAAATAAGCAGAACTCCTGACAGGTCCTTCAGGAAGATGATCAAAAGCTGAAACTGAGATATTTGATTGGGGTTGCCCTCTGTAAGGAAAAGGTATATTGTGGCAGGAACCAAAGGTGGCTATAGCCTCCCCACAGAGTATCATCATTTCAGAGACAAGTCGCATTGCAGGGTATGATTGGTCTTCAACATAGAGATTTATAGATGGTTGAGGATCTTCAGGATTGGCCACCTTGATGTGTGGTTCTATCGTTGCCGTGTCTATTGCACCCTGTGAATTTAATTTGTTAATTTTGTTGATAAACACATCAGCTTAACATAATACTATCAATGGAAATAAAAAAAAGAAAGCAATAACTCCACTGATCTGTGAAATATTCAGATTACGACTACAGAAAAAGAAAGGGGTTTTGCAGGCAATGTTAAGCTGAAATTCTCAGTAGGCACAGAAATCAGATGTGCACTCTATTGATAAAAGAAAATATGCTCCTTCAGTTGGAAAGAAGTTATACAAAACTCTCATCTTTTTTATAAATTGACAGGTGATTCACACAATGGAGAATGTGCTTCTAGAGGGTAAAAGAGATGAAATAAAACAACAAATGCTTCATGTGAATGCACCCTGATAGGGATTTTCACGATATAATCCCTTCTGTTAGATCCAAAACCAAAAAAGTCCGCTTTGCTATGATAAAGTTGATTAGGTCCTCAACTTTAGTGACTAGGACAAAACAAACCCCACACCACTAATGGAATAGATAACTCCATTACTCTTTCTTATTTGAATGATAACTACTCCCTTGAAGGTGTTTTAGTTTGACCAGTCATTTTGTTTCCGCAGACCATTTTCTCATCCACTTCCCATCTTTCAACTCACATTCTTCTCATCATCTTTCCATCTGTCTCGAACCTTTCTCCAAAATGATCCATCAAAACTATCATGGGGATAGAACACCCACTCCTGCACCATAAAAATCCTATTATTTTTAGGCTCCAACGATTGTAAATGTGATGATTCTGTTTCCTTTTTGTATGCTGAAGGAAACATAGTTCAGGTAAGAGGATGCAAGGATCCTGTTTTCAAGTCAAGGTGAAGCTAAGTATGTTTCCTATGATGAGCCACATGCTGGGTTTTTTGTAATTTGGTTCTCCAGGGTTAATAGAATCCCATCTTTCCTTCACCCACCCCCCTTCCAGCACTTCTTCCCAGCTCATTAATTTGTAGGTTGTTGCAGCATCTAAAAAGAAGGGCAACAACAACATGATATATTTGAGCAAGTTTAAGCTTTTGGTCCTACCCTGCCCACCATCTCCAATGCTCCACGACTCATGCAACTTCCAAATTACAGGTTTACTTCAGAAGGTCATGTTCCTTGACAACACTAATCTTTTCTCTTTCCATTGTCGGGAGATGTGATGCTCTGTCTTGGGAGGGCTCTTATTCTGCAATGCTGGAAGATCATCGGTACTTGTTTTCAGAGGTGTATCAGCCTGAAGCTTGTTCTGCTGACCTTGGACTCATTGCATAAACATAGAGGGAGGGGGTTAGGATGGATGGGAAAGACAATGAGGAGCAATGAAGGACCTGAGGTGAATGGGAAATGGCTCTAGATAATGAGAAGAATGGTGAAGGCACGTAGCCAAAGAACCTTCAAGGGCATAATCACATCAGATAGTGGACGATAGTCAATTGAATAAATATTAACTCATCCTGCACCATTAAATAAATATTAGATTGCTTTGACTTCCATTAGAATGAGGTTTAATTTCAAGGTATACGTCGACACCTCTCCAATCATGTCAATAACTAATTATAAGACTGTATTGCATTTATGCCAAAGACAAATTCAGGTCAATAAGATCTAGACAAAAACAAAATGGCTTCACAATGAAGGACACAATAGATACATCTAGCAGCTGGTAATATTACCTACTGATGACGCCATTGCGACCGGAGTGACGCAGCTTCAGATAGAATCCTCAATTCAGCCTCCTCTTCCAGGTTCAAGTGAAGCAACTCAGATGCGCTCTCATATGTCAACATGTAGGTGGGTCTAATGACTGAGTTGTCTATAGCATATTCTGCAATACTGCGCATTTGAAAATTGGGGTAAATTTCCTCGTAGAAAAAGAAAATCATTTCACATAAACCAAATGGTTCACCTCAACATGAACAGAACTGCACATCCACTACCTGCCATCTTTCTGCAGTGTAACAGATACACTGACAGCCTTGCAAAGTTTTCCTTGCTGCAAGCTCATACCCTCCATGGCAAGCTTTTCCGGAAACATTGGAAATGTGGCAGTAGGCAAAAATATTGAGGTTCCTCTTCGCATTGCTTCCCTGCATACCACAAATAACAATTAATTTTTATGCACATCAAACTTAATCATGTTGATGGAAAAGATTAAAACGGTAAAAAAAAGTAAAAAACTGTCAATGACGCTGTGAGGTTCAATCAAACAAGCAGGATCAGCAACATGAATCCAGACTTTTATCTGTCCATCTGGCAGCCTAGCTGCGCTTAGTGCATCATCAAGCTGCATCATTAAGATCAAATTAAAAATGCAAAATGACTTCTTTTAGAAAAATAATATTTCTTGCAAGATGGTAAAGAAAATTCAAGTGACATGCACTTGACAATGCATGACCATCACTTACTACCTCATCAGCCTCATCCACATCAATTGCATAGATTTTCAAAAATGTAAGATCCTTCCTGTTATTCCGCAAGGCAATTCACAAAATAAGAACTTTACATGTACATTTTCGTGCATATGTGTGTCCCTAAACAGAAGTACTCTTACCTCATCAGGATCAGAAGAGAGCATCAAAAGGTTTTCAGCAGCTGACAAAACTTCATCACTATGGTCAGTATGGATGTTGAACTTTAAGAGATCAAGATTGACATGTACGGGGAAATATCCATGTCTATAAGGAGGTTCACTGCAGCAGATGAGTTTTTGATAGTCCCATTGCCTTGAGTATCTATCAAAACAGCAACCAAATAAGTAAAGCTGATTCCAGAAATTTAGTAATGATGGTATAAGCCAGCACTTAAAAACACAACAAATAAGAACCGACAAAATCCGTTCGTCGCCTAATCACAAGAAGCCCACTCATGTGTTGTTAATGTCTCACACTCTCACGCCTCAGCAATGGATATAATTACCACCCACAGAGAGCAAGCATGATGGAGCAGGCAGCCACGAGCAAAACCTCTGATCATAATGCAGGCTTTTCTTGAAGAAAATTTGTAAACTTATACGAGACGGCACAAAAAATTTCATCATCCCCTTCAAAGGTGGTCTTGAAGCCTCATCCATCATGGATCAGATAAATCAGAAAAAGCATTCAATCTTGCCATCATTGTTGGTTAGTCATGGAAGGGAAAGAAGAAAAAACATAAAAGTCATAAGACATACAAAGACCATTCTCTATGATTTAGAATTTTACAAGCAACCACACAAGGATTTTAGCCTCATTTGTGGAGTCCTGCATAATTGACGAAACTTGAGAACTTCTCCCATGAAGTTTTTCCTTAACAATCTATTCAAAGACAAGCAGAGATGAAGGATAATCAAAACCACTACATTGAGAATAGCGGCAACATGTCTGAATTGGATAACCCATTCATAACATCCCAAACCTAAGTCCATGTCGTTGCTAATATAAAACCAATGACTAGAGAGATTCTTCCAGACCAATTGTGTATACTGCAGCAACCAATCCATGGCATCACCAGAAATATTTTGCATAGATTGCAACCAGTAACATTGCACCACCAGGATGCTGCTGCAAGAAAATTAATTAAAATAACCAACCAAATAATAGCAAACAAGGGCCAAAAGTAGAGAAACAATGGCACAATTACTAAAACCAGGTTTCCTTTTGGCAAGGTCATATATCAAATTCATTTGAAAAAGAAAAAAGATGCAGGTGAGCAAATCAAATTTTTTTGAATCACTGAGCACACTATTCCACCACAGGCAGAATCTTGCTCAATGACCAATTAGACCGTTCCTACAATGATTCTGATCTTAATAGTGATAAAGGGATAGAGCATATGAATCCTGTAACCCAGCAGAGTATAGAGCTCCTCAGCCTGCAGTATATGGAGTTTCTCGGTATGGAACAGGCTCTCTCATGTACAAGCTGTGGGGATCGCAGTATTCAATTGGAACACGTGACCTCATTTCCACATCCATGATCCTATAATCACTCATCTCCAACACTGGGCCTCTCCTGTAATAGTAATCATCCACTCGTAGATCATGAGCATAAATAGGTGCGGGCACTGGTGGAGGCAGTGCTACCAGACCCACAAGATGAGGTAGTGACAAATAACCTTCCCTTGCATACAGACCCACATGATGAGGTGGTGATGCATAAGATTCTCTTGCATACAGATCTGTAACCCTAAGAATCCTTGGGTCACTTCCACCAGCTGTGGAGTGCTGCAGAATTTCGACATAGGACAGACTTCTATGTTGGATGCCATTGGTGGAACACAGCCCTGCTCTGCCAGCCTTGTCACCACGCTGCTGCTTGGAGGCCTTAGTTGCATTGCAGAAAAGCTTGCACAAGTTTTTCACCTGCCAAATCTAGAGGTCAGCTTTTTGTTGGTGAAGTTCAGAAAATTTGCTTAATGCCATCATAGTTTGCCACGTATTATTTGGAACTTGCCTATTCACGGGAGAGTTCACAGTTGAACTTGTTTTTCTCATAATAATTTGCTCTTATTACTACTGCTTTGAACTTCTCTACTGGGAGGGGCAAGCAATCATCAAGCACAGCAAAGCAAACCTGTCACAAAATACTTAAGGACATGCATATCAAAAACTGAGTACTGGTGGCAGAAACAAGCAATGCAACCTATGCAAGGAAATAACATGTTAAGCTACACAAATTGCATTTACTGATAGCTACAACATCCATGTACCATATAATGGCAACTACCAGTATGCCACTAGATCAGTTTAATTCTAATTTATTTATAACATGCATAACATATATAATTCGTTAATGCTAATTTTGTTTGTCAATTAACCTATGACAAGCCTATCCTCAAGTTGTTGAAGAAATATAAAATGTGCAATCATGAGTAGGAGAACTATTCAGGAGATAAAATTTTGATACAGGAAGTATCAAGGTTAGGAGCCCTCTTTGGTTGCCTGAGCATTGCATGCACAGTCCACGCTCATGCACCAAAAATACAAGAATTAAAGTCAGAACTATGAACAAGGTAGATCTCCTTTTAACAGTAAATATTCAGCAAAACTCAAAATAGTGACATAGGAGTCCTTTTTAACTATCCTCGAATGCAAAGGCAAAATGCATTTACAAAAATTTCATGACGAGAAGAAGCATTTACTAAATGCATTTTTAGTAAGAACAAACTAAGAACTAAAATAATTAAAAGTTTAAACTAAAATAAGAACCAATTATTATCCAAATATATAAAGGTATACTATATTACTTAAGTAGGAGCCAATGTGATGGGAACAAAGCCAGTGGAAATGATTATAATCCCCATCTATTTAAAAGGCGGAGAATCCCCATCTTGATCGGGGTACGATGGGATAGATTCCCGCTTAAAGAGTTGAAATTATCATCTCTAGTTATAGGTATCACTGCAAAATAAATTCTTAATTCATAATAATATTGTTATTTAGTGAAACATTTCATATTAGCTTGAGAAGGTGATAATAAATCAAAACTGAGAACTAATTCTAGATATATCTCCAAAATAAAATTCAACTTAGGCTAACCTTGTCCTGTAATGTCTCATGCTGCTTGAGTGAACATATCATGAGTCATAACACATTTTAGCATATACACTCCTGAGAATGCTTGCATGCATGTTTGAATTTCCAAAGAACTGAAAGACCATCAAGAAAGAACAAGGGGAAATGTCCTAACCTGAGATGGGAATTTTGACTTGAAAGCGTTGGGTTCAATATTATAACCCCCAGGACTAGAAGCTTTATAAATCCCATACATCAGCTTTAGATCAATATCAAACAGAAACAATCTCATGCCCTTATAAACCTTTGCTACTAACTCCTTGCTTGCAGGCAAACCTAGGACCTTGAATTGGTAGCACCCTTCTTAGTCTTGGAATTGCACTTGAAAATCAATCCCCTGCCATCAGCAGTCCTCATTGGTTGAAGTTCCTGGTTTATCGGCATTAACTGAAGCTTCAGCACCGGAAACTCCATCCTTCTTCTTCTTTCTCTTCTTTGTGCTCTTGGCCTTTTTAGTGGAGGCAAATTCTAGTTTTTCATCATATCTGACATCTTTTTTCTTATCTACTTCATATTTCATCTCGAAGTCCAGCAGAGGTGAATGTAAAAGCTTACACTTCTCTAACATCTTTAACCTCATTATTTCTTCTACCTCCTCTTTATCACCTTTATATACCTTCTCTTACTTATCTTCTTCAGTATCTTCTTTCCTCTCTTCCTCAATGACTTTTTCTTATGTCATTCCAGGATCAGCAGTGATTTCTGCAGCTTTTCCCATGTTCACGGACATGGGGGGAGCTGGCTCAGCCTTGTTGTCATCACTGATGGCCTCCAGTTTTGGTGGTGCATTGGAAGCAGCAGGTTTCTCCTTGCCTTTTACTTTTGCCATGGTCACCAGGACTGATAGGAGGTGGTGAGTGAGGAAAGCCTCATCAAAACCACAAAACTGTATAAAAGACTCGAGGTATAAAATGAACCAAAGCTCAATGTGATTGAGTTTCAGATGCTGCAAAGAGTATGATATCTTTCTAGAAAAATAATTCACATGACATCAAGGATTGTACAAGAGAATAGGCAAATGTTGCAAATTGATATTTTTTGTCTTAAAAAAAAAAACCAACCATGTAGCCCTTGATGCATGATAGGATAACTCAAGTCATTAGAGGACATGCATATGCTGAATATGAGCTGAAGCAATGCTATTATGCAGTCTCAGGTGCATCAGAAGACAAGGTTGGGAATTCACTGTTTGGGAGGACTAGAAGTCAACAAAGAGGTCCTAAAGAACTAAATTTTGATCATTATTTATTTAAAATTTCAGATTCACTTTTTTAAGCCAATATTAGAAAGTCCTCAATTGAGATTCATGGCTAATGCTAGAAATTAATGATGCCTTGGATGGCATACTTGGAAAAGTAATCATCTTTTTATGAGTTCTAGAGCTAAAAGAATCAGGTTAAAGATTTTTGAATGTCAAATACAGACTTACAGCTTTCATTAAGTCAGATTGAACAGAGAATTTTTATTTTTATATGGTGTGGTGGTATCTATGTGCCCTTCTACTCAATCAAATCACCATGTAACAACTCAAGGAACTGACTCTTACTGCTTTGGACCCAAATTAAATATGTTGGTATTTGAAGCAATAGAAGAGAGAAATTCCTAGCAAACTTGCAGCATGTCCTCGTATTATCATTCACATACTGGTATGTTACAAGAAGCAGTATGCCTCTAGTGTCGACTCAAGAGTTTCCCAAACTAGAGACAACCCTAGATCGATATGGATCGAAATAGAGATAGAGCATTACAGGGTCGAGCTAGTATATAGCATGGTCAACATTTCAAGCATTGTTCCTAGGTAACACCAAGGCGCTAGCAAATAAAAGTTTTTTGAACGATTGTTTTGGCATTGCTGCTAGGATGATATCCGTTATGTAATGAATTCAAAATCTTCAGAACAAGTGCACCTACTAGAGGAGTTACAAAGATTAAGAACAACCTCTAGAAAGAATCACTCTCTCGCTAATGAGATAACGATCAAGAAACGTTTTCTCTCGGCCATCCCAATGACCCCCTCACCCATCCAAAAAAACAGATCATATGATATCGCTCGTTTGAGATTTATTGGCAATCAGAATCTTCTGACCAGAAAAAGAATATCAGACAGAGGATTCTGAAACTAGAATATCATACATATCTCGATAAGGCTCGGATAGATATGTAACAACCCGAGCCCTGGGCCTGCAGCACCCACGGACCCATTCCGTTGCAAGAAGCAAGATAGTATAGATCTGTAATGATCCGAGCCCTGGGCCCGCAGCACCCACGAACTTGTTCCGTTACAAAAAAGCAAAAAGGGATCCAATTGGTACTTGTCCATCTTCCTTAACTGGTTATAGACCCCCTTACAAAGAGGGTGCAGCTCTGATACCATATTGAAACGACCCGGGCCTTGGGCCCACAGCACCAACGAATCCGTTTTGTTACAAGAAGCAAGATGGACAAGGTCCACACCAACTTGGGCCACCACAGCCCAAAAGGAATCCAATTAGTACTTGTCCATCTTCCTTAACTGATTATAAACCATACAACCAACTTTTAATTTTCAATGTGGGACTATTGGGAGGGGCATCATAAGATCAAAACGATGCAATCTATTATTCTCTTTTCTCGAAGGAATTTGATTTAAGAACGGTCGAAGGAGAAGATAAATATGAAACAGGACGGAAAGAAGAGCGATCAAGGGAGGGTTGGCAGAGACTTTACCAATAGAGTGTCTCCGTCCCGATGCCCCTCTCTTGATCTAAACCTGCGAAAAGCGAAACAAACCCGACAGAGCTCCATAGAGGGCCTATTACAATTACCCAATAAATCGCTTCTCTTAAACACTGTTGGGTGTCCTTTGGGATCAGAGAAGCACTCTCCTATAGAAACACCACCCACGCTGCAGTGGCTGTGGAAAATTTTGCCCATGCTGTGGTGTCGTCTAGCTAATACGAAGGTTATGGGGCCAACAGTTTAAAACAGTTTCTCTTCAGAGAGACTAGGCAAAGCTTCGTTTCTGTTATGTTCCAATACCAGCTACGTGCCTCCATTCTACATGTCATGATACGCAAAATTTGAGGGATTTTCTAACATCCAAGGATCTAGACTTTAGGTAATTCAGCTTATAATGCATTTTGCTTTATGTTTAAGAGTTGGATAAAATCCCTTACCTTCTATGTTGTCTATGAGTCTGAAATCTTTTGTTAACTTCTCGTACCTCTTTAAGCTAATCAACCAGCTAATTGGCCTGAAGAGAACATGTATCAGATGAAGTCGCAAACCCCTGGAGAGAGGCTTTACCCTCTAGGCTCGGAGAAAAAGATGGCTTCTAGTGCAGCATAAACGAGGGATAACTCTACAGGTTAGCCTTTCATAGCAAAAGATGCTGATAAGCCCTGTTGCGAAAATAACCTCAAGACAAAGTGCTCGTTGGATCTCTCACCCATGTGAGATGAATGAAATACATTCACGTTAGCTGGATCAGTTGGATAAATATTACGGGCTACACGAATCTCTCAAGCTCCTGTTAACATCAAAGATTAGATGATACAACAAATTATTTTCGTTCTTTTTATTTTTTAGGGATTGAAAATTCAAATATTGAGTCAAGCCTTAATTTTAGAATAACATTATGTCCTTAAAACTGGATGAAGCCATAATCAATCAATCATTGAGCCTTCTCCCAACCTATTTAATTGGCTTATGGATCCTCAATTTCCAAGCATGCCTGCAAGGGACTAATTGTGATATCTAAGAGAGGATAAATGTACACAGTCAAAAAATTCTGTATTAAGCTTGGTCACAATGTTAATCTTGAACTCAAATACATTGAACAAAATGATGCTAAATTTAAAGAAACTGCTGTTCACAGTGTTTTGCTATTTCTTGCAGTGAAGATTTTTGGCGATTTTATGATCACAGCTTAAATGAAAGGACTGGTATTAGAACAATATGACTCGAAAAATCGATTAGCTTTTCACTTACCAGGGGCATTGCTGGGGCCGGATCAGGATAATGCAGCAATGCCATCTTTTAAGAGACCTTCCAAACTCTTTTATTTCCTTAATAGAAAGAACATCATCACGAGGATGAGCTTCTTCAACAGCCACTTCTATTTCATCCCCAATCTGTTTTCCAACCGACACCATTGCAGAAGCTTGAATTCCTACCTGCAATGCATATTTGTAAGGGAGCGAAAAAGGTTCACATATATCACCATTTATTAAACAATACCAAATATAAGGACAAAAGCCAACAAAATCATACATCACAATAGAGGAATGAAGCACAACAAGATAACAGTAATCACTCCCCATCCCCTTTCCTTACAACACCCCCTTCGGGCCAACCAAAAATAAAAGTAAAAATAATAAATAATAAAAAAATCAACACCCAAGATTCGGAAAGTGTAGTAAGACCATGGAAATCTTGCAAAAACAGAATTCTGCATAATGATGACAAAGTCTGCCAGGTTTCATTTCAAAGAACCCATAAAAAGCAACAAATACATGATTAATTACGAGATCACTTCTTGACCAGGCATATAGGAACCATGATCACACTCTTCTTGTATGATTCATTGCTTTTGTCTATTAATGTAAAAAGCATCACAACCTTGCGATCAAGTTAAGTGTTGGTATGTCTTCTAGATGTCCCGCAGCAGACAAGACCGTATTGGTTAAGGATATCTAAAAATGAAAACTAAGACTGTGTCACAGTAACCAAGGCCAATTGAACTGAGCATATCAAGCCCAAGCTTGCCACTTATCAGTCAGGTATTAAATGTGAAGCAAACCTGGCCAAACTACTTTCCACATCCTAATTGCTGGGTCAATCAAAAAGACCACCCAGGACTCCCCTAGCTGCCATATTTTTGAATGAAATGAATAACGAAGACGGGATTGAGAGAAGAAATAATGAAATGAATAACGAAGATGGGGTTTGTTACGCTCAAATGCAAATTAATACAAAAGAAGGTAGCAGAAAGCAAAGATGGCATGCATTCAAGTAACAAGCGTTTTACCTCTGTAAGAAGCAGGCAGCCATCCGATCCTTAATGACCGAAGGATCAATGCCTAGAACTTCCTTTCCCTTGGTTGTCTTCTCAAGTACTCCAACAACCAATATCTTAGGCTGCTGCTGTAGAGCCTCTTCACTACTCGAGCATGGATGTTCACAAGACAAGCCATGCCTTCCAATTCACCAGCTGAAAATGGCAAAGGTTCTCCCCTAAGAAAAGCTTTCACCTGAAAATCAATAAAATAATGCTCCTAAATAAATTAGATGATGCTAACTGTGATAACATGACATGCTACAAAGAAAGAGAAATTAGGAACCTGATGGATCCAACATCTCAAAACCAATCCCTTTACTTTGTCAAATAAATAAAACACACCTGATAGTGGGCTAAAAGATCAACATATCTACGAATGGGAGATGTAAACTGTACATAACCAGGAACACCGAGAACTCCATGGCGTATAGGCTTTCTAAAATCCATTTCAGCTGCATGCATTATTCTAACATAAGCAGAACTCCTGACAGGTCCTTCAGGAAGTTGATCAAAAGCTAAAACTGAGATATTTGATTGGGGTTGCCCTCTGCAAGGCAAAGGTATATTGTGGCAGGAAGCAAAGGTGGCTATAGCCTTTGACATGTATAACATGTATAACATATATAATCGTTAATGCTAATTTTGTTTGTCACTTAACCTATGACAAGCCTATCCTCAAGTTGTTAAAGAAATATAAAATGTGCAATCATGAGTAGGAGAACTATTCAGGGGATAAAAATTTTGATATAGGAAGTATCAAGGTTAGAAGCCCTCTTTGGTTGCCTGAGCATTGCATGCACAGTCCACGCTCATGCACCAAAAATACAAGAATTAAAGTCAGAACTATGAACAAGGTAGATCTCCTTTTAACAGTAAATATTTCAGCAAAACTCAAAATAGTGACATTGGAATCCTTTTTAACTATCTTCGAATGCAAAGGCAAAATGCATTTACGAAAATTTCATGACGAGAAGAAGCATTTACTCAATGCATTTTTAGTAAGAACAAACGAAGAACTAAAATAATTAAAAGTTTAAACTAAAATAAGAACCAAATATTATCCAAATATATAAAGGTATACTATATTACTTAAGTAGGAGCCAATGTGATGGGAACAAAGCCAGTGGAAATGATTATAATCCCCATCTATTTAAAAGGCAGACAACCCCCATCTTGATCGGGGTATGATGGATAGATTCCCGCTTAAAGGGTTGAAATTATCATCTAGTTATAGGTATCACTGCAAAATAAATTCATAATTCATAATATATTGTTCTTTAGTGAAACATTTCATATTAGCTTGAGAAGGTGATAATAATCAAAACTGAGAAGTAATTCTAGATATCTCCAAAATAAAATTCAACTTAGGCTAACCTTGTCCTGTAATGTCTCATGCTGCTTGAGTGAACATCTCTTGAGTCATAACACATTTTAGCATACACTCCTGAGAATGCTTGCATGCATGTTTGAATTTCCAAAGAACCGAAAGACCATCAAGAAAGAACAAGGGGAAATGTCCTAACCTGAGATGGGAATTTTGATTTGAAAGCGTTAGGTTCAATATTATAACCCCCAGGACTAGCAGCTTTATAAATCCCATACATCAGATTTAGAACAATATCAAACAGAAACAATCTCATGCCCTTATAAACCTTTGCTACTAACTCCTTGCTTGGAGGCAAACCTAGGAACCTTGAATTGGTAGCACCTTCTTAGTCTTGGAATTGCACTTGAAAATGAATCCCCTGTCAACAGCGTTCTTCGAATCCTTCTCATTAGTTGAAGTTCCTGGTTTATCGGCATTAACTGAAGCTGCAGCACCGGAAACTCCATCCTTCTTCTTCTTTCTCTTCTTTGTGCTCTTGGCCTTTTTAGTGGAGGCAAATTCTAGTTTTTCTATCTGACATCTTTTTCTTATCTACTTCATCTTTTCATCTCGAAGTCCAGCAGAGGTGAACGTAAAAATACACTCTCTACCGTCTTTAACCCATTATTTCTTCTACCTCCTCTTTATCACTTTAGACCTTCTCTTGCTTATCTTCTTCAGTATCTTCTTTCCTCTCTTCCACATGACTTTTTTTTCTTATGTCATTCCAGGATCAGCAGTGATTTCTGCAGCTTTTTCCCATGTTCACGGACATGGGGGGAGCTGGCTCAGCCTTGTTGTCATCACTGATGGCCTCCAGTTTTGGTGGTGCATTGGAAGCGCAGGTTTCTCCTTGCCTTTTACTTTTGCCATGGGTCACTAGGACTGATAGGAGGTGGTGAGTGAGGAAAGCCTCATCAAAACCACAAAACTGTATAAAAGACTCGAGGATTAAAATGAACCAAAGCTCAATGTGATTGAGTTTTCAGATGCTGCCAAAGAGTATGAGATCTTTCCAGAAAAATAATTCACATGACATCAAGGATTGTACAAGAGAATAGGCAAATGTTGCAAATTGTTTTTTTTTTCTTAAAAAAAAAAAAACCAACAATGTAGCCCTTGATGCATGATTGATAACTCAAGGCAATAGAGGACTGCATATGCTGAATATGACCTGAAGCAACGCTATGATGCAGTCTCAGGTGCAGAAGACAAGGTTGGGAATTCACTGTTCGGGACTACTAGAAGTCAACAAAAGAGGTCCTAAAGAACTAAAATTTTGATCATTATTTATTTAAAATTTCAGATTCACTTTTTTAAGCCAATATAGAAATTCCTCAATTAAGATTCATGGCTAATGCTCGAAGTTAATGATGCCTTGGATGGCATACTTGGAAAAGTAATCATCTTTGTATGAGTTCTAGAGCCAAAGAA